>CM062819.1:481786066-482126687 GCA_031772625.1 Pinus tabuliformis
TCTATTTCACTCCACTATAAGCATTACACATTCATTCAATCATCTTTCATTGGGAAATTGGTCCCATTATCCCCAGTCGGAGCCACTACTTAAACAGAAAAGGAGTTGTCTTAAGGTTTGGACCAGGTGGTTTTCCCCCTGTGTTGAAGCAGTGATTTTCAAGGCCTCAACAATTTTTCACACTAGAAGGAGGTCATGCACACTATGAATGGCAAGTAATTCCAATCCAAAAGAAAAAGGCCATTCCAAGAGTCATTCTCCCTCTGAATCTCCTACAACTTCCAGATCCCCTCCAGAACCTCTTACTTTTAGATTAGAAGTTATACAATCACCTCTGAAGTCTCCTATAATACTTCCCGAGGTAATCCCTGTGGATTATACTCTAGTATCACCAAAAATTACATCTTTGATAAAGAAATTAGAAGACGTATCCATTTCAATAGAAAAGTCTGAATCATCCAAAGATTTTGAAGGAAGAATAACTTCTATTTTTCCAAGAATTGGTGTTTTAACTCGGTCCCAAAGTGAAAAATTTGGCATCTTTCCATTTCAATTTCCACTTCAATCCCACCGAACGAAAACTGCTACATCAAATTTCCAAACATCTACTAGTGATATTACCTCATTCTCTCATTCACCAACATCTCCTTTTCTTCCCTTTTCATTTCCTTTTTCTCTACAATTCACTTCATCTATTTCCACTTCCTCTACACAAACAACTAGTGTTGCCTCAAGAAGTAGTATCATAGCTACCATTTCTTCCTTCATCACATCCACCTCTCCAACTGTTACAATGGTAGCTAGACCATGGTCCAATCCGAGAGTTGTTCAAATGCCAGCAACACTTCATCCTCTACCAAAACATCCTGAAAATGGCTTCCAAAATTCAATCCTGATGATGGGTTACCTACTAAAGAACACCTTCAAAACTATATGTTAGCACTAAAGAACACCTTCACAACTATATGTTAGCCATCAATCTTAATGGGGTATACGAAGAAGATGTTGTTGTTAGATTATTCTCATACACTCTTACAGTATCAATAGGGTCTTGGTACTTTTCATTACCAGCCAATTCTATTACTAATTGGGATATTTTTAAAATACAATTTTTTATTAAATTTGGTGATGATCACTCAACTGCATCTCTTATCAATGAACTTTCAAATTTAAAAATGAATTTAGGGGAAAAGATAAAAGATTTCAATTCTAGATTTAACAAATTGTTAAATAAAATCCCAGCTACTTCTAGACCTGGTGTCGATGTACAAATTGAATGGTATATTTCATCTCTTCCTTCTAACATAGGAATTTTTGTAGATAGAGATAATAAAAATACCTTGGTAGATAACATGAAAGAAGTTGTGTCTGTAGAGAAGGGGATAAATGCACTAGAAAAGAAAAAAGATCAAGAAGACAAAAAATTAAAAAGAGTTACATTTAAGGATGAAACTAAAAAGAAAGCACCTAAAGATCCCTTTGATCTTGAAGGCTTACAACAAGTCCTTAAAACTTTGTCTAATGAGATGGTAGAGATAAAAAAACAAGTAGTTGAATCCTCTTCCAAAAAACCTTTTATACCATTCAGAAGAAATCAGCCACCTAATCCACAACCTCCAAACACAATCTCTAATGCAAAAACTAATGATGAAGATGAGGAAGAAGCAACATTTTCTGTTGATGAATCCCAAGATGAACAAATAGTTGAGTTAAATGGAATGTGGGAATTTATGCTTCCTATTTTTGATAGTGAAAATGAATATGAAGCATTACCTATTAGCACAAGAAGTAAAGGTTCAGTTGATCCTAAACAATCAATTTAGAAACAGAAACCTTCAACTTCCATTGCTAAAGATAAATTTGTTGTTAAAAAATCCACTTCCACTTCTCCCCAAGAGATTCCATCTTCATTCAATTCTCCATCTTCACCTAGAACCTTAGTAGTTTTAGATACTATTCAGTACAATATAGTTGAGGATATGAAGGAAATAAAAGCAAACATTTCCCTCCATGAACTCACTAAACTCAAACAAAAACAGAAATTTTTACTAGAAGAGTTGAATGTAGTACATGCTTCTCCTCTTCCTACTGATCTTGTATCCAAAGCTTCTAACGAAATGGGTAAACCTCCTGTTCATCAATTATTTGATTCCAATTATGCTATTCTGATAGGTGACAGGTCTAACTCACATACTCCTTTTCTTTTGACTTTTGAAATATTTAATAAAAATGTACATAACTGCTTGGTAGATTCAGGGGCCTCTTCGAATATCATGTCATATACATTTTTGTCTGAAATTAAAGATGTCACACCAGAAAACCCCAGTTCACATTGTGCAACTTGATAGGACAAAATTCAATGTCATAGGAGAAATGAATTCAGTTCTTATTAGATTATCTTCGAACCTTGAAGTTTGTCAAATAATTGATATACTTGTTGCTGATATCCCAGATTTCTACGTTTAATTCTTCATAGAGATTGGTCAGAAAAACTACATGGTTATTTTGCCACTGATTGGTCTCACTTATGGCTCCCACTTAATGGAAAGCCGAATCAAATTAGAATCAACTGAGAAAAACACATAAAACATTTAGTAACAGATTTCGAAGGTAAAAATGAGGCAATAGCATTTAATAACAACATTCTTGGAAACTACTCTACTGAATAATTTTTTGATAATTTTAAAGCACAAACGTCACCATTTCTGAGTAATTTTGTAACTTCTCAAATTGAAAATTTTTCACAGACAGAGTTTTCCAGATGTGTAAATATGCTAGAAAAACCATTACTTAATTTTTTATTTTGGACATTGTATTTTGATGGGTTGAAATCAAGCGATGGAGCAGCAGCACGTTGCATATTGATTAATCCTGAAGGTGTGAAGACAATTCTGACTTGCATATTGGAATTCGAATGCACAAATAATATTGCAGAATATGAGGCATTGGTGCAAGATATCTATAAATCAATTAGCCTTGACGTTAAATACCTTCAATTTTATGGAGATTCATAAATTGTAATTAAATAAGTGAGAAACATGATGCATTGTATCTCTACATACTTCAAGCATTATCCGTCATTAGTTCAGTCTCTCATTTCACATTCTTTAGCGTTTAATATTTCTGTTATTCCTAGAATTCAGAATGCCAACACTGACCTTATTGCTAATGTTGCATCAAAACTGATCTCATCTGAAGATTACAGTCTCAATATATTTTCTGTAGAATTAATCTTTAGGCCATCCATTCCTGATAATACCACCAACTGGCAGGTATTCAATGATGATGATGAAATTTTAAACTTCTTCACTTCTGAAAAATCATACGATGACCAAATAATTGATGAGGATGAACAAGATGATCAATTAAAACAAAAAATTGAGGATAATCCCATACCCAATTCTGTAGTTAAACTTGAGGGTCTATATGATTTAAAAGATAGATTTAAAAGAGTTACTAATTCAAAACTGTAGAGTTCAACTCTGAGATTTGAATTAATAAATCTTGGGACAAATCTTAATCCCCAAAACATCAATTTAGGACTTGGTATTTTGTCTGAAGAAAGATTATCCTTCATTAATTTGTTAAATAAATATAAGGATGTATTTTCTTGGAGTTACAAAGATCTGAAAACATTTGACACTTCTATCATTCAACATACAATCCTGATGATATCAAATGATAAACCTGTCCAACAAAAACTAAGGAAAATTCATCCGAACTTAGAAAATCAAATCAAAACAGAATTAAATAAAATCCTTAAGGCTAAAATCATTTTTCCTATTAGGCATTCAAGATGGGTTTCCAACTAGGTACCTGTTAGGAAGAAAAATGGCGATATCTGAATTTGTATAGATTTTAGGAATCTTAATAAAGCTAGTAAAAAGGATAATTTCCCTCTACCCACTATGGAACAGATTTTACGATCAATTTCTGGTTCTGAACTTATGTCTTTCCTTGATGGTTTCTTTGGATATAATCAAATTATGGTCCACCCAAATGATAAGCTAAAGACTACATTCATAACCAAATGGGGAATTTATGCCTACAAAAAAATGCCATTCGGTTTAATGAATGCAGGGGCTACTTTCCAACGAGCCATGGATATAGATTTCAAAGGTTTGTTAAATAAAACAGTTGTTGTTTATCTGGATGATATTACTGTTTATTCAAAAAATAGAAATAGGCATTTACAGGACTTAAAATAGGTTTTTGAACACTGTAGAAAGTATGGTATTTCATTAAATTCTAAAAAAAAAAAATTCACTCTTAGTGAAGGGAAACGCTTAGGATTTATTGTGTCTGTTGTAACATGCATTTTTTGTTACCTTTAAAATTCATTTTTCATACAAGAACTTGAAGATATTTCAAAAATAGATAAAAGAAAGAGGAAGGACTAATAGTGGTATATCGGGTATTTTTTCTTTGTAAAGGAACAAGTAAAATAAGAGAATCGGACCAGGTATAGCCAAGGATTAAGCCAATGGTTATATGAATGCATAAGTAAGTGTATATATATATATATATATATATATATATATATATATATATATATATATATATATATATATATATATATCGCAAAGCATAAATATATCAGATTTACATAGGAAACAAGTGTTAAAGTTAAAGGCCCGGACCTGAAATATATATATTATGCTTTATAAAGTTCGTCGGGTCCACAGTATAACAGAGTGCCTTATCTATATATATATATATATATATATATATATATATATATATATATATATATATATATATATATATATATATATATATATATATATATATATATATAGATATAGATATAGATATAGATATAGATATAGATATAGATATAGATATAGATATAGATATAGATATAGATATAGATATAGATATAGATATAGATATAGATATACAGGTTGGGTTTCGCCGATTGCGATTTGCGATGGGCGAACCCAAAATAGAGATACATTATGTTTAATAGTCTCAGCGAGTTCACTTATTGCAGATTTTATATACATTGGTTCTACCGATTGCGATGAGCGATGGCGAACCGGACCTGAAATACTATATGTTGCATTTTATAAGTCCCAACGGGTCCGCAATGTCGCATAACACTTGCCGATTGCGATTTGCGACACCGATCCAGACTCGATATTATATATATCATGTTTTATAATTCTTGTGGGTCCACTATATCGTAAGCCCTTCATATACATTTTGTTTATGTAGCTTTATATATATTTCTATTATAAAGGATTATAATTTAAAGGTCGGACCCAAAGTGCATACATATTATGATTTATAAGCCCAGCGGGTCCACAAGGCATACGAAAAGAAGATTTCAAGTTTTAAGGCAATTTTTCGAGCAAAGAAAAAATGGTAAATGGTTTTATTGGAACTGACCCGATCCCACTCAGCATTCAACACATAACAGTCAGGTGGAGAGAGGAAACCACCCATTTCGGGCAGGTATTCTCCAGGCTTATGTCCCACCCGAAACCTTTATAGACCGTCTGATATGAAAAGCGTAGATCTATGGTGGGGATGAATCGGCAAGAAATTATACCTATAAAATTGTGTCGGGCCCGCGTTAAAAGCAGAAAAAGCATGTTTATGGTGTATTTCTATTATAAAAGAGATATAATATAAATAGCACAAATATGAAGGATTTATGCGTAAATCCAACATTATGTTAATACACCACTGGAAAGGGCCGATTGCAATTTGTGATGGGAATTCAACGGAGCACTAAAAAGGCAGATCCGATGTATTTATGAAGCAAATTTAATACTTTTACAGTCCCCCAGTTACCAAAGGTTTGCGTTAATTTCGCTTGGTAAAGGGAAAAATCAATGTTAAAGCCGAATCTAAAGAAAAGGCAGATGGACATGTTTTCTTTATGTTTTGGCCAATATAAGCGCATCCGATTTATACGTAAGCCCCAGTCTACATACAAGTCAAAGTTCAATGCAGCGAATTACAGTTTAAATGGATTAAGCATTATTGAAGCATCCAAAGAGGAACTCAAGAGCCAATTAACAGAGCCAAATGCCAGCAGTCATTGTCATCTTCTATGTTTAGTTATTTTCTGTTATTTTATGCTCTTTGAGATGTCTTTACCCTTTGAGTACTATTTTGTAATAATTCTTACTTCAAATAGTTGGTTTGACAATTTCAAAGATCAGCAACTATTTCACAAATGTATAAAAGGAGGAAAAGTTACAGTGAAAGGGTTGATGGTAGGAATTTTGGAGAACCCAGAGACTAGGCCATTGTATTCCTAATATCATCATTGATTAATGAAAGAATCAGAAGTTTCCAGGAGTTTTTGGGTATAATTTTGTAACCTTCTCTGTTATGTGTCATGTTATGTTTTCTTCTTTCAAGTATAGTAATGAAGTTGTAGGTCTTTATTTTCTTATGTAGATAAAGTTAAAGTTCCTTAAAAGGGCGCTCCTATACTTGAAGTTCCCACCTTATTTTCTAAGTTATAGATAATAGTTTCTATGAAAGACCAACATATTATCTTTAACTTCTCCCAGATTCACATATGGTAGTTTCTGTGTTAAGCAGCATATTGTCTATGATTCAGTTCTCATTTCCATAATTATTCTAAGTGATGGATAGTAGTTTCTATGAAAGATCAACATACTATCTTTAACTTTTTCTTCAAGCTTTCTTCATTCATCATTTATATCTAGCAACCAATGGCATTCTGAGATGTTCTGGTCCTACATGTACTAAAGGTTAAAGACCAAGTTTCTAGGTCCTTCATTTAAAGACACAACATATATCTAAGTGACAAATAAGTGACAATAAATAATATTTATTAATGTCTTAAGTACAATTTCCCTATAACCAGGAAATTGGTTTCTTAAGGAACAACATTAATTGGCGCCATTGCCAGCGAGAGAAGACAAGAACACTTTTCCCTGGGTTTTCATTATTTTCCTCTAGTTGTTCAGTGAGGAGGAAATACTTGGTTGTTTTGAATAAAATTAATAAAATGCAAATCCATTGTAACAAAGACCACAGACTACAAAGCAATAGAATAAGAACACTTTTTCTTGAATTCATTAAAGTTTGAAGTTGATTCTTGAGAGTGACAAGTTTCAGCAAGAGGTTTTACATTCACACCTATGATTTTCACTTACAACATTGATTGGTGACTCCACTTTACTTTGAAGTTTTCTTTTTTGGGTTTTAATGGCTCTCCCTACATTCTTAGCCCATAAATTTGATCCATTTGATTTTACTAGGATCACTGGCTATCCTCATGATATTCCTGCATATTATGTCCAAGATGAGTATCTTCCAAAATTCAGTAGAAAGGAATATGAAGATCTAGCTCAGCATCTCCAAGAGTTTCATGAATGCATGGAGCAACATGGCATCATTCATGAAGATGTTAAGATGAAGTTTTTTATGTTTTCTTTGGACCTAGAAGCTAGGCATTGGTTCAGGTCTCTGCCTCATTCAAGCATTTCATCTTTGAAAGATTTTCATTTAGTATTCAATTCTTCTTGTAGAGTTTATTATCCACACAAGTTTCTTTCTAAAAATTGTTGCGAATATTATGATTTTAAAGAAACTTTAAAAGCTCAAGATAATCATGTTGAGGAAACTGATGATCTTGTTGATAATATATCAATAATTCAGAGAGATTATAGCCAGATTAACTATGAGCAAGTCTCTGAAAGTGAGGAAATATCGTTTTCTCAAAATGATGCAGAGAAGTTTATAAAGCATTCTTCTTCAATAATCTCCCAAGCAAAGAATTGATTGACTATGTTCCAAGCAGATCGAGCATCATTTTCTCAAAATGATGTGGAAAATTTTATAAAACATTTCTCTCCAATGATCTCCCAAGCAGATAATTGGTTGAATTTGTTCCAAACAAATCAAGAGAGTATTTAGATGGAGGAAAGTTCAAACATGCATCAAGAGTCTCTGCTCAGCAGTCAAGAAGAGGAAGAAATGATTGAGTTGCAAATAAATCCCCAGAGTTCCTATTTTGTTAAATTTGATGATCCTCCTATATATAATGAAAATGGTTTAAATGGGGAATAGGATGAAGCTCTTCAAGTTCATCAGTTGGGTGTTGAACATACAGGAAGAAACCAGCAAGAGGGATATGTTGGACAACAATATATTGAACCATCTATCATAGAAAAAGATTCTATATTATGTGAAAAGAAAGATGATAAAGAGATGGTATATCAATGCATTGAAGAACATAAGGATTCCCATGGATAAGAGGTAAATAATCTCTTTGAAGTTGACCATATGTCATTTAGTAATGTGAAAAAAATTATTTTTCTTCCTAAGGTTAAAATTACAAATTATTTTCAATCAAAGCTTAGAGATGAAAAGTGGAGACATGAAAGTGACATATATAATTTTCTTAAAGATGTTGCTAATTGTTCTGTTGAACGTATTATTCCAACAGAAGGTTCAATTGAGCAAGAACCTTCATAGATAGAGAATTTCTTTTTTGGAGCTAATCAAGAACATATTTTTTCTCATACTTTGAAGATTCTGTGGCAGATTACATGGAGGAATTTATCAGTAGTATACAAATATCATTTTGTGGATATACTTATAATTTTTGTTGTGATCTACCTTTATGCATAGTTTATTTTTCATTCAGGATGAATTGTATTTTAGAAATTCACTGGAAGAATGGTTCAAGATTATGCAATCAAATGCTAATCTGGTATCATTGGAAGATTGGATTCACCTGATTGAGGTCGGTCATGTACATATGTAGGACCTTGTACATAAATAAGCTCAGGTGTTGAGCATTTGGTTTCTAGTTGCAGTTCTTCAGTTTCATCATTAAGTGATGAATAAGGGTGACTTTCCTAGTTGGAAACTAGTTTGCAGAGGTGTTAGACTTCAAGACTGTCTGGTTTCAATTGTCAAATTTCAGGGTTTTCACAGTTTTGGACTCCATGCCCAACTAAGGCTACTAGTCTAAGATTCTCAATATTCTGTTATCAAATCGCAAGCATCTTATCACTGCAGATATTTGTGTGTGTTCACTGTACAAATTTTCACACAGTTAAGCTTAGCGAAGCAATATATGACTCCATGCCTAATGGATAAGGCACTAATCTACGGTTCTTAGTGCTTCTGTGGAAAAAGCACTATCCCCAGGTGGAGCCAGATGTTGTAACATGCATTTTTCGTTACCTTTAATATTCATTTTTCATACAAGAACTTGAAGATATTTCAAAAATAGATAAAAGCAACAGGAAGGAGTAATAATGGTATATCAGGTATATTTTCTTTGTAAAGGAACAAGTAAAATAGAAGAATCGGCCCCGATATAGCCCAGGATGAAGCTAATGGTTATATGAATGCATATATATATATATATATATATATATATATATATATATATATATATATATATATATATATATATATACATATACATATATATCGCAAAGCATAAATATATCAAATTTACATAGGAAATAAGTGTTAAAGTTAAAGGCCTGGACCTGAAATATATATATTATGCTTTATAAAGTTCATCGGTTCCGCAATATAACAAAGAGCCTTATATATATATATATATATATATATATATATATATATATATATATATACATATACAGGTTGGGTTCCGCTGATTGCGATTTGCGATGGGCGTACCTGAAACAGATATACATTATGTTTAATAGTCTCAGTAGGACCACTTATCACAGAGGTTATGTACATTGGTTCCGCCGCTTGCGATGACCGATGGCGAACCGGACCCGAAATACTATATGTTGCATTTTATAAGCCCCAGCGGGTCTGCAATGTTGCATAACACTTTCCTATTGCAATTTGTGACAACGATCTAGACCCAATATTATATATATCATGTTTAAAATTCTTGCAGGTCCACTATATCATAAGCCCTTCATATATTTTGTTTATGCAACTTTATATGTATTTCTATTATAAAGGATTATAATAGAAAAGCCGAACCTGAAGTGCATACATATTATGATTTATAAGCCCGGTAGGTCTGCAAGGCATACGAAAACTAGATTTCAAGTTATAAGGCAGGTTTTTGGGTGGAGCAAAAATGGTAAATGGTTTTATCCCACTCAATATTCAACATGTAGCAGTCGAGAGGAGAGAGGAAACTACCCATTTCGGGCGGGTATTCTCCGGGCTTATTGTTGGCATTATGATTCAGGTTTGGAACTATGGCACAGGTGTTGTATTTGATGACAACTCACTCAAGAGGCATATCTCTGTTCAAGCTCTCAAAATCATAGAAAATGAGATATCGGCAGGTGAGCCTAAGAAAAGTTGCGGACCCACAGGTACCCCAACCAAGAAGTGCGGACATACCCGCAAGTACTCTGTTCAAAAGGTGTGGACCTCAATTTCACTCACTTCAATGCAGAGAAGCACGCGCACGTGGGAATTCTTATGAATGGTCCATGGTATTTAGTCCGATGTATATGATCCTATGGTTTTGGTCCATGGTATAGCATCTAAATTATTGAACCCCGGTTTTGGGTCCCTTGTATCAGTTCTCTATGGTTTTGACCCTTGGTTTGAGTATGGGCTTGCCTATAAAAAGGAAAGGAGATCATTTGGCTAGATACTTTTGAATATTGAATATCTTAAGATCTGAAATTTTGGGTGATCGGTTTGATAACACTAGATCTAAATCAAGGTGAATTCTGTAAATTGTAAGGCGGATCTATCATGATCTCATTGGCGCATGATCAGATCTGTGGATCTGACAGTCTGTGGCACATTGGAGGACTGATAAATTGGCTCTATTCGGAGGTCCGCAGGTGATCCACAGTGCAGGTGCAGAGGTATGCAACTCAACAGAAGGTGAAGGTGCGTAGGTACGCAGCGCAGCAGAAGGCGCTGGTGCGGAGGTACGCAGCGTAGCAGAAGGCACAGTGCGAAGGTACACAGAGGAACAGAAGGACCAGGTGCAGACGTACACTGTCAGGTAGACAGTGCAGGTGCGGATCTGCGCAAAGGTACGTAGTGCAGCAGAAGGAGTAGGTGCAGAGGTACGTAGAGCAGAAGAAGGATCAGGTGCGGATCTGCGCAGTTTAGACACAAAAGAGCTGCGGATATTTGCAGGTTTCTATTGGTGAAGTTGCAGACTTTTCTTGAAATATTTGTTGGCTGCCTTTTATCTATTTCTGAAGAGTTCTAGGTTTAGATTATTGGTATTGCCTTTCTGGTTACTGCATTCTGAGAATTTATTGGTTGACTCATTGTGTGATTGTAAAAGGAGATTGGTTGATTCACATGTACTTGATGATTATTTGATGTTCATGGATCCAGTCTGAAAATTAATGAAACGAGGTCCTTGGAAGAAAAGAAGTAGGTCAGCACCTACGTACTAGTAGATCAGCTAGTACAAGAGCTAAGGGGGTTGTAGCTCCCTTCCAGGAGAGACTGGAAAATGAGAGAGGGTTGTAGCTCTCAGCAGGTTGCAACCTGCGTACTGGTAAAGGACTGCACCAATACAAAATTATTGTAAAAGAAGTTTCTAATTGAAAGAAGATAGAGACATATTGCAGCAGGTGGTTTTCACCCACATTGGGTTTCCACCTTATATCTGGTGTTCTTTAGTGTGACTATCTGTTTTTTCTTGTTCTTGCTCATTATTATATGGTACTGACATACAAATTAATGATCAATATCTGAAGAATAAATTAAAGTATAAATCTGGAAGATATATTGAAAATAATTTAATAATACTGATTCACACCCCCCTCTCAGTATTATTTCAAACACTTATGTCCCACCTGAAACCTTTATAGATTGTCTAATCTAAAAAGTGCAGATCTACGGTGGGGATGAATTGGCGGGAAATTATACCTCGAAAATTGTGCAGATCCCATGTTAGAAGCAAAAAAAGCATGTTTATGGTGTATATCTATTATAAAAGAGATATAATATAAATTAATGCAAATAATGCGATGGGAAGTCAACGAAGGGTTGACAAGGCGGATCCGATGGATTTATGAAGCAGAGTTAATACTTTTTCAGTCCCGTAGTTACCAAAGGTTTGCATTAATTTCACTTGGTAAAGGGAAAAATCAATGTTAAAGCCAAATCCGAAGAAAAGGCAGATGGACATGTTTTCTTTATGTTTTGGCCAATATAAGCGCATTGAATATATACGTAAGCCCCAGTCTACGCACAAGTAAAAGTTTAATGTAGATAATTACGGTTTAAATGGATTAAGTATTATTGAAGCATCCACAGAGGAACTCAAGAGCCGATTAACAGAGTCGAATGCCAGCAGTCATTGTCTTCTTCTATGTTCAGTTATTTTCTGTTATTTTATGTTCTTTGAGATGTCTTTACCCTCTAGGTAATATTTTGCAATAATTCTTACTTCAGATAGTTAGATAAATAGTTTATTGATTTAACAATTTCAAAGATCAACAACTGTTTCACAAATGTATAAAAGGAGGAAAATTTACAGTGAAAGGGTTGATGGTGGGAATTTTGGAGAACCTGAAGACTAGGCCACTGTATTCCTGATATCATCATTGATTAATGAAAGAATCAAAACTTTATAGGATTTGTTGGGTATAATTTTGTAACCTTCTCTATTATGTGTCATGTTATGTTTTCTTCTTTCAAGTATAGTAATGAAGCTGCAGGTCTTTATTTGCTTATGTAGATAAAGTTAAAGTTCCTTAAAAGAGCGCTCCTATACTTGAAGTTCCCACCTTATTTTCTAAATTATAGATAATAGTCTCTGTGAAAGACCAACATATTATCTTTAACTTCTCCTAGAGTCATAGGTGGTAGTTTCTATGTTAAGCAGCATATTTTCTATGATTTAGTTCTCATTTCCATAATTCTTCTAAGTGATGGATAGTAATTTCTGTGAAAGATCAGCATACTATATTTAACTTTTCTTCAAGCTTTCTTCATTCATCATTTAAATCTAGCAACAAATGGCATTCTGAGATGTTCTGGTCATACATGTACTAAAGGTTAAAAACCAAGTTTCCAGGTCCATTTAAAGACACAACATATATCTAAGTGACAGTAAATCATATTTATTAACGTCTTAAGCACAATTTCCCTATAGCCAGGAAATTGGTTTCTTAAGGAACAACAATGTCAAAAAATGGAATTTACATTGACCTTGATAGAATAAAAGAAATTTCATAAATTTCTCCACCATACAACAAAAAAAGCATGTAATCATTCTTCGAACAAATCAATTTTGTTAAAAGGTTTTTCCCTGATTTCTCACAAATCATTTTACCATTACAACAAATGATTAAGAAAAACACAGTTCTTAAATGGGGCCAGCATGAAAAACAATCATTTGATTTAATTAAACATGCAATTATCGATGCACCTTCTTTAAATACTCCTAATTTCCCCAATCATTTCATCTTACATATTTTTTCTTCTTCAACGTCTTATGACGTTGTTTTGACACAAATTAATAATTAGAAAATTGAAGCACCCATCTCATTTTTTAGCTCAAATTTTTAGGGTGCTGAATTGAATTATTCAGAAGTAGAAAAACATGCATTTGTTGTATATAAATCTGTAAATCATTTTAGACCTTTTCTCTTAAAAACACACATGAAAGTAATAGTCCCATTCCCAGCAGTGAGGCAATTACTATTGCAAAAAGAATTAGGAGAAAAGAGAGCAAATTGGGTAACAGCTCTGTAGGAATATAATATCGAAATAAAACCAGCCAAAATTGTTAGAGGGAAAGGTTTCTGCAAGCTGCTTACAGGACAATCCAACATACCAGCCGAAGGGGATACAGGTAACAATAAACACATTTCTGAGGTAAGTGTAATTGATACTGATTCCCAATATGCTGATTTAATTTTTTACTTGAAAAATGGATATGCTCCTCCCGAACTCAATTATAAAAGAAAAAGAGATTTATGATTAAAAGAAAAAAATTATGAGATCGTTGATAATGTGTTATTTAGGAGAAACTATGATTCCATATTGTTAATTTGCCTAGAAAAGTCTGAAGCACAAACAGTTTTACAGGAGCTTCATGATGGACCAGCAGGTGGACACTTTGGAGGAGATACTACAACACACAAAATCTTACATGTTGGATACTACTAGCCCACTCTCTTCAAATATGCCCACGCATATGTGAAGCAATGCAAAACATGCCAAACTACTTCTGGAAGACAAAGGAAACCAACTTTGCCTCTGCAGCCAGTCAACATCTATCAACCATTCAAATAATGGGTACTAGATATCATAGGTGAGATCATTGCTCATTCTTCTAAAAAACATAGGTATATTCTGACTGCTACAAATTACTTCACTAAGTGGGTGGAAGAAATTCCACTAAAGGTAGTCAATTCTGAATCTGTTATTGAATTTATTGATTAATTTATCATTACAAGATTTGGTTTGCCTTCTGCACTTATATTTGGTAATGAATCTTATTTTTCAGGTACCAATATGATTGAATTTTTAATTAAGAGAGGTTTTAAAATCAAATATTCTTCTAATTACTATCCCCAGGGAAATGGTTTGGCAAAATCACTAATAAAAATCTCCTTAGAATAATAAAAAGAATTGTAGGTCATAATCAAAGAAACTGGCATAAAGCTTTAATATTTTCTCTATGGGCTGATAGGATAACTCAAAAGGCCTCTATAGGCACTTCTCCATTTAACCTAGTCTATGGGAAGGAAGCCATTATTCCATCACATTTACATCTTCCTTCATTAGCCCTAGTTCAATTTATTGAAGAAACAACTTCTTCTTCATTGCAATTAAGAAATTCACAAATCCTAAAACTAGAAGAAGAAAGGGAAAAGGCCAAACTCACACACACCAAACATCAAAAAATGGTGAAAGCTTCTTTTGATGCAAGTTTTGTCACACAAAGATCCTTCCACATTGGAGATCTAGTTCTCAAGTGGGACAAAGCACACGGAGAAAAAGGGAAGCATACCAAATTTCAGAAATTATGTCTTGGTCCATTTAAGATTGTTGAACAGATAAGCCCATCTACATTCATACTTCAAGATTTATCAGGAAAGAGAGATTATCTTCCTATAAATGGGCTCATCTTAAAGAAATTATTTTTGTAATTTCTTAAAAGAAAAAATAGAATAAAGAATAAAATTTATAAAAAATCACTCCCATTGTACATCTCACTGCAATTTATTTTCCTTTTATAGATTTTGTTAAATAAATGTTAAATAATACTCTATTGACTTTTCAAACATCTCTTGAAGTTATTTTTATTTTTTATTTTGAAGGTAGGAATTTTTAAGAAGTACTTACCAAAATTGAAAATTAGACAAAAAATATATAACTCTGAAAATATTTTCTATTAAGTTGTAAAATCTTTAAAAAACCTCAAAAAGTTATATCCTTCTACTCTAGTTTTAGTCAAAAAGGTTATCCTTAAAAAGTAAAGATTGTCTTACGACTTAAAACTTTCAACTTAGATTTGTCATCCAAAACGATTAAGGAGTCATTGATCCTTCCCATCCACTAAAAAGGGAATTTTTAGAGTGTAATTCTAAAAAATAATAAATCTAAAAAGATAAGAGGTCTCATCATGAGCCTGCTTACCATGTTCGTAAGGAACCAATTAAATTGACATTACCACTCTGAACACCAAATCAAGGTAATGGTTTATGATTTTTAATTGTAAGACAAGGGGTCTCATCACGAGCCAGCTTGTTCAGTTTAATTGTTACCAGTGAATGGCATTGTCATTATCTGGCCACCAAACCAGGACAATGGATTTTTAGCATAAAAAATTATATATATATATATAAGAAAAAATAAAATTTACCTCTAATTATTGCACTATTAAATGGATGGGACACTGGATTATTGTTTTATAAAAGGTAACCTTGTCGAGGCTATGAATGCCTACTGGCAGCAATGGCTCTACCTGTGACGAACGAGTACATTTTAAATCTAAGTCGTAAAAGGCCCCTTACTTTATTTTTTATAAACTGATTAATGAATGATACAAGTAAATAGGTGTTTTTAATTCACAAAAGGTTTTTAAAAGAGGTTGCAAGTTAATGAGTTTTATAGTGAGAGTAGTTTTATTTATCTAGATGTTTCCAAAAATAGTTTTCACTTCTTAGATTATTTTTATGAATTTTTGGAAATTTTCATTTATCATATATAATTGGTTCTTCCAGTAAATTGCCAATTGTTGTACTCTCCAACAACCCCCATTTTAATATATTATAAATTTCCTATGAAATTTATTATATTAAAATAAGGACCCTTCATTTTAGAAAAATCTTATAATCAAAGTTTAATACTTAGGTTTTTTAATTCAAACCCAAGTATTAAACCTTGATTATCCCAAAAAACCAAATTTTCATAGCCCTATAAGATCAAGTCTATACTTAGGCTTAAAAAACCTTAAGTATTAAAAAATATGGGTTATTTAAACAAAATAAATTAGGGTTTTAATCCCCTAATGTTGAAATAATCCAAACTCCATTGTGGTTGTGATTAAACTAGACCTGACGAGAAAATATACATCCTAATTCATAAGACCCCGCATCCATAACTATCGCAAAAGGTTCCAAATAACATAATTCTGAGCCTTAACTAATTGCGATATACAATATCACTCTGAACGTGACCAGAGATTTAAATCTGCCAAGTTAAAATATCGCATCCATACCCCACATCACAAGTATCATAAGGAACTAGACCACTCCACAAAACTCCATTGCAATTGTAATATAAATCGAACGTGCGAGGATTATCCAATACAAACCATAAAACCCCGGGTCCCTGACTACCACAGGCTTTAAAAAAAAACTTAAGCCTGCTATACACTATTGATTGTGATATGCGATATAATCGGATCCACGTGGATCATCAACTTCATTTCATTTAAATCTCGCGCCCGGAGCTATCGGAAGAACAGCGTCCTTTGCTGACTATGATATGCGATTAAGCCCAGACCCACAGGATTATAAAATCAATTTCATTTAAATCTCGCTTCTAGAGCTATCAGAGTATTGATGAGTCTAAAGGTTCTGCCTGCTACAGAATGTCGATTGCGATAATATGATATAACCAAACCCGCAGGGATTATCAACTTCAATTCATTTAAATCCCGCGTCTGGAGCTATCGCAAGAACCATTGCCTTTTCTGATTGAGATATGCGATAAGGCCCAGACTCGTCGGGATTATATATTGCGATTTATATTTATATCGCATCTGGGGCCTATCCCACAATCACAAAATTATAAAAATGTTATGCCTCATCCTAACGTTGATTACGATATGATGTCATCAATGACGTCAAATCCACATTATCACCACATCATTTTCCACGCCACCATTTCATATCATCCGCCACATCATAGTGATGTCACTATGATGTCATCCCTGACATCAACCCATGATCCCGCAATCACAAAAATTAAAGGGACATGGCTTATAATAAACCTTTCAACCTAGCTTATTTGCGATTTGCGATTAGACCGAACCCAATGAGATTATTCACTCCAACCCATACATACCCCGCATCCTCGGCTATCTCGAATAACAAAAGAACATTGTTTCTTTGTCTCCTACCCATTGCGACTGCGATTGCAATTTTACTTGAGAAGGCCCCTTTTTGGATTTTATATGAAATACTCTCGGGCTATACCGATTGCGATTATTCTGAAGTCCTGCCCCAAAACTCTGATTTCCGATAAGCCGTAAAGCTCCACCTCCTCACTCAGCATTCCTCTCCATGATGTCTATGTTAGATTTATTGCGCTCTATGTTTTCCTGATTTCTTGCAAAAGTGATTTGTTTCAAATAAAACTCACTTATCAATCTCATTTATTTCCATCTTATCGATTCTTGTTTTCCGTGTTCAGGTTCATGACAGATAAAGAAGACTGTGTTGATCAGTGGCGGATCAGCTCAAATAGATAGATAGACATCTGAATAATTCAATGGAACAAATGAAGCTAATGATGACAACAAACCATTTTCAGAAACTTCTACCAAAATATTGTTTTCCTTTAAGCATTGTTGAAGGGATCTATTTAATGCCTTCAACACTTTGCACAATAGATTAGAATTGTTTTATGCTTTTTAAGCTTAGCTGTTGTAGTAAATAATGGTATTGAATTTTATGAAGAAAGGCTTTAAAAAGCTCGCACTATTGTACTTTCATACTTTTCTCAGTAGAATGACTCAAACATTGTTTTTTGGATTTTCATAAATAATTTTGAGAAGTTGCACTACTGTAATCCTAGAATCATCTTTGTGAGAAGGAATAAACTGTTGCTATTTCTTTTATGAGATGAGTGAAGTATATCTTGTATTTCTATCATTGTAGCTTTATTTTCTTCATAAGTAAATAGTAAATTTATCTTTTCAAACTGCTTAGTACTTGATATTTAAAAAACAATGTTACATGTATTCATTACTGATCATGATGCCATTGATATTTTTATACATGTTAGACAATTTGTTGTGATATTCTAAATGCAATATGAGTTTACACATTATTTTGATTAAGTACTTAATCAAAGTGATCATCTTAAAATAAGCTTTATTTCCATTAGTGTTTGAGTACTCTATATTGTCATTTACTATGGAAAATCATTATAGATCACATCTAGATAAACGTTAAACAATCCCGAGTTATAGAATAGATTAATGCAATTATTTTTCCATTTGATTCATTGCTTCAAATCCATCTACTTCACTCCACTATAAGCATTACGTATTCATTCAATCATCTTTCATTGGGAAATTGGTCCCATTATCCGCAGTTAGAGCCACTACTTAAATGGAAAGGAGATGTCTTAAGGTCTCGATTGGGTGGTTTTCACCCTATGTTGAAGCAACGATTTTCGAGGCCTCAACACCTTCTAGGGGAAAAAATCCTAAATTAAATGTAAATTTTACGATCAGATCATCCACCTAATGAACGACTCGCATTGACTACGAAATTATAATATTTTACAAGGCAATTTTACATCTATTTTTAGCTTCACGGGGGCTCACATAATCATTGTCACCCCCCATGACCTTCCCAACGACGATTAAATGATGGGTGGCGTTGTCACCATGTTACGAACTGGGGTCCAACACGACGATACCTCTGAATAAATAAGATAATCAGGATCCACAACCAACATTTAGGTCTTTGAGTCAATTGAATTTACTGTTTGTTGCTTGTGTGTGTGGAACGAATACTAATTTGTTTTTGGTTAAAGCATTATTAGTTCTTTTTAAAACCATAAAAGAAATGGAATTTTCATTTTCTTAGATTTTATCTCAAAGTTTACTTTTCGAAATTGCATTAGATTACATTGCATTGAAAAGTCATTTTTGGGATTATCATTGAGCATAGATTACATCTCTTAGCATTGAAAGATAAAAGTGCATTCTCATTAATTGAAAAGAAAAATAAAAAGCATTCATGTAGGTGAAATTTAGTGAATTAAAATTCATTTACTTTTTTATCGTTGCATTGGAATAGTGAAAGTGGAATATCTAGTTAGGAAGCTTTGTTTGTTTCTTACTTGGTTGGTGTATCAATGTTTGAACTTCTTCCCTACACTAGATAGCTTTCATTGAAATGAAAAGAATCATTTTTTCATATTGGTTGCATTATATGTGTGTTCAAGTGACATCGATTTTTGAGCCTTGAAACTGAAACTTAATTCAAGATCAACTTTAAAATTTACCTCAATTAACCTATGGAGAATTTTGAACATTAACGAAAATATTCAAAGACCTAGGCTAGAGATGTGTTCCCATGTCCTTAAATGTAGGAGTTGTCATTATTTTCCAGTGTTGCATCATGGGTTTGAAATCCCCTTCCATGTACAGAAGTCTATAGGATCTTTCTCTAGTACTTTCGGGTATATTGGAGGTGCTCCATGCATGGAAAGTATATGGGAATTCTCTCATTGAACGGTTACACATTAGAAAACACTACTACAAACTGCACTCCCACATACCATCGGGTATATTTTGGGAGTCCCCTATGGGTTCCTATTCATCCATAGGAAATCAAGTATGCCACCTTGTAGATTGTGATATATCAAACATAACTTTTAGGGATATTGGTGGTCGTATGTTATTTCCTTGGTTTGCCAAGGTTTATATTGCAATTCACGGTTGTTTGGTAAACCTTTGTGCCTATTTAACATTTTTTTTTTCTTTTAAGTTCTAAAATTAATTGACCTCAGAACAACATCCTTCCTATGGAAATACTCCTTAGTAGATCTTAGGTTGACTCTAATGGCAATAGTTCTTGATTCCATCAATCAAGGAAACCCCTCCGACAAGAATCCTAGTCCTTTTCCTTCTTTTGGAAATGTTGGTGCTCTGTATATGTCAATGTTGTCCCTTCTCGGATTTACCATTAGTTTTTCAATTTGGTTGTTTTCAACCCCTATGGTTCCGAATTTCCAAACTACTTCTCAATTGGGTTCTCCTCCACCTAAACCATATCAACCTCCAACTAATACTAAAGTTGACTCTTTTCCTTCTTCACCTGTTCGGTCTTCTTCCTCTTCTTCCGCTTCGTCTGGTGAAAGCCTGTAAGCTAGTAACTAGGTGGATGAGAAGAAGAAGAAAAGGAATATTAAGAATAAGAAAAATAAGAAAGGGGGAAACCAAGCAACCAATGTTATCGATGCAATTGATGTTGAGAAACCTTCCAATCAACCCCGTAAAGGTAAATTCCCTTGCATAATTTGTAAGGGTGACCACCTTCTTAGAGATTATCCTGGTATTCCCAAGGTATTAGAAGTGTGGTCTACAGGCTCACACTAACCTTCTTCATCATCCTCTGGATATCATGTTGGTGACAAACCCTCAACTAGTGATAGTAAGGTCCATGGGAAAATGGATAAAGTCAAATTTCCCTATAGTTTATGTGAAGGAAATCATCATATTCACCTTTTTCCTTATATGGATGAACTCTCAAAAGTTTTGGACAACTTTACAACTTCTCAGCCTCGTCTTTCAACTGGTTATCAAAAGCTTTCCCCCGATGCTTCACTAGTTGATCAAGTAATTGATTAGAATTCATCTCTAGTCAATCCCACTCTCTCTGAATTTGGATCGCATGAGCTCATTCCAAACCAACAATTGGTTGAGAAAATGTTTGAATCGATTCCACCTTTATTTGATCGTACCTTTCTCGTAGAGAGTGAACTTCATACCACTAAGGTTCTTCTTGTATCTTTAGATTCCAAATAATTTGGGGGAAATTATCTTGTTCCCACGGTACAGGGGAGTGATCCTCCCATTCCTATAATGCAAGGGGGAAATTCTCCCATTCCCATGGTAACCCCTCCAAGTAGTATAGTCACTTCCTTTGATTAGAGTCGAATGGAAGGATATCGTCATCCTTCTTACGTGCCCTTTCAGATCACTATATGAGCTTATAATATACTCGTACCTGGCATTTGTTAGTATTATGTCCTCAACTACTTGGAAAGATTTAGGTTATCCACACATTGTGCCCATTACCCATAATATGTTAGCTTTTAACAGAGGAACCAATCAACCATTATGGATCCTTCCTAAGTTTCCTATTACTTTGGGAGGAAAATTTGTCTATATCAATGTGATGGTTTTTCAAGGCCCTTTGCTTTTTAATTTACTACTTGGCCATGATTATGTTTATGTCATGGGAGCTCTTGTCTCTTCTCTCTTTTGTGTGATATGTTTCCCGCATGAAGGAAGAATCGTGGCCATTGATCAAATTTTGTTTGTTGGTCCTAATTTGTCTCCCAATCAACCATCTTCCCTAAATGGTTCGTGTATTCAAGTAGTATCACCCCTGCCACAGGTTAATTATGTGGCCACCTTTTCCATGAGCATCTACTTATGATCTAGCCAGTGATATAGTGCATCATGTACTAGGGGCATTGGAGCCTAATATTTCCATTAGATCCCTTGATGTGTATCCCTTCTAAAGAGTTTTTCTCCCATCTGATGAGAACCTCTTGGAATCCATGGCCTCTTATGGGCCATTATCAAGGACCTTGGAGCACAATTTCTTTTCTTGTGCCAATCTCATTAAAAAATTAATCAAGGTTCCTAGAGCATAGTTCCTTTTCTTGTGTCAAGCTCCTTAAAAACTGAATCAAGGTTCCTGGAGCATAGTTACTTTTCTCATGGCAAGCTCCTTGAAAAATGAATCAAGGTTCCCAAAGCAGAGTTCCTTTTGTCAAGCTCGTTAAAAAATGAAACAAGGTGTCGTTAGAATGGTTCATTTCCTATGTCAAGCTCATTAAAAAATGAAACAAATCACATTCCAATTCAAGTCTTTGATTAGATCTCATAAATTCCTAGTTGATTCTTTCACTTGATCTTGTAAATAGACCTTCATCTCATCCACCTATTAGTATCTAGAAGTATGCTTAGGTGAATGAAATGAAGCTTGGGGAGCATGTACCTCGAATTGAGTCATTACGTTAGGGGCATGAAAACTTTTCTCAAGAATAGTTTGTCTCCGTTTCAAGCTTATGTAAAAATGAAACCAAATCCAAGCATAGGTTTTTCTCATGTTTCAAGCTTGTGAAAAAATGAAACCATCTTCAAGTATCCTCAAGCATAGTTTCCCATGTTTCAAGCTTGTGTAAAAATGAAACCATTCCCACTTTACCTCTCGTGATTTCCTTTTTTATCAACCTTTTTTTTGCTATATGAGCCTTGGTTTTTTCATTCCATCGTCACGATCTCTTTGGTAGTTCATACACTTTCACTTGGTTTTTTTACCCTTGCCCAATGAGGAACATTTGCGATGAGTGGTATTATTAGCTAGCCTCTTGACCTTTTTATGTTTTGAGCAGTTCCATTATCACTAGAGCCAGATGCTATCCCTCTATACCACTCATTCCTCCAAGAGGAGTTCTCTTTCAACTCTTTCAGGCTCCAAAAATATGGAAATATTTCCGAGCACTTGTTTTTTCAAACTCGTAAAAGTAAATGAAAAGATGTCTATTGAGTATAGGTTTAATACTTTTTCAGATTGAGATGGACTAAGTTATGAAAAAGGAATACCTTAGTCAAGCATCTAAGAGGTTCTCTTGAGTATTGTTTTCTACCTTTTCGAGCTTAAGAGACTATCTACGAAAAAGGACCTCTAGAGTTTCTTTTTTTCCTCTTTTACAAACTCTCTAAACATGAAAAAGATGTCAAGTTACCCTTCCGTTGGACTTGTAAAACTAAAATAATGAAGGAATTGTCACCATGACGAGACCAAGCTACTCCTTCCTAGGGCTTGTTAAAAATACTAGGATGGATTCATCTGAAGGATGAACTTACACGACAAGCATATGGTATCCTCTTCAAGCATGGGTTTAAAAATAAAGAGGTACTTGCTAGAAATAGTGGGGAAAAATGGAAGCAAGCATGTCCTTTATTTTGTATAAAGGAAACATGTCGGTCTTGAACATGAAACTTATTTGTTTCTCCTGTCACGTTTGGGTTATCCTCACTTCATCACTTGCCTTTTTGGGTTTTGGGAATCCATTTGCCTCTCACTCGATTATATCCTATTGTCATCAAGACCTATGATTGTATGTTGAGTCAAATGCTTCCAAGTCCAAAGTCATGTCACTGATATGTTCAAGAGAAGTACCATCTGCACTTCGAACCACTTATAACCTGTTTGAGTTTTCTACAACAATCCTAATCAATCTTGCCAACTCTGATAAATACTATGTTGTGTGTCAATGATATGGGAAACATTATGGCCCTCCTTTGATGGATCACTTCATTTCGACTCCAACATGTTATCTAGGAATATGGTCTAGAAACTTTCTTTCGTTACCTTGGAGCTTGCATGCCTCAATGGCAGGTTCTTCACATTCGATGATAGGTTCACATGACAGGTTTTCGATTGAATGATTTTGTGAGTGATCGACTTCAACTTCCTTGTTCACACTCGTGGATTGTGTTGTTGTACCTTGAGAGCCATCGTCATTATTGGTGGTTTCTCTCATGCATGTTAACAGTTTCCATCATTGACCAGTAATCAGGTGGTTTTCTACCATGTTCGACTTTGACACATCTATTCACATGGTGGGATTCATAATTTGGTTGGATCGAGATAGAGATGAATACCCTGGGTTTCGTCTGATAAATCCAGGTTGTGTGAAGTTATTAGATATTCATGATTGTACACATGATCCTTTCTATTCGTACGGTTGCGCCCATGCCATGGATCCATACACACAATCCTTTTTATTTGGATGGATGTGTCCATGCTGTGGATTCATCTATTGTTAGATGCCTACTCAGAGATGTATTATTAGGCATACTTTCATAAGAGATGTTAAATATCTTGTATCGTGTTTGATTTGTAGGTCTCCTAACGATGTTTCTCTGAGTCCTTACCTTGACTTATAAAGCATTTAAAATGTCACTTCCCATTCTTCCTTCATGCTTTAGGGGGCATCTGTTATACAATATTTTTTCACACTCCCCGTCTCATATCCTAAAGTGTCAAAATGGTGAAATATGTCAGTGTATTCACCATGAAACATGTTTAGAATCATCCATAAAGAAAAGAAGAAAACTTGCCTTAAAATAATTCTGAAGAAACTTATCAAGAAACGTTGTTTTCAGGATCAACACTTTTTGCATCACTAGTGACTTGTGCCAGTAACTTGTTGCATTATACTATCCTAGCACAACCAACACAAATTTTATAAGGAAAACTTGCACTGAACCTCTTCTGGTATTTTTTCCTAAAGTGGATGAGAATATTCTCTTACTAGAAGTCTCGAGAACAATGAACTGGTTACATGTTAATAAGGATTAGAGCGAGATCTCTCATTTTTGGTCCTTGTTCCTACTATCATGGATACTTACCTTGAGTTTTGGAACCCCTCCCTCCTTTTATGGATCATTAACTCCCTCTCCTTCCCTATAAATGAGATCCCTATTATCCACAACTGGTTGGATATTATTTGGTTTCCTTCCTAATGCTAAAATATGCCCAAATGCTACCCATTTTGCTAAGGAGAAAGGAGTGCTTCAAGGTTAAGGCTAGGACTTGGAAACTCACCTAAAGGAGGCTTCCAACATCAAGGCTTAAATTTTTGTAATGCTCCCTTTACCATATATTAATAATACATTATGTGTTTGCTTTCCATAAATGTGTCAATGATTTCGCATTTAGTATAATACTCCTTGATTCGTTATATGGTTTATATCAAAATTGTTTTTGCTATGTATGCAGTTGTTGTCTCCACATGATTTTCCTTGCAAGTATTCATTTGTAATGGCGAAGAGGAGATTGAGCTTGGAAGAGAGAGAATCAAGGACAAAACCAACGGATTTTAGCATCAAAGAGAGGTACGTCATCTATCCTCCTTTGTGTTTTATGGTATAAGCTATAAAATTTTTCGCATGTTGTGTGGAAAATTATGTTTATAAGACTTTATCTAAGTCAAAAACTTTATTCATCCAAACTTTGCCTATGATAACATCCTTTTCTCACTCTAAAATTAACAATCATATTTATTTCATATCCCATAATCTATTCATCTATAAATTATTACATATAAAATACTATTATAATAATACCATACACACACACATATATATAATAATAAAATAACATTTCAATATCACAATATATGTTACATTTCAAATTAAAAATAGGAAGACAAAACAAGTGAATGAATCCACAGCAACTCAGGTGGGGATCACCTTAGGGTGCCTTAGCGTTGCTTTCATTGATTAAAACAATCACACATATAGAAATATAAATGGTTACATTTTGTTTGGGAGATCACAATAATATCCTATAAAATAGGATCTAATTCTAATCTTAAAAAATAATCGAAATAACAAAACAACCTTTCTCCATTATTTCTAAGTTCCCCCCTTAGTGAAGAAAGGATTAATATCCACACCTAAGATCTCCCTAAACAATTCAAATTTCATCTTCCCAAGGGGGCTTTGTGAAAATGTCAGCAACATTTTCACAAGTATTACAATATTTAGGAAAAAATTCCTTAGAATGTATCTTATCTTTAATAAAATTAAACTGAGAATCACCATGATTTGTTCTTGAATGATACATAGGATTATTTTCCAACTTGATTGAGCTTTGGTTGTCACATTTGATCACTTTGGCCTTCTTTTTTTCTTCTCCAACATCTTGAAGAACTCTCCTTAACCAAATCGCTTCACAAGTTGTTGCACACAAAGCTTTATATTCTACCTTAGTAGATGACAATGATACAGTTGTTTGATTCTTGTTGCTCTATGAAACAATCCTGGATCCAATACTGAATGCATAACCTGTAGTAAATCTCTTATCATTTGGATTACCAGCCTAATCTGAATCTGAGTAACTTGTCAGCTCAACATCAAATGAATAAGTATACTCTAGACCAAAATCAATTGTCCCTTCAAGATACTTGAGTACTCCTTTTGCTTCTTTGCAATGGCTTTCTAGAATTCTCGCCATAAATCGACTTAACACACTAACAAATATGCTAAACCAAGTATGTTTGTAGTAAGATAATTCAAACTTCCCACCCATTGTCTATAAAATGTACCATCTACCTCCTTTGAGCCATCATCAAAATGAAGTTTCACATTTTGTTGCATTGGAACAAAAGCACATTTGCACTAATCCATATTAAAACTTTTAAACACTTCTTTGGAATACTTACCCTGAGTAATAAAAGTTTGACTAGCATCTCTCCAAAATTCAAGACATAGACAGTGATGTAACTTATGAATATTCATCTCAAATACTTGTAACATGTGCTCCTTAATTTCATCAATTACTTTGACTAAATTTCATGTAATAATTAGGTCATCAACATACAAATAAATCAGTACTACATGCCCCTTTGCATCAAATTTGGTATGCAAATTTGGATCACGTTGAATTCACATAAAATCCTGCTAAAGAAAGAAGGAACCTATATTTTCATATGACAACCTAGGTTCCTATTTTATCCCATACAAAGCTTTCTTTAATCTGAAAACTAATGTTCCTATTGGTGAGCCCTATTATTGCACCAATAATGTTGCAACTCCCAAGGGCTCCTAAACTCAAATTATCAACTCAGGGTTTATACAAACTTAGAGGTGATAGTTCTATATGCACAAAAAATTGGATTCTACTCATGCCACCCCTAGTCATGACATTAGATCAAAGTTATCAGAGACCATTCCTCCTACTGAATTGAAATGAAAGCTTGTTGATTAAAGTACAATTGAAAACTAATTCTAGCTATGAAAGTGGAAATTCCATTTACTCAACTTGTAGATTCTAATTAATCAATTCATCAAAGGATAAGTTCTAGCCTACTTGCAGAAAGAAAGTTATTTTATCTTGCAAAATTCATCAAGCTACCAAATCTACTTACAGAAAGGAAGTTATTTTATCTTGCATAATTCATCAAACTACCAATCATAATTTCATGTATCATCTACCTAGTTCACACTTGCTTGAAAATCTATAACCTACTTTCATCATACTTGTGATAAAAAATTAACTAATTATACTATGTTTTGCAGTTAGGAAAATGAATGGTTGGAGTGGCCTAAGAGCTTCCCCTAATCATCAAATCATATTTGAGGGTCATTATTCATCTTTATTGAGCTCAAATTGTAGTGGGGATAAAAATTAATGAAGGAAAGTGTTGCTACATGCATGCTACACGTGGCTTCTACAGGAGGTCCCGTATTGCTACAAGAGGGCCTGTAATGTTGTAGGAGGGGTTTCGGGTGGCTTTTGAGGGTGAAAATGACATCTTGAGGGTATGGAGAGGTGGATGGAGGTTGAATAAAAAGAAGGGATTTTGGGTTGAGCCACTTATCCAAGCTCAGGACCTCTCAGAGATCTATCTTGCACTAGGATGAAAGCTCAGGGTGTCCTAAACTTACTCGGAAAAATGACTTATGAAAACGGAGTTTTAAGATAGAATGGAAGTTGGAAAGAGAAGGTGGAAGTGGTAAAGGTTCCCTTCATTGTAGATCAACACAATAATGCAATAAATCACATACATACATTCATTGATCATTAATAAAATGAGATAACCTATGATGGAAAAGATGATTTGAATTTAAATAAAATATATTTTATGCCATAACACTATTCTAATCACTAAAATGACTTCTAATCTACAAAATAAATTGTAAATCGGAACAACTAAAATTCATCTATTTGCAAGAAATCATAAACATGATATTTTTGGACTGAGGTTTTGAATCCTTCCACTCGTTCTCCCACAAAAGAGGTGATGTAGAGGCTTGCAACCATAGGTTTTTATAGCTTAATCTCTACTAAAATGAAAGAAACTATGAATTTATTGGAATCAAGACAAAAACATAAGTACAAGAAGAGGGACCAAATCCTTTTGGTTGGTCCCAAACCCAAGGGTCTCAACCCTCTAAAACTAACTCAGATGCAGCTTAAAATCCAACTTCTCATTATCAAAAAGTACAAGTCTCATACATCACGTAAAAGTTCAAAGTGACAATGTCAAGATTAGCTCAATAGCTACACCTAGCTGAACAAAAAATTTGAATCCTAATGAGATTTTATTCTTGTTTATTTATACAAAAAGTCAGCTTATATAATCTCCCTTGAAAGTAGGAGTGATTCCCTCCTTGATCTCCGAAATAGTGGATCTTGTCCCTCTTGAGTGTCACTTGGACTAAGAGTCACTCAGCTGCCAATGAATTTGAACTGGTGAGATAGGATGATATGATCCCAAGTCGAGGTAGGGAGTTAAGGAGGTGGAAAACCCCCCTAGATTCTCTCCTAGTTGTCTCCATCAAACCCCTACATAGTAATTTCCTCAAAAATGCTTCTTTTTCTTGCAATTAAACCACATATTATGAAAACACCTTTTTCTCCTCTTAATAGGCATAATATAACAAAAAATGTGAATTGATGTGAGAGAAGGATAGTTTTAAGGCTGGAGGATGGCATGATGATATTCAAAATATACCTATTGATGGGCCTTGTCATCACGCCCCTGCTAAAGGTATTGCTCATCCTTTGAACAACTTAGTCTATGTGAATCTCTTTCGTTACCCTAGTGGCCTTCCTAACATCCCAAGATTCCTCATATGGTGTGCCCTCTTATGGGTGAAAACCTACATTCCTTTCTATCTATGTCCACTCCCTCTGCTCTTATGCTTCATCTTTTCCTTCTTGTAAGCCTAGGAGCAAGGGTGGACTAAGTTTGAGTCCTATCCACCTAATTTTCATTATCTACATGATTATCTTGTAGAATGGTGTTCTCCCCATATCATTCCTTAGCCTCTCAAGAGAGTGATATTCTCTGATTTGTAGGTTGTGGGGTAAGGCATGCCATCTTCTCTAGAAAGCTTGCAGAATTTTGGTTTCCAACATTCTAAATGTGTCTTCAAAGTGTAGAATGGCTTGCTCCTAGGTAGCAATGTATTTGGGTGCTAAAGTGCCATCATTGGAGATGAGGCCATGATTTTCGATGACATCCTTATGGATCACTAGCTCTCATCTGATATACAAGGGTTCATTATCCTCCTTTGCCATTACCTTTTTCACCTCCTTGTCTCTTGTCTCCTCATGAGTCAACCAAGATGCTAACTCTAGTAGCTGCATGTCTCCAAATCTTGAATTGGGATCCCAAAAATTCAAATTTGTCAAAGTGAGATTGTGCATATAGAGTTTAGCTAATTTTTCCCTGCATTCTATATTAGTTTGGTTGCAAAACTCAATAAACTTCTTGTAGTCTTGAAAAGGAAGAGATCCATATTGGGCTAGAGTTTTTATTTGGAACTGAAGTCTCTATTCTTTGAGGAAGAGAGCATAATGCTTTTATGGCTTCTTGCATTGCAAGGATTCCATAGAGAGACTTTCCATGGTGGAACGTTGTGTTTCTTTCTCCTATAGTCTCTCTCTTAAACTTGTGTTTTTTGCCTATAGTTTCTCCTTCATAATAGACTCCCTCAGTATCAAATCACTTAACTCCTTAACCATTTCAATGGCATTATCCTCCATGAGGCCCACAACTTCCACATTCTTGAATTTGGAAATTTTCATCAACCTGTGGGTTCTGCCTCTCTCTATCTCTAGCTCACGGAGGAGTGGGATTACAAAATTTTCAAGGATAATCCTTCCTCCTTCAATAAATTTGTAGTAGGATCCCAAGCTAGGTTGTGGGTTAGGCTCTTGAAGCTCTTGTAGGTATTTTCCAATTGACCTTGAGGTGGTGGCTTCCATTTGTAGCTCTTTTTTGTGCTCCTTAATCTCCCCTATTATTCTTGTAGTAGACTCTACCCCACATATAGCAAACCTTGTCTCTCCTGTCGCAAACCCTAATCCTCCTCTAGCTTCTCTTTTTCTACTTTCTTAAAGGAATATTGTGTCCTTGGCTTCTTAAAGATGACTGACCTAGTGGTGGGCCTACTCATAGATGCTACAGGTGACTTGGTTTTGGTTTTAGGAGGAGTGACCTCCTCAATATTTCCGTCACTGGGTCCTATTTCTTCCTTTTTACTTGGTGACTCATCAATAATGATAGGAATATTTCTAGGAGTTTGTGGTTTTCCTTTTCTAATTCTAGTACTCTTCCTGGTTCTAAAATACATGGGACCTTGTTTTGATTACTTCCACTTGGGCTTGACAGGAGTGCCCAATATAGCTAATGTTGTAGCTACTCCCTGTTCCGTATCCCCTAGAGATAGACTTGTTTGACGTGGTTATTCTTATGTTCCTTTAGGTTTAGAAGTCTCCTCAAGGATTACTCTTTCTTCTACTTTCTTCTCCCCCTCTTCTCCTTTCATTTATGCTCCTTCTACCTTTGTCTTTGCTACCTCTTTTTCCTCTATTTTCCTCTCTTCTTCTTCTATTTTTTCCACCCCTTACTCCTCTATTTTTTCTCCTTCTTATTGCTCTATTTTTCCTTCTTTACCCCCAATGCTAGAAGTTGGTTTCTCTCCAAGTGTGATGGATTTGGTTTCTATGAAAGTATCCTTATCAATGTCCACAAATTTTTTCCATAAGATAGGGATCCTCAAGTGGTTCAAAGCATCCATTGCTATTAACTTGATGAGTCCATGGTGAGCTAAGTGATGGTGCTTCCCCTCCCTCACCTTCTGACTCATCTCCGTGATTGATTGTAGGAGGAAATGGGGGACATTAAGTCTTTGAGGGAAAGGAAATTATGCCTTGAATCTAAACTCATGGAGCAATCTAGAGTGGTAGGCATAAACCACACTTAATCTTCCTTCACAAGATATATACTTGAGGATATGGTAAGCTACCTCATCCCTAGGGTAAGGTAGACTTTCTCTTCTTAGTCCATTATTATCTTCTGCAAGCTTCTCTTTTTAAAGGAAGAAGTTTTTCCTAGTTGTGACACTCACTTGATTGTCTTCGTTGCTCCACCTAATTCCTAAAGGCAAGGTGGTCACTCTGCTTAAGGTTTCAGGACTGAGAGAGATGGCCAACCCTCTGATAATAGTGGTGGCATTATCTTCCTCTTGATAATGTAATGGCATGGAAAATTCATGAGAATGATCATCATCATACCCCTTTATCAATTCAAAGAAACCCAACCACTGGTGTCTTTTGAAGATGTCCACTACATGAGGGTGTTGGTGAATTCTCTTGGTGTCTTAGGGTTCTCTTACGCTAAATAATCCCCCCATTTCATCTACTATCCCTCCTTGATAATATGTATGTTGAAATATGGAAACAATAATATTACAGTTTAATTTGTCCTTGAATTAAATTGTGAATTAAAATCAGATTTAGTCTTAATAGCTACTTGGAAATAATTAATTAATTTATTTTAAATTAATTAGTTGGAGAAATTCAAGTTAGAAGTATTTCTGAAGTCATGCAAGAGTTATCCCTTAAATTAAGGAGATAAGATTGAGTTATATTTGAGTTGTAATTAGTTAACTCAGTTTACAGAGTTAAGTCTAGTTAAATTAGTTCCAAACTATTTGAGGAACTAATAGTGAGTTAACAGTCAGTTGATGCATTAATGCACTCAAATAGTGCTACTCTAGTTAACTGAAGATTCCCTCATCAGAAACTCATGCACATCTATTCTGAGAAATACCTAGTTGAGATTAATGTTCAAGGACAGTGTACTATCAGTTGCATGTGTTTTCTCATGGAGAAAACTCATGCATGCAGTCAAGGATTCATCCTTAAGGATTACGCAATTTTGAAGGCTTGTTTTTACACTTGGTAATAGGATAATCATCCACAAGGAAGAGCGCAAGGAAATAGGAGCTTGGATGGAAAAGAGGAAGGCTGGAGAGAAGCCAAGATTGCCTATGAGCATCTGTGAGGATTTTACTGAGAGCTGGCTAGCTGTGAGAGCTAAGGATTTGCATAAGTCCTATGTATTTCCACCATGTATGATAATACAATAGTGTGGGGTTTTTATCTGAGACTTTCCCCAAAGTATTTTCATGTGTATTGTGCCATTGATTCTTCTTCTTCTGGTTATATTGTTCAGCTCGATATTTAAGCTTCTGAAAATTGATAGTAGAAGTAGGTTATAGTATTCTGCTTTGATTTATATTGCATTATCGGGTTAACCTATCACAAATTTTCTACAAGGTATCGGAGTTGTGAAAAGTATACTGAGAAGAGAATTTGAAGTTTGAAATTCGGGGTTGCATGTGCAAATCTAATTCATATCATACTCCAAGGTTGGCCAATGGCATTATATGGCTTGAGACTCGAGTATGCCTTGGAAGGTAGCTCAAATCACATAGCATGGAAAGATAGAATGGAGGTTTTATTAGAAGTCAATGGCTTGAAGGAAATCATTGATCAAGAAATCCCAAAGCCAGCTTCAGCTAATGCACAAGAGTTGGTTGAGTGTGTTAGGTTCCTATACCAATAGGTTTCATTTTTCATGATTAACACTGGAAGTGCCAAATATGTTCATCTTTGATGCTGCAAAGGTTCCATATTTTTCGAAAAGAAAAAATAAAGTTAAAAAATGTAAAGAGGGTATGCCCTAAAAGAATCATCAAAGGGCAAAAAGAGTAAATTGGTCATAAAGAAAAATAAAAATGAACCCCAAAGAATGACCAGGAAAGTGGCCAGCCAAAATGCCACTATTATCTCACTGGCAACCTCATAATGTGCACATACTACTGCTAAATCATACTTGATGGGTGATCCAATAGTTCAATCTGGATCATTCCATGTTTAAATTGCTTGTTATAGAATAGAGAAAGAGTATCTGTCCAAATAGTTTAAGCTTGGCAGATGAGTAGCTAGATAGAGAAAGTAAAGGAGCCCAACTACTTAATCTGGGCCCTTGGAAGAGATAAGGGTACATTTAGATAGGAGGGAAATCAAAAGAAAAGAGGACAATCAGGGTTTGCAAGTCTAAGTGCACCCATTCAAAAGGAAGAAAAAATGTTAGGTGTATTAGGCTGGGTAGGTAGTTTGAGGTTGCAGAAGCAGGATTTTGATCTCTTTTTGTATGGTTAAACAAAACTTGTCTCATCAATGACAGAAGTGTCAAAGCAATTGTTTGGTGGCAGAACTTTGGAAGCATGTCTAATTTCCCTTCACTCCACCTAAAAAAGTATCTTACTAACACCCCTTGAGGACCTTGGGATCTGCCCAACTAGTCCTGTTTTCACCTCATTCTTGTAAAATATCAAGTCAAGTTTTGACTTTCTTCAATGAAAAGAAGCCACATTTCTTGTGTAAAATCACTCCTCCACATTCCATTCACTTCTTATGTCTAAGTTTCAGTTCATAAACTTAGCCTCTCCCCTACTCTTTCACCTCACAAACTCATATTAACTTCTAATTCTATTATATAGCTCCCTAACTACTTTCCCATCCCTATTGCTACAAAAACTATATAAAATTCCAAAAAATATTACATATCCTACCCTATAGCATTATAGCTATGTAAATATAGTTTCGGGAAATAATAGTCCATCTGGGACTATTATGAACCCTTCCACGTTCTAAACCCGGAGTTACTCTAACCTCTGGTTAAAGTAATAACCATGGTCCTCCTCCTTTGTGGATAAACCTAACCCTTCTCCTTTTCACGCTCTTTGTTAATGTTTGGTGTTTAAATACTTTGATTAAACATTAAACTTTACCCCTAGCGTATACCCATAAAACCCACTATCCAAAGTTTTGGACCCCGCCTGGCGCGTTATTATTTTAATATATTGGGCGGGTCCCATGCCTAACCCTTTATCATCTCAATTGTGTTATCCTCTGTCTGATCTTCCATGCAATAGATCAACGATGGGCGGTCATTCTCAGTCCCCGATCCGCCGAAGGTTAACGTCCGGGGGATGGGCAGTTTCTCTGTCGTACCCCTGCCACGTGTCGTCCTCCTGGCATGTTCGGAGGCCCCCTCCCCGATACTGCTTATGCCGAAAGGTGGTGCGGGAGGAAACCGGAAACCGCCTTCCGCTAAGCGACGTCAGCACCACGTCGCCGTGACGTCACCACCGCGTCAGCCCCTCCCGCTGCCCCGTGTCACCGCCACCTCATCCGCTTGCGTCCCCGTTCTGCCAGCGTGTCCTCTGCCACGTCGCCATCCTCGTCAGCTGCCACGTCACTCTTCCGTACCCGGGACCCGTTGCTGACGTCATCGCAGAAAAGCACCAAAAGCGCAAATATGCCAAATTTTTATAAAAAACACGCATTTCGACCGTTTTTAGTCATTTTCATTAGTCGTGTTGGAGAGCTGCGTGTGTTGTTTTGGGTCCGTTTGCTTCCAGAATTTGAATTCAACCAAGCGCACCCCTGCCATCTCCAAATTCACCGCCATTATTCTCAATTGCCCTCGGCGCCACTATAACCAGCTATTTGCCCAATTTCGCCTGTTTTCCCCTGTTCTTGCCATTCTCTCCGTTTTACATATTAAAAAACCTGCAAATTCCTAAATTGAAATCACTCACACGCCTAAATACTGCCTAAATTCACTCATTACTCTCCCCCGTTAGAAGAAAACCCTGCCAACCCCCGTCCATTCACAATTTCACTGTGGAAAACCATTTTTAAGCTCGGGTTCCCGACAAAATTCCACAGCATCTCGGCATTATCCTTTTTCTTCCACATTCCACTCAAAAACTACAGTAAATTGAGTTGTGTTAATCCTCATTTCTTTATGCAAGTTGCCCTTACAGTCTATTAATCCAGAGAGCTTATCAAAAAGAGAAAAGCCTTTCCAAACTCTGCAAATTGTCCTCTTTGTAATAGCCACAAACATTGGAGCTTATTGCTCACCTGAACTCATTTTGCAACCCCTTTACAAATCCTTAGAAGCAGTTATCCTCAGTCTGTTACTGCTCTAAACTTCACTCCAAATATAACATCAAAAAAGGTTTTATGATGGCTAGTCCAACAGCTCTAAACATCACTCCTATGAATCCACCCAACAAAGAGCTTGAAGCAATGCCCCTAGCTGATAAAGATTACCTCATTCAAGATTTAGTTGGGGACAGGAATCACTTGCAAACCTTCTGCCAGTTGAGAAACAGTTTTTTAGGCAACTGTGACATGTATTGCATATGGGAGTCTAATTTGCCTTTTTACTTCCTTCCTTCTATTAATATTTTTCCTGAGATTATCCGTCTGTGTGCTGAGAACTATGATCCAACTCAGAGAGCTGTCAAGTCTCCATCTGGGAGCATACTTTTTCATATTACTCCTGACTCTATCAACCAGATGTTAAACTTCAAACAGACTCAGCTATTGTTTCCTTTCTCTATGAACTACTTTCTTGATGAAGGCTCCAAGCTCTCCAACTCTGAGATTGCAAGAATTTCCAAGACATTCATGAGGGCAGACCGCCAACCCACTGAGCCACCTCCATTCCTATATGTCAACTTCAATGAGGTGGGCAAGCTGCTTGTAGATATGATTTCCTCTGTGCTAGGTTTTAGAACAAGTGAGCACATTGATGAAACAGTGTTGGTTCTGTTGTCTGCATACAGCCCAGGACAACCCCCTGCTGTCAAGTATAACTATGCCAAGTTCATAGCCAATAAAATGCATGACCAACTAGTGAAGCTGGATAGGGAGGGAATCTTTAAATATTCATCATATATCTATCATTTTCTCATGTATTACCAGTCTGAATTCTTCCAATGCCCCATCAAAAAGTTGGATTCTAACGGTGAAAGAAGGTCTGTCATCTTTTGGTCATCAGTTTTTCATGAGGTTCAAAACTCTCCATTTTCCTACTGTGAGTTCATTGACCAATTTGTATACCCAGTCTCTTGTCTCCTAATGAGAACTCCTCCTCCTAGATTATCATATGACATGTACAAGATCTTGCAGCTGTCCAAGAATTACAAAATAGGTGATTGGTATCTCTACCAAAATCACATTGTCATTAGAATCTATGGTTGTGAGCTCTGTCCTTACAGGCTCCCAAGATATGTACCAAGGAGACTTTTTGCCTTAGAATATTATAGGCAACTCATCAATTCAGACCTCACTCATTTTCATAGTGCCAAGAAGAAAGCTCGCCTAAAATTTAGAGACCATCTATGCCCCTTTATTATGAACAAGAAAGAGGGTTGGCAAGATGCTGACCAAATATTGGGGCAGAAACTCAAGTTGAAAAGAAGTTTTTGATGGGTTCCTTATGACCCGGATGGCTTTATCAGTGCCAGAAGAGTTAAATATAGGCTGACAGCATATGAGCATTATAGAGTCCCACAAATTAAACAATATGCCAACCAAGATGAGTGGCTGGCAGGGACACTAGCTGAGGTTTACTCAAGAGGAAATTATGGAGCAAAATTTCAAAGATCTAGAAAAAACTCTTGACTTGGATTCTTTTGACCAGGTAACTTTCAAACTGCCACAGCAAGTCAGAGAAGGTCCATCTATAGCTGCAGCTTCACAAGCTTCCCAACAACGGTCTACACCAGCAACAGGTACAGCAGAAGGTAAGGAGAGCAAGAAATGGTTACAGAACAGCTTGCTACCTCAAAAGAGCAGGGTCAAGGGCAGGCCCCTCCACAGCAGACTGAGGCACTACAAGTGCTAGCATTGCAAACTCCTGCTAATGAGGAAAGAGGTAAGAAGCACGACTGAGAAGACTCCACACCTGCTAGTGGGTCTACACAGCAGCCTGAAGCCAAGAGGCAAAGAGTTGATCCTCCAATTGAGGAGGAAATTAGTGAAGACATCCTAGAAAGTCCAAGGAGAGAAAGGGAAGCAAGCCAACACACACCTACTAGCTCTTTCCAGCAAGAGCAAGAGAGGCAGCATGGCATGGAGGTATCCTCCTCAACACAACAGAGCAAGCAGCCACCTAGTATCAAAACTGCTTTCATGGAAATCAAGGCTCAAAATGAGCTGTTAAGAGTACAGTTATATGATCAGTTTCTTAAGGCAACACCTGCCAAACAACAGAGGTTGATGGCAGCATATGACTTCAAAGAGGAAAAAATGATTCTCAGCCACTTCAAGCCCAAGATACAACAGCCACAGTCAGCTGCAGATTATGTCAAGACAAATTTAGAGGTCCTTGCTAAGGACATTCACCCGATGGATCAAATAGAGCTGCACAAGCAAACGGGTGAGATGGTCTATGCCACTCTAGTAGATAAGGCCATGCTGGCCCATGAATTGAAGGAGTCTTTGAAGAACACAAATACTCAGCTAGACTTGGAAAGAATGTCCTCCTCAGCCAAAGACAACAGAATAAAAACATTGGAGGACATTATTGTGGACCTAGGACATGATCCCAAGGATCCTAAGGGTGTCAGATCCCTTATGAAGAAAAAAGAAGATGATATTGTTGCCCTTAGAAAACAATTAGGGTTGTCTTCTACTATGCACCCGCAAACTGCAGAGCTGGTGCAAGAAAAAGATGTTGAGGATACAATGGATCTACTGATGAGAATGAACGAAAGAATAATTCAGATGGAGAAAGAATTGGAAAGAGCAGTTCAAGGCAAGCAGGGAGAGTCGACCTCCTAGCCACCTCAAACAGTTCCAACTGATGTCCCTATTCCTCTTACACAAGCAGCAGTGATCCCTCCTATCATCCCAGCATCCACAACAGCTTCATCCACCACAGATGCTACAGCAGCAGCAACAACAACAGCACCTGAATCTAGCATGAGCATGGATGAAATGATGAAAGTTGTCAAGGAGCTAGAACTTCAGGCAACAAAGATAAAAGAGGCCAAGGAAAAGCTGGCCAAACTAGAAGTAAGCTACGATAAGTCCAAGGTGACAGTAGCTGAAAAAACAAGGGAAATAAAGGCCTTGAACGACAAAATAAAAGCCTTGGAGAAGGAGCTGAATTTGGAAAAAACTCTAGCTGAAATAAAAAAAAAAATTGTGGGCCAAAATTGGCCAATCAATCACTAGACAATGGAAATCAATCCAAACCATGCATGAACAGGTAGAATTAATAGGCCTAGCTCAATTTGAGAATCAAAGGGCTAGGGTAGCATTGGGAAACATGCCTAAGCAGGCTACTAGAATGATTCATTTCCTGAACACTCATACTAAAGAGGAGTTGGCGGCATTAGACATCAGTAACAAGACAGATACTGTTCTGACAGCAAAAAAGGTGCTGACTCTAAGAAATTTTGTGCAAAGTCTAGAAAGAAAGTGTCAGGAAATGCAAGCAGAAGTAGATGATTTCAAGCTAAAGCTTGTAGCATTGCAGAGCAGAGGATTGCCCAGTCTATTGACCAGCACCGGGAGACTGCTGACCCAAGAACAATATGCCACCAGGATGAATAATTTTATTACAAATCAGATTACATCATCTTCAAGTTCCTTAGAAGAAGCAGGCCCTCCCTCTGGACAATCTCTTTATGATAAATTAGAAAACCTGTTTTACATTGAGCATGAGATCAATCACTTGTTTGAGGTCCCCCACAATTTTTACAGATATACCGAGGCAGATGAGACATTAATAAAGATACAAAGACATCAACTGCCTAAAGAGGATTGGTGGCAGGCAATGCTGGAAATTTTGCCCAGGTGATTTCGGTCTCTTTCCTCTTCTTTCAACTTAAAATTTTGGTCAACTACAGGTCATCTACAGGTCAGAAAGTACGCAGGCACCAGATAGAGCAGTTAGACAACAGGTGGAGCAGGTCAAACCAATGACTCATCAAACTGCTGGGATAGCAAGCCCGAAAAAATGCAAATTAGAAAGCGCAACCCCAGCCGACTCAGTTGGTCCCAAAAGTCAAAATTCTCTGACAGAATGGACAGCTAATACACTAATATTTACTGCAGCATTTACTTTCTTCATTTACTTCCTTGGAAGAGTTGGTGATGTAATTTATTACATGAAGACTCATCATCTAGATATTTTGTATCTTATTTTCTATATATACCTCCCCATGGAATGTATTTGGGGTTGGTTGGTGATTCTCTCTCTAAGAGCTACGCTGTAAATTTTCAGACTTTATAATACAAATGGCTGGTGAAGTTCATGGTCTCTACACTGTCTGGATGTGAAAGTAATGAGCTGTGTTCTACTACAGGATTCCTGTGTTGTTTAATGGAACAATAAGTTTTCCTAAACCATGTTTTGTCTTTTCTGTGTTTACAAAATTCACATATATGTTTCATGATATTAGTAATAGGGAAGAGGAATAGCTCAGGACTTGTTTGAATGCACCCTCAGCTCAATCTCTATTACTAACTACGTTTTCTTCAGAATTAGTCATAAATATGAATTCTTGATTGCTCGTGTTTGCACTGATTCTCTTATTATGAATGTTGTTTAGGAATTCTTAATTGCTCCTAGATAATATTCTCACATGTTCCCTCTATCAGCATAGTGAAAGATCCTTGATTGCCTTTCATTCCCTGATTTCATGCCATCATCTCCCAAATTTGAAGAATTGTTCCATAGATGCCTGTCTGGCTCTGTAGCATTACCTCTTCCCCAACAAGCACTTTCAGCAGTACACAATCATTGACTCCATTGCCCAATGGTCTAAGCTGTTATGAAAACCGCATACCAGTTCTATTTGAAATCATCATCCAACCAAATTTAAAACAAAACCCTGTACATCATAACTAGCCTAAAATTACTCCAAAACAAAGCTAAAATATAAAGAGAGAGCCCTCTCTGGTTGCAGGTAGGCTAGGACCTGTAGCTAAAAGATTGGTTAGTGGTTACCTCGGTCGTATTCCCTTAGGAGCCAGGGAACAACCTGAGCGATAACATCATTGGCGACTCTGCTGGGGAGAACGAATTTTTCCAATTGTTGTCTATTCCTTAAAACTACAGATGAAGCCTAACTGTCAGCCAGAAAGCCTTTGAAACTGTTCTTGCTCTGCATTTACAGGATTAAATAAAAGCTGCTTCAATCAATCTTCATTCTAGTTTTAAGCTGTAAACAGCGGTTCCAAAATTTGACCATTTTCCTTCTAATCTAAAACATTCCCAGAAAAATACCAAAAAAAATTTGGAAGCTGGCTCCAAAGAAGAAGACTCGTTATACCAGGTCAAATCCTGACCCAGACCCTCTAACTGTTTTTTACAATCCCAACTTAATCCCAAAGATCCTTAGGAAACAAGAGAAACAAGAAGGTTTTGCTGATTCAAGTCCTGAAACAGTTCAGCAAAACTATATTCCAACTCCTGCTAAACCTTCAGTCCGTCCTCACATTGCTCCTTCTTCTCCTTCTTCCTCATCCACCTCTCAAAGCACTTTCTCTGCACCTCCATCCACTACACATATTTCTGCTACTATCCTTGTTGTCCCAGTTGTTCCATTCCTTCCTGTTGTCCCATTTATCCCTGTCAATATGGCAAATAGATATGCCCCTTTACAGTTACCTGGAAATCCTAGGGCTATGCCTCAAGATTATCAAAGTAAGATCACTTATTTTGATGGTACAGGTACATATACTGCCCTACAACACACTAAGAAAATGCAGGACTATTTTGAGAATTATGAGATAGATGATGATGATGTGAGAATGAAAATTTTTGTCCAAAGTTTAACAGGGGAAGTAAGAACTTGGTTTAGAGCACTTGTTGCAAATTCCATAGCCAATCCAGATGCTCTTTACCATACATTTCTTAACAGATGGGAAAAGAAAAATATCCACTGCACATTTTATCTAAGTATGACACTATAAAAAGAGGCCCACAAGAAACTGTCCTAGACTATTGTGCAAGATTCAACAATGTTTACAATGCCATTCCTCAAAACCTTAGACCTCCACCTGACTTAGCTTTGATCAAATTCCCTGATGGATTTGATTCCGACATGGCATATCAACTGAGGGAAAGAGCCCCTCCAACCTTAGCAGACATGCAGAATATAGTTGTTAGTGTAGAGGCAAACCTAATTGCTAAAAGAAACAGGGCAAGAGTTGAAAGGAGAACTAATTTTAAAGAAGAACCTTCAGCATTTGAACAAAAATTGGATGCAATCATCAAAGGTATGGACAGACTAGGAGATAGAGTGGAAACCATCGAAAGAAAGTCATCATGGGAAGGTCAACCAAGTACTGCAAGAAACCCAAACTTTAGAAAGAATCAAAATCCAAATGTTGGAAGGCCTGGCCCTGATCAGAACATTAGACCTCCTTTTCAAGAAAACTATGCTGAAGCCTGAACATCTAGTGAACCAACCGAGGACCCTCACATCAACTTGATGGGTTTGGACAGTGAACACCAAGTCTTTCTAACACAAGAAGATCAAGAGGCCCATAATTTCAATCAGTTTCAAACGAAATCAGGAGAGTCATTTGATTTTAGAGAAGGCTATGATGCAGCAGTCTATGAGGTTCATAAACATTACAAATTGAGGAGTAGAACTATAGACATGCCTAAACACAGCAAGCTGAAAGATACTAAATAGCCAAAGAAAGTAAAAGATAAAGCTGATCTCACAGAATCCTCTGATAAAATAGACCCAAACCCAAGAGAAGTTACTGTGGAAGATGTATCAGAGGTACAACGCACTAAAAATAAGACATTTACATGCCCTCCCACAAAACAAATTTCAAGCAGTATTCCTAAAAATAATTTAAAAACAGATTTGACTCAAAACAACATTCAAAATCAAGAGAATATCACTGAAGATTCAGCCGAAAAAGAAAAGTCTGTTGATCACAACACAAGAAGTCCAGTGGAGAAACCCTTCAATCTAGAAGCAGAAATTGGTAAGCTGAAAATAGCCATTCCTCTCTCTGAGTTTTCCAAACATGAAGTATATAGACAGCAAATCAATAGGTCACCCCAAATACCAGAAAATAGGGATGATGTAAATGTTCTAGATGATCAACCTGAATTACTTTTTGGTCCTGAGGTCAATGGAAAAACAGCGAACGGAGGAGTTACACCTTTTTATGTCAGTTTAAATATTCATGACAAGGTGTTGCACAATGCAATGTTTGATTCAGGAGCTTCCCATAACCTAATGCCGAAATCTGTGATGGAAAAACTAGACCTAGATATCACAAGACCATACAAAGATTTATTCTCATTTGGTTCCAGCCAAGTCAGGTGTCTAGGCCTAATTAAAGACTTGTGTGTCTCCTTGGTCCAATATCCAACCAAAACAATTCTGATGGATGTGGTGGTAGCTGACATTCCACCCAAGTATGGTATGCTTTTGTCAAGATCTTGGGGGGCCAAACTCCAAGGATCTTTGCAATTAGACATGTCCTATGCCACTATTTCAGTATTTGGACAGCCAAAGAGATTATATTGGGAAACACTAATGAAATATGTGGTGAGCAGTCAAGAAAAACCCCAAAACTTCCCCATCTATTCAATACATTCTGACATGGATTCATACATTTTATATAATGTTGACATGTGTCCCAAAACCGATCTCAAACTCTTAGAAGCAGCACAAACACAAGGCATAGATGAACAATCTAGTGGCCAAGATCAAAAAATCCTTGATATGGTTGATGCAACAAATGAAAATGACATAACAAATGACTTACAAGAACCCAATCTGCCCATGGTGCAACTTTCTAAAACTCTCAATGCTAGTCTTGACCATGAAATCCTATGGTATTTGGAGTTTGATGGCTCAGTCAATAAATTAGGAGCAGGGGCAGGGGTTTGGATACACAACATGCAGAATGACCATGCTGAAGGTCATGCATATAGGTTAAATTTCAGGTGTACAAACAATATGGCTGAGTATGAAGCCCTTTTATTAGGTCTCAAACTGATCAAGAGTCTAGGGGCAACCAAGGTTTCAATTCTAGGGGATTCAGATCTAATCATACAACAGATGAAGGGAAATTTTGTCACAAATGATCATAGGTTGAGAGTTTACAGAGGAGCAGCCATTGAAATACTTGACACCTTCTCAGAATCTCAACTCACCAAAATCTCAAGAGAGCATAATTTACATGCACATAGCTTGGCAACTTTTGCCAGCACATGCAAGCTACCATTTGATCCTAACCACCATTTCACAGCTGAAATCAAACATAGGCCTGTTGTCCCAGATAATGTCAAAAATTGGCAAGTCTTTGAAAGTGACACACAGATAAATAACTTCCTGACTTTGAAGGAAGAATTTTCCAGCATGAACATTGACACAAACACTGTGGATGATCAACAACAGATAGACAGAATTGAACAACATATATCAGCTGAAACAACAAATCTGATTTTGCACCCAACCACTTTTGATGTCAACAATTTACAAGAGCTGAAGCAAACAGATTTTGATGAAATAGCTGAGGCAGAAGCTGAAGTAATTGATCTAAAAGACAATTTTCTGCCTATAGGTTTAACCCCTTTGGAAGATCTATTCGATTCAAATGACATCTCAAGGAAGCCAAAAATGCAACCACTGAATGCTGAAATTGAGGACTGCAACATTGGAACCTCAGAAAATCCCAAAATGGTAAAACTCTCCAAAGCCTTGCCTGTTGATCAGAAATTGAAATACATTGACTTGTTTAAGGAATTCCAAGATGTGTTTTCCTGGAGTTATGAGGACCTCAAGTCCTATGATACCTCAGTCATCCAACATACTATACCTTTGAAAGAGAATCAAAAGCCTTTTAAACAGAAGCTTATAAGGGTGAATCCTTTCCTCCTTCCCCTGATTGAAAAAGAAGTTAAACGAATGTATGAGGCTGGAATTATTGCACCTATTAGGTTCTCAGAATGGATTTCAAATTTGGTACCTACTAGAAAGAAAACGGGAGAGATAAGACTATGCGTTGATTTGAAAAATTTGAACAAAGTCTCCCTCAAAGATCACTACCCTTTACTAAAAATGGATAATATCCTACAAAGGGTAGTGGGAGCTTCTAGAAATTCATTGTTAGACGAATTTTCAGGTTTCAATCAGATCCTAGTGCACCGGGACGATCAAGACAAAACTGCCTTTACAACACCTTGGGGGACCTTTAAATATGTCAAAATGCCTTTTGGACTCAAAAATGCAGGGGCCACTTTTCAAAGAGCAATGGATATAGCCTTCACCAAAGAAATCCATGATTTCCTAGTAGTCTACCTTGATGATCTTACTGCCTTTTCAAAATCAGACCAAGAACACTTAGAACATTTAAGGCAAGTGTTTCTAATTTGCAGAAAATATGGCATATCCTTGAATCCAAAGGAACCATTGTTTGGCCTAGAGGAAGGCAAGCTCCTAGGTCATATCATTTCAAAAGATGGCATTAGGATTGACCCGAACAGAATTCAAGCTATCCTTCAAGTTCCCCATCCAAGAAACATCAAAGAACTACAAGCATTTCTAGGGAAGATTAACTTCTTGAGAAGATTCATTCCTAATTTGGCCGAGCTCATAAGACTGTTAAACAATATGCTGAAGAAAGATTCTAAAGTAAAATGGACCCTGGAAGCCAAACAAGCCTTTGAGGACATCAAAACAGCCCTAACAAAAGCACCAGTTCTCACCAGCCCTAAATAGATAGAGATTTCATCATTTTTTCCTTCGCTTCTGAACATACAATTGTTGTTGTCCTATTACAAAAGGATGACTAAGGATGTGAGAAGCCCATTCCCTTTTTCAGCAAAGCTCTTAGAGATGCTCCCTTAAAATATCAGATCATGGAAAAACAAGCTTATGCCCTTGTAAAATCCATCAAGGATTTCAGAGTTTACATTTTATACTCACATGTCATAGCCTATGTTCCAAATGCAGTGGTCAAGGACATTTTAACTCAAGAAGGAATTGAAGGCAAAAGGGGCAAATGGATTGCCAATATCTTGGAATATGACATTGAAATCAAGCCTACAAAACTGATAAAAGGACAAGGACTAGCCAAACTAATGACTGAAACCAATTTCCAAGCCCTTAATATCAATGAACTAGACAATGAAGAGGAGATGGCGACTCCACAGATCAATCAAGCCTTTTTACAATCCCCTTGGTATGCTGATATATGTTTTGTATTGTTAAACCTGCAAGCTCCTCCAGGGTTGTCCAGAACAAAAAAGAGATTCTTAAAAATGAAAGCATCAAAGTTTTCTATTATAGACAGTGCCTTGTTTTGGAAAAATCATGAAGGTATTTTTCTTAATTGTCTAACATTCAATGAAACTGACAAGGTTATAAAATAATTTCATGCAGGGGACTATGGTGGACACTTGTATTGGAAGTCCATAGCTGATAAAATACTAAGGGTTGGTTTCTATTGGCCCTCCTTGTTTGCTGATGTGAAGAAATTTGTTGTCTCATGCCACAAGTGCCAAATATTTGAAGGCAAAAGAAAGCTGTTACCTTTACCCCTCAAACCTATTTCAACTGAAAGACCATTCCAACAAAGGGGTTTAGACTTCATTAGCGAAATCCACCCTTCATCTTCTGGCCAACATAGATGGATTTTGACTGCCACAGATTACTTTACCAAATGGATAGAAGCCATTCCTTGTAGGCAAGCCAATGACTCAATCATCATGCAATTTTTGGAAACCAATATCTTGTCCAGGTTTGGCTGTCCAAAAAAGATCATTACAGACAATGCTGCTGCATTCAAATCCAAAAGAATGATCAATTTCTGTCACAGATACCACATTACTCTAGGCCATTCCATAGCCTATTACCCTCAAGGTAATGGCCTAGCTGATTCCTCCAACAAAAGCCTCATCAACATCATCAAAAAGGTCTTGGAGGAGAACAAAAAGAATTGGCACAAGAAGCTGGTAAATGCACTGTGGGTAGACAGATTGACCACCAAAAGATCTATTGGTACAAGTCCATATGAACTAGTTTATGGTCTAGAGGTTGTTTTCCCTTCATCTTTGGGAATCCCTGTGATCAGATTGCTGCAAGAAATACAAGCAGAGCCTAATGATATTCAAAGAAGGATCAATCAGACTATACACTTGCAGCAAACAAGAGAAGAAGTATATCACAGAACCCAAGTACTGCAAGAGAAGCTGAAAAAGATGTTTGACAAAAGAACAAAAGCTGAAGACTTCTTCATAGGAAACAAAGTGCTGAGATGGGATTCTAGGAGGGAAGATAAAGGGAAGCATGGAAAATTTGATTTTCTGTGGAAAGGACCTTATGTTATTCATGTTGTACAAGGTAACAATACCTACTTCTTGAAGAGTTTGGATGGCACAAATACTGAAGAAGGCCCAGTCAATGGGAGAATGCTCAAACATTATTTTGATCCCCTTTGATGAGCATACCACAATCGTATTTTGTACATAAATATTTGTATTTCCAGCAGTTTTTATTTACAGCAATTAGATCAAGAACAAATGCAGCAGATTTTGAGGAAAAAATTAGGGAATTATTCCACTTTGGTATATAGTTCGAAATTACAACAGAGAACAAAGAAAAGGACTTGGGAAGTATGAAGATGTTGATAAGCACTCAAAGGAACCAGCAAGAATCAGAGCTTTAATTTCAGACAGATCAGTTCAAAAGGTACTGCATACAAGTTACAAAGATTTAGATCATTTGTTTCCAACACAAGGAAGTTTCAGGCTATTTTGAAAAATAAGGCCATCTGACCTGTTGTTCTCGGCTTTTCACCTGGAAAAGCCATCCCCAAGTGGAGCCACTGTTAGGTTCGTATACCAATAGGTTTCATTTTTCATGATTGACATTAGAAGTGCCAAATATGTTCATCTTTGATGCTGCAAAGGTTCCATATTTTGTGAAAAGAAAAAAGAAAGTTAAAAAATGTAAAGAGGGTATGCCCTAAAAGAATCATCAAAGGGCAAAAAGAGTAAATTGGTCATAAAGAAAAATAAAAATGAACCCCAAATAATGACCAGGAAAGTGGCCAGCCAAAATGCCACTACTATCTCATTAGCAGCCTCACAATGTGTAAATATTGCTGCTGATCATACTTGATGGGTGATCCAATAGTTTAATCTGGATCATTCCATGTTTAAATTGCTTATTATAGAATAGAGAAAGAGTATCTGTCCAAACAGTTTAAGCTTGGCAGATGAGTAGCTAGAAAGAGAAAGTAAAGGAGCCCAACTGCTTAATCTGGGCCCTTGGAAGAGATAAGGGTACATTTAGATAGGAGGGAAATCAAAAGAAAAGAGGACAATCAGGGTTTGCAAGTCTAAGTGCACCCATTCACAAGGAATAAAAAATGTTAGGTGTATTAGGCTGGGTAGGTAGTTTGAGGTTGCAGAAGTAGGATTTTGATCTCTTTTTGTATGGTTAAACAAAACTTGTCTCATCAATGACAGAAGTGTCAAAGCAGTTGTTTGGTGGCAGAACTTTGGAAGCATGTCTAATTTCCCTTCACTCCCCCTAAAAAAGTCTCTTACTAACACCACTTGAGGACCTTGGGATCTGCCCAACCAGTCCTGTTTTCACCTCATTCTTGTAAAATATCAAGTCAAGTTTTGACTTTCTTCAATGAAAAGAAGCCACATTTCTTGTGTAAAATCACTCCTCCACATTCCATTCACTTCTTATGTCTAAATTTCAGTTCATAAACTTAGCCTCTCCCATACTCTTTCACCTCACAAACTCATATTAACTTCTAATTCTATTATATAGCTCCCTAACTACTTTCCCATCCCTATTGCTACAAAAACTATATAAAATTCCAAAAAATATTACATATCCTACCCTATAGAATTATAGCTATGTAAATATAGTTTCGGGAAATAATAGTCCATCTGGGACTATTATGAACCCTTCCGCGTCCTAAACCCGGAGTTACTTTAACCTCTAGTTAAAGTAATAACCATGGTCCTCCTCCTTTGTGGATAAACCTAACCCTTCTCCTTCTCGCGCTCTTTGTTAATGTTTGGTGTTTAAATACTTTAATTAGACATTAAACTTTACCCCCAGCGTATACCCATAAAACCCACTATCCAAAGTTTTGGGCCCCCCCTGGCGCGTTATTATTTTAATATATTTGGCAGGTCCCATGCCTAACCCTTTATCATCTCACCTGTGCCGTCCTCCGTCCGATCTGCCATGCAATAGATCAATAATGGGCGGTCATTCTCAGTCCCCGATCCGCCGAAGGTTAAGGTCCGGGGGATGGGCGGTTTCTCTATCGTACCCCCGCCACGTGTCGTCCTCCCGGCGTGTTCAGAGGCCCCCTCCCCGATACTGCTTATGTTAAAAGGTGGTGCAGGAGGAAACCAGAAACCACCTTCCGCTAAGCGACGTCAGCACCACGTTGCCGTGACGTCACCACCGCGTCGGCCCCTCCCGCTGCCCCGTGTCACCGCCACCTCATACGCTTGCATCCCTGTTCCGCCAGCGTGTCTTCTTCCATGTTGCCATCCTCATCAGCTGCCACGTCACTCTTCCGTACCGAGGACCCGCCGATGACATCATGATGAGGTCATCGCCAAAAGCGCAAATATGCCAAATTTTTATAAAAAAACACACGTTTCGACTGTTTTTAGTCATTTTCATTGGTCGTGTTGGAGAGCTGCGTGTGCTGTTTTGCGTCCATTTGCTTCCAGAATTTGAATTCAACCAAGCGTGCCCCTGCCGTCTCCAAATTCGCCGCCATTATTCTCCATTGCACCAGCTCAATTTCCCTCGGTGCCACTATAACCATGTATTTGCCCAATTTCGCCCGTTTTCCCCTGTTCTTGCCATTCTCTCTGTTTTACATACTTAAAAAACCTGCAAATTCCTAAATTGAAATCTCACATGCCTAAATACTACCTAAATTCACTCATTACTCTCCCCCGTTAGAAGAAAACCCTGCCAACCCCCGTCCATTCACAATTTCACCATGGAAAACCATTTTTAAGCTCGGGTTCCCGACAAAATTCCACAACCGCTCGGCATTATCCTTTTTCTACCACATTCCATTCAAAAACTACAATAAATTGAGTTTTGCTAATCCTCATTTATTTTTGCAAGTTGCCCTTACAGTCTGTTAATCCAGAGAGCTTATCAAAAATAGAAAATCCCTTCCAAACTCTGCAAATTGTCCTCTTTGTGATAGCCACAAACATTGGAGCTTATTGCTCAGTTGAACTCATTCTGCAACCCCTTTACAAATCCTTAGAAGCAGTTATCCTCAGTCTGTTACTGCTCTAAAATGAACTCCAAATATAACATCAAAAAAGGTTTTATGATGGCTAGTCCAAAAGCTATAAACATCACTCCTATGAATCCACCCAACAAAGAGCTTGAAGCAATGCCCTTAGCTGATCAAGGTTAGCTCATTCATGATTTAGTTGGGGACAGGAATCACTTGCAAACCTTCTGCCAGTTGAGAAACAGTTTTTTAGGCAACTGTGACATGTATGGCATATGGGAGTCTAATTTTCGTTTTTACTTCCTTCCTTCTGTTAATATTTTTCCTGAGATTATCCGTCTGTGTGCTGAGAACTATGAGCCAACTCAGAGAGCTGTCAAGTCTCCATCTGGGAGCATACTTTTTCATATTACTCCTAACTCTATCAACCAGATGTTAAACTTCAAACAGACTCAGCTATTGTTTCCTTTCTCTATGAACTACTTACTTGATGAAGGCTCCAAGCTCTCCAGCTCTGAGATTGCAAGAATTGCCAAGACATTCATGAGGACAGACGGCCAACCCACTGAGCCACCTCCATTCCTATATGTCAACTTCAATTAGGTGGGCAAGCTGCTTGTAGATATGATTTCCTCTGTGCTAGGTTTTAGAACAAAAGAGCACATTGATGAAACAGTGCTGGTTCTGCTATCTGCATACAGCCCAGGACAGCCCCCTACAGTCAAGTATAACTATGCCAAGTTCATAGCCAATAAAATACATGACCAACTAGTGAAGCTGGATAGGGAGGGAATCTTAAATATTCATCATATATCTATCATTTGTTCATGTATTACCAGTCTGAATGCTTCCAATGCCCCATCAAAAAGTTGGATTCTAAGGGTGAAAGAAGGTCTGTCATCTTTTGGTCATCAGTTTTTCATGAGGTTCAAAACTCTCCATTTTCCTACTGTGAGTTCATTGACCAATTTGTATACCCAGTCTCTTGTCTCCTAATGAGAACTCCTCCTCCTAGATTATCATATGACATGCAGAAGATCTTGCAGCTGTCCAAGAATTACAAAATAGGTGATTGGTATCTCTACCAAAATCACACTGTCATTAGAATCTATGGTTGTGAGCTCTGTCCTTACAGGCTCCCAAGATATGTACCAATGAGACTTTTTGCCTTAGAATATTACAAGCAACTCATCAATTCAGACCTCACTCATTTTCATAGTGCCAAGAAGAAAGCTCGCCTAAAATTTAGAGACTATCTAGGCCCCTTTATTATGAACAAGAAAGAGGGTTGGCAAGATGCTGACCAAATATTGGGGCAGAAAGTCAAGTTGAAAAGAAGTTTTTGGTGGGTTCCTTATGACTCGGATGGCTTTATCAGTGCCAGAATAGTTAAATATAGGCTGACAGCATATGAGCATTGTAGAGTCCCACAAAATGAACAATATGCCAACCAAGATGAGTGGCTGGCATGGACACTAGCTGAGGAGTTTACTCAAGAGGAAATTATGGAGCAAAATGTCAAAGATCTAGAAAAAACTCTTGACTTGGATTCTTTTGACCAAGTAACTTTCAAACTGCCACAGCAAGTCGGAGAAGGTCCATCTACAGCTGCATCTTCACAAGCTTCCCAACAACGGTCTACACCAGCAACAGGCACAACAAAAGGTAAGGATCCAATGGATGCAGAGCAAGAAATGGTTACAGAACAGCCTGCTACCTCAAAAGAGCAGGATCAAGGGCAGGCCCCTCCACAACAGACTGAGGCACTACAAGTGCCAGCATTGCAAACTCCTGCTAATGAGGAAAGAGGTAAGAAGCACAACTGAGAAGACTCCACACCTGCTAGTGGGTCTACGCAGCAGCCTTAAGCCAAGAGGCAAAGAGTTGATCCTCCAATTGAGGAGGAAATTAGTGAATACATCCTAGAAAGTCCAAGGAGAGAAAGGGAAGCAACCCAATGCACACCTACTAGCTCTTTCCAGCAAGAGCAATAGAGCCAGCATGGCATGGAGGTATCCTCCTCAACACAACAGAGCAAGCGGCCACCTAGTATCAAAACTGATTTCATGGAAATCAAGGCTCAAAATGAGCTGTTAAGAGTACAGTTATATGATCAGTTTCTTAAGGCAACACCTGCCAAACAGCAAAGGTTGATAGCAGCATATGACTTCAAAGAGGAAAAAATGATTCTCAGCCACTTCAAGCCCAAGATACAGCAGCCACAGTCAGCTGCAGAATATGTCAAGACAAATTTAGAGGTCCTTGCTAAGGACATTCACCCGGATCAAATAGAGCTGCACAAGAAAACGGGTGAGATGGTCTATGCCACTCTAGCAGATAAGGCCATGTTGGCCCATGAATTGAAGGAGTCTTTGAAGAACACAAATACTCAGCTAGACTTGGAAAGAATGTCCTCCTCAACCAAAGACAACAGAATAAAGACATTGGAGGACATTATTGTGGACCTAGGAAATGATCCCAAGGATCCTAAGGGTGTCAGAGCCCTTATGAAGAAAAACGAAGATGATATTGTTGCCCTTACAAAACAATTGGGGTTGTCTTCTACTATGCACCCACAAACTGCAGAGCTGGTGCAAGAAAAAGATGCTGAGGATACAATGGATCTACTGATGAGAATGAACGAAGGAATAATTCATATGGAGAAAGAATTGGAAAGAGCAGTTCAAGGCAAGCAGGGAGAGTCGACCTCCCAGCCACCTCAAACAGTTCCAACTGATGTCCCTATTCCTCTTACACAAGTAGCAGCGATCCCTCCTATCATCCCAACATCCACAACAGCTTCATCCACCACAGATGCTACAGCAGCAGCAACAACAACAGCACCTGAATCTAGCATGAGCATGGATGAAATGATGAAAGTTGTCAAGGAGCTAGAACTTCAGGCAACAGAGATAAAAGAGGCCAAGGAAAAGCTGGCCAAACTAGAAGTAAGCTACGATAAGTCCAAGGTGACAGTATCTGAAAAACAAGGGAAATAGAGGCCTTGAACGACAAAATAAAAGCCTTGGAGAATGAGCTGAATTTGGAAAAAACTCTAGCTGAAATAAAAAAGATTTTGTGGGCCAAAATTGGCCAATCAATCACTAGACAATGGAAATCAATCCAAACCATGCATGAACAGATAGAATTAATAGGCCTAGCTCAATTTGAGAATCAAAGGGCTAGGGTAGCATTGGGAAACATGCCTGAGCAGGCTACTAAAATGATTCATTTCCTGAACACTCATACTTAAGAGGAGTTGGCAGCATTAGACATCAGTAACAAGACAGATACTGTTCTGACAACAAAAAAGGTGCTGACTCTAAGAAATTTTGTGCAAAGTATAGAAAGAAAGTGTCAGGAAATGCAAGCAGAAGTAGATGATTTCAAGCTAAAGCTTGTAGCATTGCATAGCAGAGGATTGCCCAGTCTATTGACTAGCGTCGGGAGACTGCTGACCCGGGAACAGTATGCCACCAGGATGAATAATTTTATTACAAATCAGATTACAGCATCTTCAAGTTCCTTAGAAGAAGCAGGCCCTCCCTCTGGACAATCTCTTTATGATAAATTAGAAAACATGTTTTACATTGAGCATGAGATCAATCACTTGTTTGAGGTCCCGCCCAATTTTTACAGATATACTGAGGCAGATGAGACATTAATAAAGATACAAAGACATCAACTACCTAAAGAGGATTGGTGGCAGGCAATGCTGGAAATTTTGCCCAAGTGATTTCGGTCTCTTTCCTCTTCTTTCAGCTTAAAATTTTGGTCAGCTACAGGTCAGCTACAGGTCATCTACAGGTCAGCAGAGCTGAGTACGCAGGCACCAGATAGAGCAGTTAGACAACAGGTGGAGCAGGTCAAACCAATGACTCATCAAAGTGCTCGGAAAGAAAGCCCGAAAAAATGCAAATTTGAAAGCGCGGCCCCAACCGACTCAGTTGGTCCCAAAAGTCAAAATTCTCTGACAGAATGGACAGCTAATACACTAATATTTACTGCAGCATTTACTTTCTTCATTTACTTCCTTGGAAGAGTTGGTGATGTAATTTATTACATGAAGACTCATCATCTAGATATTTTGTATCTTATTTTGTATATATACCTCCCCATGGAATGTATTTTGGGTTGGTTGGTGATTCTCTCTCTAAGAGTTGCGCTGTAAATTTTCAGACTTTATAATACAAATGGCTGGTGAAGTTCATGGTCTCTGCACTGTCTGGATGTGAAAGTAATGAGCTACGTTCTGCTACAAAATTCATGTGTTGTTTAATGGAACAATAAGTTTTCCTAAACCATGTTTTGTCTTTTCTGTGTTTGCAAAATTCACATATATGTTTCATGATCTTAGTAATAGGGAAGAGGAATAGATTAGGACTTGTTTGAATGCACCCTCAGCTCAATCTCTATTACTAACTACGTTTTCTTCAGAATTAGTCATAAATATGAATTCTTGATTGCTCGTGTTTGCATTGATTCTCTTATTATGAATTCTGTTTAGGAATTCTTAATTGCTCCTAGATAATATTCTCATATGTTCCCTCTATTAGCATAGTGAAAGATCCTTGATTACCTTTCATTCCCTGATGTCATGCCATCATCTCCCAAATTTGAAGAATTGTTCCATAGATGCCTGTCTGGCTCTGTAGCATTACCTCTTCCCCAATAAGCACTTTCAGCAGTACAAAATCATTGACTCCATTGCCCAATGGTCTAAGCTGTTATGAAAACCGCATACCAGTTCTATTTGAAATCATCATCCAACCAAATTTAAAACAAAACCCTGTACATCATAACTAGCCTAAAATTACTCCAAAGCAAAGCTAGAATATAAAGAGAGAGCCCTCTCTGGTTGCAGGTAGGCTAGGACCTGTAGCTAAAAGATTGGTTAGTGGTTACCTCGACCGTATTCCCTTAGGAGCTAGGGAACAACCTGAACGATAACAGAGTGGAAGAAGTGTGTGGTGAAGGTGAGACATATCATCCTTGAGGGAGTTCAAGACCATATTGTCTTGAGTCTCCATGTGAAGGATACTCCATTTTTAATGTGGAAGACATTGAAGGACCTCTACCAGAACAATAGGGACCAGAGGAAATTGGCGCTCAAGGATAAGCTTTGAAGAATCAAGATGGAGAAGGGTGATATTATTTCCACATATCTGAACAAGCTCACCACCTGCAGAGATGAGCTTGGCAGTGTGGGAATAACTACTGTCGATGATGATATGGTGAGCCTCACTCTCCTTGGCCTTCCAAAGAGTTGGAATAGCTACTAGGACTCTATGAATGGAAGGGAGAAACTGTCGGATTGGGAACGACTGTGGTCAGATCTTATGTAAGAGGATATCAGGAGGAGCACACGAGATGGTTCTTCATCCAAGAATGATGATGAAGAATCTGGCCTTAGCAAGTAAGGAAAGGGAAGGCAAGAGGAAGGCTTCCCATTTCAAATCGAATTCTTCTCATGGAGGGAAGAAGAGTGACATGTATAAGTAAGATGCATTAATTGTCACAAGATGGGAAATTAGGTGACTAATTCCCATCGAAGAAGTCTAAGAAGGGATCCTTGGAAGGATAGGAAGGTGAGGCATTAGCCTCTTAGTTCAAAATGGACTTTACCCTCATCGCATGCATGGTGTCATTGATGATGGGTTGTGTCTGGTATCTTGATTGTGGAGCCTCATTCCACATGATCGGTGAAAAAAATTATTCAGTGCCTTGGAGGAGAAAGACCTCAAGATACACATAGAGATGGGTGACAATGGAAGGTATAGTGTTTCTGGAGTGGACACGGTTGCTTTTAGAGGGAGCATGGAGCTCCTCTCACCTTGACAGATGTGATGTATGTGCCTAGACTAAAGAAGAACTTGGTATCGGTCGTGATGTTGGAGGACAAAGGCTACGATGTTGTCTTAAGTAAAAGAAAGGCGTTCCTAAGACACATAGCCACAGGTCAGACCAAGAGGATAAGGATTCGGGTGAAGAATCTCTATAAGCTAGAGGTAGATGATTGTCCAACATTGTGTACAAAAGTAGAATTGGTGCAAAGCCAAGACATTGGCAAGTTGTGGCATAGGTGGTTGGGCCATTTTCATCATGGGGCTTTAAAGATAATGTAGCAGATATCTACAGGACTTCCCAAAGGTAAACTTGAGCAAATTGACACATCTAAAGGTTGTACCTTGGGAAAGTACACCAAGTCTTCCTTTCATGATCGAGAGAGTTGAGTAGAGGCTATCTTAGAGTGAGTTCATACTGATTTGTTTAGACCATTCTCAATGGCATCCACAATGAAGTAAAGGTATTATGTGATTTTCATTGATGACTATTCTCATAAATGTTGGATTTATTTCATGCAGAAGAAGGACCAAACCTTCACAAAGTTTTGTGAGTTCAAATCTTTGGTCGAAAAAGAGTCAAGGAAGAAGATCAAGGCCTTAAGAAGCAACAACAGTGGACAATATGTCTCTCAAGAGTTTAAGGACTTATGTGTAGTGGAAGGAATTAAACGAGAGTTGACGGAACCTCATAACCCATAGCAGAATGGGGTGGCCGAGAGGAAGAACAGAACTATTATAGGGGCAGCATGGGCAATGTTTCATAACCAAGGCCTACCACTTCCCTTGTGGGTTGAAGCATGCAACACAATGGTCTATTTGCATAATAGAAGCTTGCATCACATACTAGGGATGAAGACACTAGAGGAAGCTTTCTCTCGTAAGAGACCAGATGTGGGTCACTTCAGGATCTTTGGCTTATCAGTATATTTCCATGTGACAAAGGATGCACGGAAGAAGCTTGAGCCGACAATAGGGTTGAGCATATTTGTGGGGTACACTGGTACACCTCACAACTATCGGGTGTACTTGCCTACCAGTCAGAGGACAGTGGTTCGCAGAGATCTCAAGTTTGATGAGCAGAAGTCCATGCAAGTTTCCCTTGAGAGGGAGCTCTAACTATAGGTTGTGGAGGAACTGTTGGTTCCTAAGGAGGAGGAGCCTCAAACTAATGTAGATCAGCCACATGCAGAGGTTCCGGGAGTGGATACATCCACTCAAGTAGAGTCTTCCAGAGATGGACGAAAGCGCACAAGAGAAGCTGACAAATTGTTGGAGGATGCGAGAGATAATGTGGGAGCACCATCTTCTTAGCGCAGACAGAGGAGGTCACTTAAGAGGTACACTAGATACATGGCCCTTTTTGGGGAATGTGTTGAGACCGAGTCATCCTCCTTTGAGGAAGCAGTGCAGCAGCTAATTTGGGTTGATGCTATGGTGGAGTATGACTCCATACTTCGTAACAGTGCTTGGGATGTGGTTCCGAGACCATAGAACAAGTCAGTTGTGAGTTCCCATTGGCTTTACAAGGTAAATCAAGCTACTGATGGTAGTGTGGAGAAGCATAAGGCAAGATTTGTTGCCCGTGACTTTTCATAGGTCTAGGGGATTGACTATGATGAGACTTTTATCGCAAGGTACCCATCTATCAAATCTATGTTGGCACTATCAGCACAGATGGGTTGGAAGATCCATCAGATGGATGTGAAGAATGCATTCCTTAATGGCTAGATTGAGGAAGAGGTGTACATAGAGTAGTCGGAAGGTTTTGAGACCTTCGATCATGAGTCACATGTGTGCCAACTCAAGAGAGCGTTGTATGGGCTGAAGCAAGCACCTCGTGCTTGGTACACCAATATAGACAACTACTTCACTGAGTTGGGCTTCACAAAGAGTGAAGCAGATGCGAACTTGTACCATAGTAAGCTATTAATCATCATACTTTATGTTGATGATCTCATATTGACTGGTGATGATCAGTTGATCATGTCTTGCAAGGAGGACCTTGCAAGAGAATTCGAGATGAAAGACATGGGTCTCATGCATTACTTAATTGGCATGGAAGTGTGGCAGAAGGATGGAGAGTTGTTTGTGTCTTAGGGCAAGTATGCCAATGAGATACTCAGGAGATTCCACATGGAGAAGTGTAAGCCCATGCAGACTCCTCTAGCAGGTAACTGGAGGAAGGAGGTTGCTACTTCAAGAGAAGTGGTAGAGGCTATTGTGTACAGGTAGCTTGTGGGTTCACTAATGTACTTAATGAACAGGAAACCAAATTTGTGCTATGCGGTGAACCAGCTGAGTCAAGTGATGGTTCAACCTACCAATATGTTTTGGAAGCCGGAAAAACATGTATTGAGATACCTCAGAGGCACATCTCATTGTGGATTATGGTACAGACGGATAGAGGGAGTGAAGCTGTAGGGCTTCACTGATGCAGATTGGGCAAGAATTCCATCAGATCGGAAGAGCACATCAGGAGGGATTTTCAACCTTGGGTCAACGGCATTTTCTTGGTACAATAGGAAATAGAGGTTGGTTGCACTCAGCTCGGTAGAGGCAGAATACATGGCTACAATTCAGGTAGCATGTGAGGCCATCTAGATGTGGAAAATCCTAGTTGTTTTATTTGATCAGAGGATGGATCCAACTGTGATCTATTTTGATAATTAGAGTTGTATCGAACTCTCTGAGAATCCAGTATTTCATGATAGGTCCAAGCACATCGACATCTGGTATCATCATCTCAGAGACTGTGTAGCGAGGAGGATCATGTTTCTGCAGTATATTTTGACAGAGGAGCAAGATGTTCACATCTTGACAAAGGCATTGTCAAAGTGTAAATTCGAGTTCCATAGAGATAGGATCGAGGTGGCAGATAATCCCTTTCTTGTTGAGAGGGAGCGTTGAAATATGGCAACAAGAATATTCCAATTTAATTTGTCCTTGAATTAAATTGTGAATTAAAATCGAATTTAGTCTTAACAGCTACTTGGAAATAATTAATTAATTTATTTTAAGTTAATTAGTTGGAGATATTCAAGTTAGAAGTCTTTTTGAACTCATGCAAGAGTTATCCCTTAAATTAAGGAGATAGGATTAAGTTATATTTGAGTTGTAATTAGTTAACTCAGTTTATTGAGTTAAGTCCAATTAAATTCATTCCAAACTGTTTGAGGAACTAATAGTGAGTTAACAATCAGTTGATGCATTAATGGACTCAACTAGTGCTACTCCAGTTAACTGAAGATTCCCTCATCAGAAACTCATGCATGTCTATTCTGAGAAAGACCCAATTGAGATTAATGTTCAAGGATAATGTACTATTAGTTACATGCGTTTTCTTATTGAGAAAACTCATACATGCAGTCAAGGATTCATCCTTGAGGATTGCACAGTTTTGAAGGCTTCTTTTTCCACTTGGTAATAGGCTAATCATCCACAAGGAACAGCGTAAGGAAATAGGAGCTTGGAGGGCAGAGAGGAAGGCTAGAGAGAAGCCAAGATTTCATGTGAGCATCTGTGAGGATTGTACTGAGAGATGGCTAGCTGTGATAGCTAAGGCTTTGTATAATTCCTATTTATTTCCACCATGTATGATAATACAATAGTGTGGGGTTTTTATATGAGACTTTCCCCAAAGTATTTTTATGTCTGTTGTGCCATTGATTCTTCTTCTTTTGGTAATATTGTTCAGCTCAATCTTTAAGCTTTTGCAAACTGATAGTAGAAGTAGGTTATAGTATTCTTCTTTGATTTATATTGCATTATTGGGTTAACCCGTCACAGATTTTCTACAATGTAGGTGTGGAATTCAAAAAATTTCAAACAGTCTCAGTGGTGAAACTATGTTAAGTTTCCTAGTATTAGTGAGGGAGAAGGATACTCGAATTGATATCAATCTAACTATTTTTATCTTCTTTTAACCACAAAAAATTTCAAAAAGACCTATGGATTAATTGAATTCTATAGGTTGTTAATTTCAAGAAGACTTCTCATGCAAATGGATGTAGAAACGAGGAAGGAGGGTGTCACTTGTCAAAACAATTATGGGTGTGCATGAAGTTTTTGAGACAATATCGAGCGACTGTGACTCCTTTTTCACCTTGCAATTCCTCCTGTAGGTCCTCTTGGCCCTCCTGTAGCACTTGCAGGCCTGCCTGTAGCTTTCTCCTGTAGCACTTGCAGACAGGTTCAATACTCCTTGGTGGCACCCTAGGTTGTCTGATATAATATTTCATCCTTCCTCTCTATTTTTGGAATGAGTGATGGTGAAAATGAAGTAGATCCAAACACATAGTATCCTCTTTTTGTTAAAATCTTGGAGCGCTCTTGTGACATGGCATTAACATGAGTTTCCTCTTTTGGACCGTTGTCCCCACCCATTGTAATCATTTCTCTCTCCTAGTGTTTATCACCCAACTATTCAAGGACACCACTTCATTTTGAGTTGGAATTTCCACATTGCATGGGTGACTTAACTCAAACTTAATTTTACTAGTTGAGGGTGGCCAAGTTCACTAGCCATCTCCAGCCTATTAAAACACCTCTCTCTCAAAACAAATTTTATTCATTTTATGCATAGGGAGGAGGTGAGGGTTGTGATACCTGAGCTTACCTATGGGTCGAACTACTACATATGGTTGCATGTTGGAGCTGGGTCATATATCATTATGATCAAGGGAGTTGACTTTTTAACTTGTTACATGTGCATGTCTTCATTCTTGATGATACCTTGACTATTGATTTTGTTGTGTGTGTGCAGGTGCCTTTTTGAATTACAAGTTGTTGCTATTGGTGGAAATCCTTCCTGAGGATGATGTGTCCATTCCTAGTTGCAAACAAGGCTTCATCAACCATTCTAGTGGTTGAAAAAATAATATCAGTGATTTCTATTATGGCTGCATAGGTTGCTACAAGAGGATTTTTCTTCCTGTAGCAGTCTTTTGATCACCCCTTGAAGTCCTTAGTTTGCATGATGGCGTTGAGGGAGATGATGAAAATCCATGAGGATAGGGTTAGAGTCATAAAGGAGTAGTGTAGACACTGTAGGAATAGAAAATAGTGGCTTTTGTGCTTTTCTAGAGGTAGGACAGAGTGGAAAATTTGAGCAATTTTTTGGTGAAATGGAGTGGATGGGTGATGTATGGATGAACCTAAAATCATTGGAGGACCCTATTTATCATTTCCTAGAGGCATCATGATCTTTTGGGATGTTCTCCTCATTGGATACTCCTCTTGTAGCTTCACAGGCTCCTCCTGTAGCATCATAGAGAGGAGGTGAAATTCAAATTTCTTGTTGATGGGATGGTGGAGAGAGATGGTCATATGAGTGGAAAGGATGGAGATTAGGTGTATGGATGGAAGGATGGATGAGAGTTGGTAGGTTTTTTCATGTAGCCATGAAATCCACCACTGTGTGTAATCCTGCAAAGCAAGAGAAAGGTTAGCATGCATGGTATAAGTTTATTCCTTGTGTTCGTATTTTCCTCCTTTTTTTTCTTTTTTCTTGAGACAAGCAAGCTACCTTTGAGGAGGTTTTCAACCTGCATGCCTACCCTAGATGCCTTAGAGGAGGTTTTCACCTAGGGATCTTTATTATTTTTTCTCTTCTTTTTTTTCTCGTGGGTGCCTCAGAGAGGTTTTCAACCATGAAGTTGGACTCATATGCATCATAGAGGTTTTCATCCAGGTCTTTTAACCCCGTATGGAAATTACATGGATATGAATTCTAAAAAACCAGAAAATAAACAATATCGAGAGCATAACACATAAAACAAATATACACAGAAATTTTCCCCTGGATCCCAAAACCGGGACTACTAGGTTGATTTTTCATTATGTTCTTTTCAATGTTACAATACATATATATACATGTTGAAGCATCTAATACCATGGACCAAAAACCATCGCGCCCAAAAACCCATGTGCGAAAACCATGCACAAAAGCATAGGTAGGTCTGCCCACCTAATATAGGGTCCAAAAACAATTTCCTTGAGGTGCTGCCTCAGACCCGTTATAGGGGGGCTACCCCACCCCCCCTCCTCAAACCCCTTGTGACCCCCCCACTGCGCAATCAGCACAACAAATGAGGGGCTCTTCCCACCCTCTAACCCCCCGGTTAACTAGGGAGGCTAGACATGGAAATAATATAACACAACCCAACATTCTCCCACTTGTTGTTTTTTTTCCACAAGAGAGCTTAGTCATTTATCTAGCCCTGTAATGCCCATTGTTTCTCTACGCCAAGAGAAATTCTCAGAGCTCACAGATTTTTTCAATGCATCTTTAGTATTCTTCAAAGTGTCCACCTTTTCCAGCAACACCTTTTTGTCTTCTATCATATCCCTCACAAAGTGATACTAAATATCAATGTACTTTTTCTTTGAATGATAATCAGGGTTCTTTGCTAAGAAAATTTCACTTTGAGTATCACAGTCTATCCTTATATCTCCCTGTACTAACCCCATACTTGAACACAATCTCTGCAACCAAACTGCTTCCTTGCTTACATGAGTGGTTTCCATGTATTTTGCCTCTGTAGTTGATAGTGCCACTAGAGATTGTTTCTTACTCATCCAACTGACTGCACCTCCAAATAGGTTAAACACATACCCACTTGTAGATCTTCTCTGATACAGATCTCCAGCCCAGTCTGCATCAACAAAGCCATGGATATACAAAACTCTATCCAATCCTCGTCTTCCTAGTGTCACGCAAATACCATAATCACTAGTGCCACGCAAATACCTGAAAACCCACTTCACTGTTGTTCAATGCTCCTTCCCTGGTTTTGACATAAACTTGCTCAATACTCCCACTGCATGTGCAATTTTTGGTCTAGTACAAACCATCGCATACATCAGCCTACCGATTTCACTTGCATATGGAACATGGGACATGTCCTATTCCTCTTCTTGTGTCTCGGGACACAGTTCAGTAGATAACTTTACACCTACAGGAATAGGAACCTTCACTGGTTTACTATCCTGCATATTAAACCTCTGCAGTATTGTCTCAACATACTTCCTCTAGTTTAACCAGAGCTTTCTCTTTGCCCAATCTCTTTTAATTTCCATGCCCAAAATATAGTTTTCAGCGCCAAGATCTTTCATGTCAAATTTGGAGGACAATTGGGTCTTCAAATCCTGGATAATTTCTTTGTCATTTCCAACCAGCAACATATCATCCACATACAAGGCCAGATAAATAACATAGTCACCAATTAATTTAAAATACACACAGTGATCTGCTTTTCTTCTGGTGAAGCCAAGTCCCCATATAAATGTATCAAATTTCTGATACCACATCCTTGGTGACTGTTTTAACCCATACAGAGACTTCTTTAACTTGCATACTAGTTCTTTCTTACCCTTCAACGCAAAGCCTTCAAGTTTTTTCATGTAGATCTCTTCTTCTAGATCCCCGTGAAGAAATGTTGTCTTCACATCCATCTATTCTACCTCAAAATCAAAAGAAGCAGCAACATATAAAAGTAATCTAATAGAAGCGACCTTGGAAACATGAGAAAAAATATCACCAAAATCAATTCCTGGCACCTGGGAATAACCTTTTGCTACCAACTGAGATTTGTATTTCTCCACCTTTCCTTTTGCATTTGTCTTCTTCTTGAACACCCATTTGTTTCCAATGGGTTTCCTTCCAGTCGGAATCTCCACCAGATCCCAAGCCTCATTTTTGTGGAAAGATTCCATTTCATTAGCCATGGCCTATTTCCAGAGTTTGTCATCCTCTGAATCCACTGCTTCCTTCACAATTCTGGGATCATCATCAGTAATAGATAAAGAAAAATTTGAACAAAAAATAGATGGACTATACCTTTTTGGTTGCCTTCTTTCTCAAACTAATCTTCTCACAACCAGAGTTTATGGCTCTTCATCTTCTGATTCCTCTTCTACTCTAGAGTCTGATTCTTCCTCCTTCAGCTCAAGCCCTACCTTCTCTGGTTCCTTTAATGGACTTCATGTTTAATAACATCTTTCACCTCTCTAAACACCACATCTCAGTTGTACACAACCTTCCTTGTTATTGGGTTCCAAAGCTTATAGCCTTTTAAACCATCCTTATACCCAATAAAGATGCACTTTTCAGATTTATTATCCAACTTTGTTCTTTTCTCCTTTGGAACATGTACATATGCATCCAAATACCCTCAGATGTGAAAGAGAGGGTTTCTTACCAGTCCATACCTCTTGTGGAGTCTTGTCCTCCAACGCTAATGAAGGTGATCTGTTGACAAGGTAACATGCAGTCTCCACCGCCTCTACCTAGAATTCCTGTCCTAACCTGGCACCACTTAGCATGCTTCTTTCCCTTTCCATCAATGTCTTGTTCATTATTTTTGCAACTCCATTTTGCTCAGGTGTGTATGGAGTAGTCTTCTACCGTGATATACCACACTTCTTACAGAATTCTTCAAATTCCTTCTTGCAAAACTCTCCACCATTATCTGTGCTCAGCACCTTTAACTTCTTCTCTATCTAGTTTTCCACCAGAGCCTTAAATTATTTAAACCTGTCAAATACTTTAGATATCTTCTTAAGGAAATATATCCATGTATTCATTGATAAGTCATCTATAAATGATACATAGGAACAGACTTACCCAATGATGGAACCTTCACAGGTCCAAACACATTATTGTGCACAAGCTCTAATATTTGTTTCACCTTCTTACCACCAAAGGGGAAACTCACTTGATTCTGCTTCCCATATACACAATTTTCACAGAAATAAAAATCCAGAGAGCTATTACTCATACCTTCTACCATACATTTACTATGAAGTATTTGAATGCCCTTCTCTCCAATATGTCCAAGCCTTTGATGTCGTGGCATGGTCTTTTCTCCAGAGACCACTGGATTTTTTGCTCCACTTTCAGGAACCACAGAACTGTTGCACCCATCAACAAAAATGCTACCTTGTAGCTTGTATAGAGTTCCAATCCGAGCTCCCCACATTAATACCATTTCTCCCCAAACCATCTTGCAGATATCTTTACCAAACATTGTTTTTACACCTGCATCATCTAGCTTGCTTACAGAAATTAGATTTTTGGCTAATGCAGGAATATTCAGAACACCAGGAAGTGTTCTAATCCTTCCACCTTGCAACTTCAACTTTACTTTTCTACGACCAATGATTCTAGCCTTCCTATCATCCCCCAAGAAGACATCACCACCATCATATTTCTCATACTCGCAATACCACTCTCTATGGGGAGCTAAGTGAAAGGATGCACCTAATTTAATCAACCATGCCTCATGAACTACATGTGTACTTGAAGAAGCCAAGTACACATCCCCACCTTCATCAGAGGTGGTTTTCACCTCTGCAGAAGGAGTATCATCAGATCCATTTCCTTTGTCATGAGCTTTAGATTTACAGTCCCTTTTGTAGTTCCCTTCTTTTCCACATTTCCAGCACACCTTTACAGGTTTTCCTAGAGATTTAGATCTCCCTCTAGATTTATATCTCCCACTCGATGACTTATTTTTGTTTCTACTCTCGGACCTTCCTCATACAAACAAGGAATCACTATTCTACCTCTCCATATTTTTCCATCTCATCTCCTCTGTTAGTAAGGATGAGACTGTTTCATCAAACTGAAAGGAATTTCCATTGCTACATATTGCAATAACCAGACTATCCCACAAATCTGGTAGATAACACAAAAAACTGATGCACTTATCTTCATCTGAAATTTTAATGTCAACAAATAATAATTGACTTACCACAGTATTAAATGCGTTCAGATGCTCTGTCACTGAGCCTCCATCTTTCATTCTCAGGTTATAAAACTTTTTCTGTAGGAACAGTTTATTCACTAGAGACTTAGACTGGTACAAAGTCCCTAACTTGTCCCACAAAGCCTTAGTTGTAGCTTCCCATAATACATTCAACAATACTGAATTTGAGACACACAATCGTATTGTGATCTTAGCCTTCCGATCCAGCTTCTTCCATTCTTCATTGGATACTTCTGTTGGTTTAGTACCCGGATCTACCACGATCCATTGATCTTTATCCACCAATAGATCCTCCATCTTCAGTTTTGAAACTCAAAACTCTAACCATCAAATTTTTCGATCTCTATCTTTCCACTGCTTGCCATCTTCTTTCACCACCAAAATCAATCCCGTAGATCTCCCACTGAACAGGGTCTACCATAGGCCTGAGCAAAACCCCTTAGCAACAAAGCCACCCCCTTGAAGGTAAAACAACTCTGATACCAAATGTAGGTTTTAACCTCGTACAGAAATTACCTCTATATGAATTCTAAAAAAATAGAAAATAAACAATAGCGAGAGCATAACACATAAAACAAATATACACAAAAATTCCCCCCTGGATCCCAAAACTGAGACTACAAGATTGATTTTTCATTATGTTCCTTTCAATGTTACAATACATATATCTTAGGTCCCTATAATACTAGTGATTACCCCATTACTATTGTAGTTATATCCCTTATTAATATTGTTGTGCCCCTATTGTCCCCATATTGTTATTACTGTGCCCCATAGAATCCCTCTATTGTTATTTTTGTGCCTTTATATTATTATTGTTAGGTCGGTTGGGTTATATTGTGACTCCTTAGACTCCTATATATAGAAAGGAGGTTTTGTCATTTGAATCATCAAAGAATCATTCATTTGTGTAATTTAAAGGAGGTTGCCCCCTCGAAGAGGCTGAATTCTAAGGTGTTGATCTATCTTTTCTATCTTTTTGTGAGCTAGTTTCATAACATTTGGTATCAGAGCTTTGGATTCTAGGGTTTCACTGCTCCAAATAGGTCATAATGGAATTTTCACTATAACTTTTTTCTGCAGCGTTTCAGAAGCAAAAAAAAACCCATTTGAGACGAAATTGCGCTGAACCTTGGGTTTGAATTTCAAAGCTTTTCGCGTTATATTTGCAGAGATATGATATGAGGAAGTTGGTCTTTTTGCAGACTCCTGAATTACATTCCAAACAGGTGACCTGGGGAAAATCATCATAACTTTCTCTCTGAGCATCGGAATGAAGTTTTGTAAGAAGGTATAGAAAGAGGATAGACTGTATTTTCTTGTACATATTTTTCAGAGCCAAAGGTGGAAACAAGGACACGTGGCATGTCGTACAAGTTAACTCTACTGAACTAGTCTATAATCAGGTCACTGTGGAAGATTTGGCATAACTCTTCCCTGCAGAATCCAATTTGGATCAGACTGGTGGGATTGGCAATAGAAAATAGAGGGCTACTGCAGATTGCAATTTTAGAACTGGATGATTTGAAATTACAAAGATACATCAGAGGCAATATCGAGCTTCTACAAAGTGAAAAAAGGTATGTAGATTTTTTTAAATTTTTGCTTAAGCTTGGTTTGAAAAATTATTTTGGAGGAATTCAAAGGGCATAGTAGAGCATGATTATCGATAACTGATGCCCCGAGGAAAGAAAATGCAAACACCTAGTAAGCAACCTGAAAGCTCTAGCATGACTCATGAAGAAGAGAAAGAAATGCGACATGATATATCAAAATTACAAGACCAAGTGCAATAAATGTCACTCTCACAAAAGCTAACAGAAGCTAAGATAAATGGCATGGAATCTAAGATAAATGGCATGGAAGCTAAGATGAATGGTGTGGAAGCTAATATGGATGATTTGAAGATAGATTTGAAGACAGATTTGAAGAGAGACATGGCAGATTTGAAGATAGATTTGACAAATTTTCTACAAGAAATACTTACAAATGGTGAAAGGGTAGTAAAGGAAACTCATGATGCGAACAAAAGAAATGTTAATCATGATTTCATAGACTCTAATGTTGGATCGAAGACCCACCATATTCCAAAAATTTATATGAGGAAGTTTGATGGTAAGGATCCCGCAACATGGATATTATAGATGGAGCATTTTTTCGATCTCAATAATGTGCAAAACACACAAAAGGTACGTATTGCAACTTTATATTTGGAACCAAATCAGTTTGTATGGTATCAATGGCTTTTCTCTCGTAAACAAATTATCACTTTGGCAATTTTTACAGAATAATTGACAGCACATTATGAGGATAGAGAAAGCAACACATTTTTTAGCCAATTGATAAGTCTCAAACAAAAGGATTCAATAATGGAGCACATTGAAGAGTTCCAAAAATTGAACATAAGGGTAAAAAATATTCCAGGGAGCATAGGATTGATGTGTTCATAGGGACTTTAAAGGATAATATCCAACATAATGTTCGCCTTTGGGAACCTGATTCATTAGAGAAGGCATTCAAGTTAGCAAGAAAAATGGAAAGCAAAATTATGGCAACCAGGAAGCATACCACTCACAACTATAAATATGGAAGTGTTGTTGCCCATAGTCTTCCACAACCTATAAGGTTGAAACCACAACAATTGGAAGAGAAAAGAGCAAAAGGGCTTTGTTACAGTTGTGATAGCAAATACACTAAAGGTCATAAGTGTGCTAAGAAGAAATTATTCTACATAGATTGTGAAGAGGAAGAAGAAAAGGAGCAAGAAAGGTCAAAAGAAGAGGATATACTCCAGGAACAAAGCCTAGATAAAGAAGAAATGAATCCGAACATATCTTGTAATGCATTGGCGGGAATTACCACTCCTCAAACCATCAATATAGAAGGACAAATCAAGAAGAAATTGATTCAGGAAATACCCACAATTTTATTCATTGTAAGGTAGCAAAAGAATTGAATTGCTTCCTATATCTAGCACCAGAGTGTCAAGTGATGGTTGCAAATGGAGGAACAATAAATTTCCCTGGAAAGTGCCATAATATCAAGCTATCCATGGGAGAATATGTATTGACTAGCCCAATGCTTTCCATTCCAATGGGAGGTGCTGATGTTGTACTAGGAGTCCAATGGCTACAATCCTTGGGTACAATAGCTTTTAATTTTCAAGAACTTTTCATGAAATTTTTTGCGGAAGGAAAGGAAGTTGAATTAAGGGGTATTTTATGGAAACCAGGAAAGATAATCAGCTCTAACAGTATGACAAAGCTTCTAAAAAGGGAACCAAGATGTGTAATTGCACAATTATGTTCGCTAGATGTTTCCACATTGAAATCATCTATTTCTCCAAATCTCCAAAAAGTCTTGGACAATCATTCCAAGGTATTTGAGACTCCCAAAGGTCTCCCACCTATTCGTGATCATGATCATGCTATTCATCTGATTCCAGGAAGTGTTCCTCCAAACATCAGGCCGTACAGATATCCCTATGCCCAAAAGAGTGAAATTGAATGTATGGTTGTAGAAATGCTAGAGGCTGGTATAATTCAACCTAGTCAAAGTTCTTTCTCTGCTCCAGTAGTATTGGTGCACAAGAAGGATGGATCATGGTGCATGTGTCTAGATTATAGGGAGCTCAACAAGCTCACTATTAAAGATAAGTTTCCCATTCCTGTCATTGATGAATTACTGGATGAATTGCATGGATCAATTTACTTCACCAAGTTGGCTCTTCATTCAAGATATCATCAAATCAGAATGAAGAGTGAAGACATTCTAAAAACAACATTTAGAACTCGTGAGGGTCATTATGAATTTTTGGTCATGCCTTTTGGCCTTACCAATGCACCTTCTACATTTCAAGGTTTGATGAATTCCATTTTCAAACCCTTAGAAAATTTGTGTTAGTATTTTTTGATGATATACTAATCTACAGCAAGTCTTGGAAGGATCATGTTGAACATGTTGACAAGGTGCTACAACTATCGGAGGAGAAACAATTATATGCAAAAAGATCCAAATGTTTCTTTGGATTACAATAGGTGGAATATCTAGGTCATATTGTATCTCATGAAGGAGTTAAGGTAGACCCTAGCAAAATTAAAGCAATTAAGGAATGGAAAATCCCCACATCCATAAAGCATCTGCGAGGATTTCTCGGGTTGACAGGGTATTATCGCAAATTTATTAAAAATTATGGGAGAATAGCAACACCTCGAACAACATTATTGAAGAAAGATGCATTTTCATGGACTCCAGAAGCAACAAAGGCCTTCGAACATCTCAAAGAGGCAATGTGCCAAGCACTAGTCTTAGCTACATCGGACTTCACAAAAACCTTTATTGTGGAATGTGATGCTTCAAGAAATGGAATTGGTGCTGTTTTGATGCAAGTTGAAAGACCCATTGCTTTTGAAAGTCGTCCAATCAAGGGAAAGTTTTTACACAAAGCCATTTATGAGAAGGAAATGTTGGCAAAACTACATGCACTTAAAAAATGGCGACCCTACCTAATGGGAAGACACTTCAAGGTAAAAATGGATCATGATAGCCTTAAATAATTTTTAGAACAAATATTATCCTCTGAAGAGCAACAAAAGTGGGTCACAAAGATGTTGGGTTATGACTTTGAAATCACTACAAAAAAGGGAAGCAAAATGTGGTGGTAGATGCACTCTCAAGAAAGGATGAGGATGTGGAAGAATTATTGTGCGCCATTTCTATTATCCAACCAGATTGGATAAATGAAGCAAGGGAGGAATGGAAGAATGAAGAAGTGTGGGAACTTATTCAAAAGTTACAACAAGATTCCAGTACATCTGATACATTTAGCTAGCAAAATGATTCGTTATGGTACAAGATCGCTTATACCTCTGTAAGAATTCCCAACTCAAACAAAAGATTCTTATGGAATTGCACTCTTCTCCCTTAGGAGGGCACTCAGGATTTTTAAAAACTTACCACAAGGTTAAGAAGGAATTTTTTTGGGATGGCCTTAAATCGGATATTCAAAAATTTGTGGCAGAATGTTTGGTTTGCCAACAAAATAAAGTTGGAATAATTAAGACCTCGGGTCTATTACAACCTTTATCCATTCCAAGCCAACATTGGGAGGAGGTTTCAATGCATTTTATCACAGGTTTACCCAAGTCTGAGGGAAAGAGTGTCATCATGGTGGTAGTTGACAGACTTACCAAGTATGCACACTTTTGTGCATTATCACATCCATTTAAATCCAGTACAGTTTCTACTGCATTTATGGAAACAATTCAAAAGCTACATGGAAACCCAAAGATTATTGTAAGTGACAAAGATCCCATTTTCACCAGAAATTTTTGGACAGAATTATTTTCTTGTCTCGGTACTTAATTAGCTCATAGCTCATCTTATCATCCTCAATCTGATGGGCAAACTGAGATAGTAAACAAATGTTCGTAAGGAGATCTTCGTTGCTTTGTATCTAATAAATAGACACAATGGGTCAAATGGTTGCCTCTCGCTGAATGGTGGTATAACACTTCCTTCCATACAACAACAAAAATGACCCCATTTATGGCACTTTATGGATATCAACCACCATCCATCACATCATATTTAAGAGAAAATTCTAAGGTTCAAGTAGTGGAACATCACATCGAGCATCAACAACAAGTCCTCCAACTTTTAAAGGATAACCTCGTGTTGGCGCAGAATAGAATGAAAGTATAGGCAGATCAACATCGCAGCGAAAGAAGTTTTGATGTATGTGATTGGGTATTCTTACGGCTATAACCATATAAACAAATGTCCCTCAAGCAAGCTAAGAAGGATACATTCCATACAATTATGTACCTCTTCTATCTTGATGGTGGATCAATTGGGCCAATGAAATCCATGCCCCACTTGTCAAATGGCTCTAAGACCACTTGATATTGTAAGGGTATTTCATCTCTGGGTGTGGGTTTGCCCATCCTTTGGCACTGATCACATCTAGTGGTGTATCTCCTTGCATCTTGATGTAAAGTGGGCCAATAGTAACCAACACGTAAAATTTTAAAGGTTTATTGTAGTTACCAATCAAACAAAAACTATTACCTCAAAACGAATACTCGAGCCAAAAAATCCCAAAAAACATGAAAAAGAAACCCAAAAATAAAAAGTGTTGATTCTGCATCACCATTTTTTTCGGAGTAAATTTTCAATATTTTTTTAAAATAATAGTAAAAAAACATTCAAAGCCATTTTGTTTGCTGCAAAAAACACCTTGATATCGAAAAGTGTTGATGTCAGTATAACGTCTTTTTTTCAGGGTACATTTTCAACATTTTTTAATAATGACGTTAAAAATAAAATATTGTGACTCTAAAAAGCTTTAAATTTCCAATTATTTTCAAACATGACATTAACGATAAAATATCACGTCTTTGAAAAGCCTTAAAATTCCAATGATTTTTAATCATGACATTAAATTTAAAATATCACTTCCTTGAAAAACCTTAAAATTCCAACAATTTCAAGCATGGTGCTAAGAAAAAATATTTATAATTGTTTTCAACCATAACATTAAAGTTAAAATATCACGACTTAGAAAAACATTAGAATCTTGACAAATTTTCAACCATGGAATTAAAACCAAATATTATGACTACAAAACAATCTTAATTTTTCAAAATATTTCAAGCATGACATTATGGAAAAATTTATGACTAAAAAGACTTTAAAAATGAACACCTGAATGAAAGAGTTATTATACCAAGAGTAATTTTTTTTAAATGCTAAATTTATAGTGTTTTTGAAATCCTAGCCTAAGACAACTTGATACATTGCAAAAAAAAAATTAAAAATCAAATATCAAATTGACACGCAATGTAGGTGAGATCAACCCATTGTAATGAAAACTTAAAGACCATCCATGAAAGTAACACATTGTCGGGCAGAGTTGACTCATTATAACAAAAAATTTAAAATCAACTATCAAATTGCACATAATGGGATCGGGTTACTAGACAAGCATCAACACGGACCCTACAAGATATATATATATATATACAATCTCTCTACGGTAATAATTTAGGATGATGTTTATCGATTTATCAACGGTAATAGAAAAACAAATTGGGCATGTGTGTCTGTCGTCCGGCTTGTTGATATCAGGTGCACACATTCCTTATATTTTTCTAATACATATCTGCTCATATATTTTCAAGTATGAATAATTCACCACAATTACCAAAGATTACCAAAGGTAGACCTAGCACAGTTACTCTACAGAGCCTCTATGAGTATATAGAGTCTTTAGAGAAATGTAGAGAAGAAAGAGAAGTCAAGCCACAAACAGAGTTAGCAGCCATGCTGGAAAATAAATTCACATATCTTGAAGACAAGATCCAAAAACAAATAGAAAATAAAATAGAACTATTGGAGAATAAGATGGAGGCAATGGAGACTAGGTTGCAGGTTATAGAAAAACAAAACCAAGATATGAACCAAACATCCCAGCAAGTAGATGTTGATACTTTAGAAAGTCTTAAAATAAAAGACATGATTAAAGAGCTAGAAGAAAAATTTAATAGCCGCCTCACCCTAAATAGTGTGGCAAGTAAATTAGATATCAAACCAATTAAAGATGAAATGAAAAAATTGATAGAATTAGACCATGAGCATAACAAAAGGGTCTTGAACCTTATAATCTTCGATTTGAAAGAGGAGGTAGACGAGGATACTTTAGCCATAGCCCAAACAAAATTACATAATAGATTACAAATTGAAACAACGTGTCTCACAGAAGAAACAAGGTTGGGGAAACTAACTGAGAATAAAGGAAGGCTGATCCAAATAAAGGTTAGATCTGCTAGCCATAAGTATGAAATACTTAGTAAAACCTCAAGTCTAAAAGGAACGGGAATATTTATAAATGAATATCTCATTCCAGAAGATCAAGCAGAATTGAGAAAGGAGGTTCAAAAGGTAAAGGAAGCTAGGAAGGAAGGAAAATGGGCAATAATCAGAAATAGAAAATCTGTTATTCGATATAGAAACCAAAAAGATAATAATAAATAGAAATTCAACATGCTCCAGATTCTTTCTTGGAACTATCGGGGCTTTCCATGGAATAAAGGCTCCAAGCTAAGTTGGATCTCGAATGATGTTGATGTTATTTTTCTTGTTGAAACTTGGGAGCACGAAGAATCTAAGATCCCTAACATAGATGGCTTTACATTATGGTCTACCTAGAATAAGTGATCCTCTCGTAGAGGCATTGGGGGCATATCTTGTTACATTAAGAAGAACATCTCTCCCCATGCTAGGATTTATAAAAACGACCCTTACAACCAATATAGTTGGATAGAAATTACTGACATTTATGATAAAAAGACATACATAGCAATCTGTTATTTTCCCCCATCAATTCTAACTTCTATAAGAAAAAGAATCTAGATAAAAATAGTCCTTACAATGGTTTAGAGAATGATATTTCTAGCCTAAGGAATGAAGGAAATATCCTTTTAATGGGTGACTTTAATGCTCGAACTTCAAGCAACCAAGCTATTCTTCTAAGAAATCATTCCAACCCTAATCCTCTTTGGTTAGACGAAGACCTTCCTCTAGCTAGCTAGTACAAAAGGAGCTCTGAAGACCTCAAGGAGAATTTGTTTGGGTCAGAGCTAGTCAAGCTCTGTAGTGCTCAGGATCTCATAATTTGCAATAGTCTAAAGAAGTGGCCAAATTCTAGGCAGATGACCTGCATCCATGGGCTTGGTAGCAATGTGGTAGATGATGTTATCTCCGATCTCCCTCTATACAGCGAAATAACAAATTTTGACATCTTAAACGACCATGAGCTTGACTCTGATCATAGGCCTTTACTTATAACTCTCAAATTTTTCATGCATAGAGATCCCATAGAAGATAATCCTCATAGCCAAAAGAAATTAATCTTTGATAGAAATGAAAAAGATCTCTTTCTAAATGAATTAAAAACTAATTTGCTTCCTTTATCTAGAATAGACAACATAGAAGATATCCATCATAATTTTACTACATCCCTCTCATATTTTGTTAACAAGTTCTCAATTGAAGTTTCAAGTAATAAAAGAAATAGCAAAACCAACCCATGGTATGACAAATATTGTAAAAGTGTGAGGAGAGCAATTAAGGAAGTTGTTGATGAATCTCTTAAAATTGGCAAGATAAAAATATACAAAGCCCTAACTAAAAGGAAAAAAAAGCAGTATATTCATAAAAGATAAGAGAATCTCTTACACCTCTCTAAGGTAGCTCCTAAGAAATTTTGGAGGCAGATTCTAACTAGGAAAACTAAAGATAATAATAAAATTACTTTACATGACTGTAATTCCTATCTTAAAAAGCTTTATGAACCTCCAAATGTCATGGATAACTTTGAAACCCTGCTTACAACGAAAGAAGTTTACTCATTAGAAGTCATTGATTTTGGGGTTAATCACTTGGCTAATGGGAAAGCTAAGGACATTGAAGGTTACCAGGCGGAAATCTTAAAAATTGGAGGTCTTGTCCTCATCCCCCACATTCACAAGCTTTTTAATTAAGCGGTCAAGCAAGGGTTCCCTAAACCATGGACTCAAAGCCTCATTATGCCTATTTTTAAAAGTGGGGATACAAATAACCCCTCTAATTATCGGACAATTATGATCAGCCCTCTCCTAGACAAGTTATATGGTATTATTTTGGAAAGGAAGTTGAGCATATGGCTTGAAAGTGAAGGTAAGCGGGCTAAAGGCCAAGCAGGTTTTAGAAAGCAGCACTTAACAACAGACCACCTCGTTACACTTAGGATCATTGTGGAGGAATGCCGCAATGATAAATCCAATCTCTTTTGTTGTTTTGTGGACTTTAGAAAGGCTTTCGATACGGTTCCTAGAAACAACCTTTGGAACAGATTGGAAGAGCTAAAGGTTCCTTTTGAGTTGAGAAATGTCGCTATAAGGTTATACGAGAATGTAATTGCCAAGTTAAAGAGCAATGAGGGGTGGTTGAAAGATATTAAGTGTAATATCGGAGTTAAACAAGGTTTCCCCCTCTCCCCTAGCCTATTTGGCATTTACATCGATAAGCTAGAAGGTTGTTTAGAGGAAGCAGGATGTGTTGGCACGATCTTAGTTGGGATAGTCATCATCCTTCTTCTCTACGCTAATGATATTGTTCTTCTCTCAAGGTGCCCATCTGATCTTGATAAGCAACTTATACTTCTTAAGGATTTCTACTCTACCATATGTATGATTGTTAACACTGAAAAAACAAAAGTTATGATTATCAAATCCAAGAAGGACATTTACGCTAATTTTATGTATGACAATAGTAACTTGGAGGAAGTGTCTTCCTACAAGTACCTAGGAATTGATATTCATCACAACCTCAATTGGAACTATAGCATTGAGAAAAGGATTAATGGGGGATGGAAAGATTATTTTAGTCTTGAAAATAATTGTAAAATGACAAACCTTGTAATGTGGGATAGAAAGAAGTTCCTCTTTGAAACTTTAGTCACTCCGGTTATCTTATATGGATGTGAGGCTTGGGGTTGTAGCATCTCTATAGAATCCTAGAGAAAGATTGAGCAAATCCAGAAGCGTTTCATAACGTATAACCTCAAAATTAAAAGCAATACACCCTATCCTATTCTCCTTATAGAAGGGGTTATTTCCCCTATCAAGAGCCTAGCTATGGCTAGGCTTCTATTGTACAAGCACAAACTCAATAACATAGGAGACCACAGACTTCCTAAGCTAGCTTTAAATTCTAGCCAAAACCACCTAAAGCTCAAACGAGGTTGGTATAAAGACACCAGGACCTGGTTAAACCATTGGGAGATCAACGAGAATGTTGCATTGCAAAACATTAATAACATTAAAAATATTGTTACTTCTAAGTTCAAAGAAAAAATGTGGTGTGAGAAAGATTTAGCAGCTAAAAGAAAATTAAGATATTATAACGAGGTCATCAACCCCACTCTAGAAGATCAAAAGTATCTCTCTGTTTTAACTAGCTCAAAGAAGAAAATTAATATAGCCAAGATTAGAACGAACTCTCATGAGCTCCATAGTGAAACGGGTCGTTGGGCAGTTCCTAAAACACCATGGATGGAAAGGTTCTACCATCTCTGTGAGAATACGAACATCGAGGATGAAAATCACTTCCTCTTAGAGTGCCCCACATACAACCACATTAGATCTCAGTTTCAAAATATTTGTTGCAATATTAACCTTCCTAGCCTTTTACGTTGTCAAAATTACAGTGAGCTCGGGAGGCTTCTCTCCAAGCTTTTTGAGCATAGGAATAAAATCTTAAATCAAACTAAATAATTCATTTCTTTAGGTTCGATAGACAAAAGTTTGGTCTCAGTGGACGTTCACCACCACCATCATCATCATATATATATGAATGAAAGATACATAAGAAAATAAAAATTCAAATATTGAAAAAAAATAGAAAATAATAGAAAGTAATAAAACATAAAAAATGAAACATGACAAAAAAATCCAATATAAAAAATGTATAGTAATGACATAAAAAACTATAAAATGTGAAAAGAAATTAACCATACCATGTAAAATTAAAAACAAGAAAAAAAGAAAAAAAAAAAAGAGTAAAATAAAATAAAAAGCAAAAATTACAAAACTAAAACACAACATTAAAAAAATTAAAAACTAAAGGAAAAAATTTCCCAACGAGCCCAAGGCGCAACCAGCCAGTGGTGGCAAGGGGATGATTCATGACAAAAAATAAATTAAATTTCATAAAATATATTTAAAAAACACTGAATTAATTTGTCAAAAAAAAAAAAAAAAAAAAAAAAAAAAAAAAAAAAACTATATCAAAACAGAAAACAGAAAATTAAAAAAATATATAATTTAAGAAAAAAAAAATTTAAAAAAAAAAAAAACATTTTTTAAGTTAAAAATAAAAAATAAAGACACCATTTAGAAAAAATGTTAAATAATTATCAAAAACTAAAATAAAATTAAAAATAAAAAAATTCAAAACAATTAAAAAACAAAAAAATAAATATAAAATATTTAAATTTAAAAAAATATATATATTATAACATTTAAAAAAAAATTCAAAAAATAAAATAACTTAAATAAAAAATAAAACTAAAAAAAGCATTTGAAAAAGAAAAAATTAAAAACAATAATTTAAAAAAAAATAACCCTACCTTGCCACACCTCCCTCCGTCGCCCCACACCCCTCGCCACCCTCAGCCCTCCCCTCTCTAATCCCCTCGACCCCTCACCCCTACCTCCGGCCCCGCCAACCCCCGCCTCTCTCCCCTCCCCACTCTCGGCCCTCCGCTCTCCCCTCCCCCTCACTTCCCCCGCCCCCCAACTACCCACCCCCCCCACCCCGCCGCTGCCTCTCTCCCCTCCCCACTCTCGGCCCTCCGCTCTCCCCTCCCCCTCACTTCCCCCCACCCCCCCCCCCCAACCTAGGCCTGGGTGGGGAGGAGAGGAGGGGGCATAGGGGGATGGAGGTGGAGGCGAGAGGGGAGGGCCGAGGAGGGTGAGGGGAGCAGGAGGGTGGTGGGGGCCGAGGGGGGAAGGGGGGTTGAGGGGTCGGGGTAGTGAGGGGGAGGGGAGAGGGGTGGACCGAGGGTGTGGAGGGGAGGGGGAGGGCAGAGGGGTGGACCGAGGGTGTGGAGGGGAGGGGGATGAGGGAGGGAGCGGGATAGGAGAGGAGGAGGGGAGAGGAGAGGGCCTAGGGTGGTGAGGGGAGCAGGGGAGGTGAGGGGAGGGAGTGAGGGTTAATCGGTTTTTTTTTTTTCAATTCTTTTTTTAATTTAATTTTTTGTTGAATTTTTATAATTTAATTTTCTTTTTTAATTGTTTCGAAAAAATTTGAATTTTTTTTTTTATAATTTAATTTTTTGATTTTTTTTTTGTTATTTTATTTTATGTTATTTCTTTATTTTTATAATTTTAATTTTAAAAAAATAACTCTTAATTTTGTATTTTTTTATATAAATTATTTAATCTAAATATTTTTTAATTTTTTATTATAATTTTTTTTTTATTTTAACTTCTTTCTGTAATTATTTTAAGTTTTTTTTTTCTAATGAGGTTTTTATATTTTATTTATTTTTTTAACTTTAAAAAAAAATGTTTTAGATTTTTTTTCATGGTTCAATTTGTTTTCTTTAATTTTTATTTTATTTTTTGAAAAAAAAAAAAAACACTTTTTTCACTTTTTTTTTGTTTTTTTTTTTGTTTTTTTTAATATTTTAATATTTTCTTCTTCTTCTTCTTCTTCTTCTTCTTCTTTTCTGTTTTTTTTTTTTACAAGTTATTTTTGGTTTTTTTTTTTTTTTTTTTTTAACATTTTTATAGTTTTTTGTTTTTTTATATTTTTTTGTATTTGATTTTTTTTGTCATGTTTTCTTTTTTTAACTAACATGTTTTTATTATTTTTATTTTTGTCATGTTTTATGTTTAGTTTTACATTTTTATAGGTTTTTTGTTTTTTTATATATTTCTTTGTATTTGATTTTTTTTGTCATGTTATTTTTTTTTTAAATATGAAAATCACCACCATTTAAAAAGAATTATCCACACTTAATTCATTAGAAAATTTAAAGTGTAAAAACTAAGCCCTTTAAACAAAAAGGGTTGATGCTCATCAGCGCTTTTCAAAATCAAGATGAAAATCACTAACAAAAAAAAATGTTCACGCTTGATACATAAAAAAGTTTAAAGTGTCAAAAATAAGCCCTCTAAAAAAATGTGTTGATGCCACATTAACACTTTTCAAAATCAACGTGAAAATCACTAACATTTAAAAAAACCGTTCCTACTTGCTACCTCAAAAAAACGGGTACTAGGTCATTTTCTCGTTTCATCAGTAACTATGTTGTTTTCCTTTTAGCAGCACAATAACCTCCACAAGGTCCATCATGACATGTTGATAAGATGTCAAAGGCCTCCTCTTCCCTTACACATCTCCTCAAGATTTGATATGTTCCCAATTTGAAAAGGTTGCTCCCCAATCCAAGTGAAAGGAGAGTTTTTCTTTACAATCTTTTTTTTCTTTCTTTTCTCTCTAAATGATAGATTAGGAGGGAACCTCCTAGCAACCAAGTATTTGAATATGTTAGCAAACTAAGGAGAAATCTCCGAGATGGAAAAGAGGTGTTCATCTAGAAGTTGATCATCCACTATCTCCTCATTACCTGTAGGCAAGGTCAACCTGGACAAAAAATGTGCAACCACATTTTCTTTCCTTGGTTTATCAATAATAGTCAAATCAAATTGTTGTAACAATAACAACCATTTAATTATCCTAACATTGACATCAAGCTTATTCATCAAATATTTAATGGTTGCATGATCAGTATGAACAAAATTTTGATACCCAGTGATATAGTGCCTGAATTTGTTTAAAGAATGTACTACAGCTAAGAGTTCTTTTTCAGTGACAGTGTAATTCAACTCATTTTTAGACAAATTCTTACTAATGAAATAGATATCATAAGGAAACTTATCCTTTACTTGCCTTAAGGCTCCCCCCACATCTTTATTTGATGCATTCATATGGATATGGAAAGGCAATGCCTAGTTGGGACCCCTAAGGATGGGTACAGTGGTAAATTTTTATTTCAACACTTCAAGGGCCTCTTGAAAATTGTTGGTCCAATAGAAATATGAATATTTGGTCAATAACCCAAACAAAGGTGAAGCCACTTTACTAAAGTATTTGATGAATCTCCTATAATACTGAGCTAGTCCCAATAAACTCTTAACATCTCTTTACTTTTGACGGGTAGGGACCCTTTTGATGATGGCAATTTTGTTTGGGTCAACCTATATCCCTACATTGGAAATGGAAAGGCCAAGGATAGTCCCCTCATTCATCAAAAACTCACATTTCTCAGGGCTTAGAGAGAGATTCATTTTGATACATTTCTTCAAGACCATACACAGATTGGAGAGAGCTTCATGGAAGTCACATCCATAAGGAGTGAAATTCTCTGATTTAGACAATTTATCATGTGTTGATCTTAAACAGTACATCAGTAACTTATTAGACAGTGTAGTAAAAGCAGAATAAAGCATCACACATAAGCAACACACATGAACACCAAGATTTAAGGTGGAAACCCAATGTGGGTAAAAACCACCTACTACTATCATCTCTGTATTCTTTTAATAATAAGAAAATTTGTTTACAATCTTTTACTGGTGCAGATTCATACCAGTACGCAGGCTTTTACCTACAAAAGGTTACAACCTTCTCTCATTCTTCAGCTTCTACTGGAAGGGAGCTACAACCCCCTAGCTCTTGTACTAGCCAATATGTTTACTAGTACGTAGGTGCCAGCCTACAGAAAACTCGACTCTTCCACCAGGGACCACGTTTCATGAAGTTTGAGACTAGATACTCCTGGATTACAACACCACAATCTAAAGGCCAAGTTTCATCAAATTTTCACACTGGACCCATCAAAACTTTTAAACTTAAACTACATCAACCAATGTTCAGTTAATCTGAACAATCAGATCACTAATACCAGAACACTGTGCTGAACCCCGAACTCTGCATCATCATTCAAAACCATCTATAACCTCAAAAATCATGCATTAGAGTGTATACATTACTTGGCTGAACCCAAACTGCATGTATACGCTGCTTCCGTGAATTAAACCTGCGTATACCTTCAAAACTACTGCAGACATAAACTTTTGAATCAAGTCTGTCCCAACCATCAATATACTGAATATCTATTGTCAACTTACAGATCTTTACATAGGCACAGACAGAGATCACTTCTTCTCACTTATACAATCAATCAATCAAATGTCAGCCTCCTTATGCATTCAGTTTTACATTCAGATCTAAGAAGACTTCATTGACAGACAACAGTAAAAACAACAGAATTTGATCAAATAGATCAGTCAGATTTGAAAAAAGAAGCTTTTCTTTTGTATACACTACTTGAAAGAACCAAACCTGCATGTATGTGCTCTTTGGCCGAGACGAACCTGCGTACAGATCTGCAAATATTGACTTAGAACTTTGCTGCAATTCCATACTTCAGACAAACCTAGATCATGATAGATAATGAATAGAGCAGGCGCAAAACATCATATCTAGTCTCAACCAATATCAGATCATTCAAGAATAATTTATTTCAAGTCTCATGATTCCTGATCCAATATTGAACTCAAGGTGCACATGAATATTTTAGATTTAGTCCCCAAAGATAACCCTCCAACATAAAATATACTTCAGATAGAAGTATTCCTTAGAGTCTTATAGCTTGCACCCTTTGGCCTTATGATCTTCTCTTCCTTATATAGCTTTAGGCCCTTTGTCAATACCTTGGACCAAAAACACTTAGTAACAATATCTTGGACCAAAACCACTTAGGACCAAATACCTAGGGTCAATACAACGGACCAAATACCTTGGACCAATACCTTGGACCAAAAACTTGATTTTCCATCCCATGCGTGCTTTTCCTTCTGTGAAAGTGCGTGTATATGTATACGCTCTTTTTGTTCTGTGTTCCCTCATGTATAAGCTACTTTGACAAAGTGAACTAGCATATACCTCTTTTTCTTCAATCTTTGGTGTCTGGTCTGTAATCCTTTGTTGTTAACTTGTTACATTGTGAACTGTCAACTGTGTGAGTTTCCATCAAGGACAACACCTATATCATAATGCCACCACTAAATCCATCTAGGAAGGACAAGAATTTATTCCCTACAAGGCCATCTAGGAATTGGTCAATAAAGGGTAAAGGAAAATGGTCCTTCTTTGTAGCCTTGTTAAGTTCCCAGTAATCAACACAAATTCTCCACTTCCCATTCTTCTTGGGAACTAAAAAAAGAGGTCACACCCACTCACTATTTGAAATGGGGTATATGAACCCTTCATCCAGTAGCTTTTGCAGTTCTTCTTTCATAATGTCCTTAAGAGTTGGGTTCATCCTTCTCTGGGGTTGGCGCATAGACTTGCATCGCTACTTGATGTAAATATGATGGCTACAAACTGAGGGATGCACGCATTTCATTTCCTTATCATCCCAGGAAAAAACATCTAGGAGTTGCCTCAACACATTACACAATTGTTCTTCCTGTTTGGCCGACAAAGAAGGGTTGATCTTTAAGGTTCTTGATGGACCAAACTCTACAATCTTGACATGTTTTGGACTTGATTCAATAGGGCATAAGTTAGTCCAAGGATTACTCCCATATTATTTCATCAACTCATCAATTGGCATGGGAGTGGGAGGTTGGTTTTGAAGAATATGGTCAATGAGGTCATCTTATCACGTCGTCCCCCTCTTGTAATAGTATCTAGAGTGCACATCGAGTAGGGGGTGGTGTGATGTGATTCATCTTCTTCCTCCTCTTCTAACCATAAGGGTAATTCATGCTCAATAAGAGGCTGAGAAGGAGGATACAATACCAACTATTTTGATAAATGTCCATTCTTAATGGTCATGTTCCCAGCCCTACAACTAATGTAGGCATCAGCAGTGGCAAGCCATGGTCTTCCTAAGATGAGAGGATAGCCATTAAACTTGGTTTTAGGCTGGAGAACCAGGAAATCAGTAAGATATTCCCAAGAGTCATTGAAGGCCATAACATATTCAACAACTCCCTCAGGAGATACTATGGACTTGTCTACAAGTTGCAGCAATGTGGTGGTCTTCCTCAAAGCTCATTGGAGATTTAGCTTCAACATGGTTTCGTTAGTCATCACATTGATTGCAGCCCCAAGATCAATTAGGTTATTAGGGACTATAAGGCCATCAATGTGCACATCTACTGCTAGCCTTCCAGGGTCTAGATATTTCAGGAAGATCACCCTTCCAAGCATCAAATCAGATAATTTCCCAACAACATTTATGGGGGGGTTGTCTCTTTTTCTTCTCCTAGGCTTTTTGAAACAATTCTCCTTAATGAGACTATTATAGATGGGAACATCTTTAATGGCCAAGAGAAGGGGTATCTTAACACACAAATCCTTGAATTCTCCTAGAATTTCAACCTCTTCTAGGGCGTGTTGGCTAGGGTGGCTCAACCTCTCACGAAAAGGAGGTGGATTGACTTGAGGAACACTCTCTTCCTTCCCTTCTTCAAGATATTCAGGTGGAGAAGGTGGGTAGTCATCTGGAAGTACTCTCCCAGACCAAAGGTTGATCTCCTAGATTTCCACAACATAAGTAGGATAGGATGTGTCTCCAATGTAGACCTGTTGTGCTTTCTTGTTGTTTGGGTTTGGATTGGGTTGAACAAAAATTTGAGGTTGCTTAGGTGGAGTAGGATGAGTGATTTGTGATTGAGGTTGGGGTGGAGGTAGTAAAGAAGGAGGCTGGTTGACTTGAGGCCTTCGCCCTTGTGATGGGTTGCCCCAATGAGAAGAATGGGGTGGATATGGATGGAAAGGATGGTTGACAAGTTGAGGAGGATATGGAGAAGCATAAGGCCAAGAAGGAGGTGTGGACCAATATGGATGAGTGGAGGAGTACCAAGGTTGCAAATGTGCATTCTAATTTGGATTGTAATAAGAGAAGTGTGCACCTTACATGCCTTGTTGATATGGCCGAAGTCCTTGAGGCCTTCTTTGATTAATGAAACAAAGTTGCTTTGACCCACCTTCTTCCCCTTGGTATACAACTTTTAGTCTTGGAAAAGAATGGAATTTTTCTATTGCATGATTTTCTTCATAAACTAGGAAGACTTGTATGACATTCAACGAGCATTCGTTCCTAGGATGTATTTTGGTGCATCTAGGACAAAAAATAGCTAGTGCCCTTTTTTCCTCCTCCCGCTTTCTTTTGATTTGCATGTTATCCATTTGCAATGCAAAGGTATGAATAATTCCACTCTTGAAGTCCTCCAACATGTTCCCTATCTCATTCTTGATGGATGTTGTGGAGGGAGAGGAACTGACCAAGTCTTGACTGGCCCTACCCTTCCTCCTCGCATCCTTAGAGTGATTCTTGAATACAAATTTGATGCCATCATATCATAACTGATAGATATCTCCTCCAAACAACATATTGATGGTTTCCAACATATCATCCTTGATCCCTCAGAGAAGAACTAGCTTGATTGACTCGAGATCAAAGGTACAGTTGGCCCTCCTATAACTGAGTTGAAATCTCTCCTCATAGTCTTATAGAGATTCACCAATTCCAAGAGTCATCCTAAATATTTATTCCTTGGTTTCTTTGGACCTAGAGTAGTCTTTGTACTTATTATTGAAGGCCCATTGCATTTGGGCCCATGTAGTGATGCTACCCCCATGTTGGCTTGATGGGCCCTGACCCAGGTTCAACGTTAGTCAGCGAAGCAAATCCCTACACTACTATCCCTTTTGGCATCAGCCCGTGGAGCGTGGACCGAAGTCTCACCCGAAGCAATATGGGGGATACAAGAACCAATTTTCCGCACCCTGAAATGGTCGTGATGTCAGTCTATACTTCCTGATCCTGTCTTCGTGCAGATCGATAAGCTTCTAGGGCTTATCGATGTTCCTTCTCTCCCGTCCTTTAGTACCTCTATGATGATACCCAATTGATCTTCGCGCAACCCTAAAAATCGAGGTCTAGGCACTTACGCACCTCTATGACTGCGTTACTGTATAAGTTCCCAAGTTATCTTAAGTGTTACCTAATATACCACGCATTTATAGTTACCTTCATGTAATCCTTTACTCGTGCTTGCGTTTGTTTAACATATATATTCAAATACATTCACACATTAAATAAGAATTATAATGTAAACCCAAATCATATCATAATATAATCAGATGCATTAAATAGAGACAAAATAAACAATGATTTGCAAAATACTTCTCTTTATTGATATCTCAAGTTCAGTACAGACTCGATCCACCCTACGCACACAGCTGCAAGGGCCTGCGCACTCAGTTTCGGACATCCACCCTAGGATTTTGTGCACTCAGCTGCAAGGCCTCTACCTATGCTAAGACTCGAGAACACTTAGAACTTCTTACCCAAAACCCTTCTTCCTACTACTCCTCTTAGACTCTTTTAAGACTCCCTTTTTATAGAATCCCATGGTCTGCAGACCATGGGTAGATCTTTACAGCTGACATGACACTTCACAAAACAAGGGCGGACAACCCTTTGACCTCTTCATGCTCCACGACCATAAAATGTGGAGGCTTTACATATTTATTACAAAATTTGGGCCTTCAGCCCCAAAACATGGGCTTTTAGCCCCAAAATTGGCTCTTTAGGGAACCCGTTCCCAACAGGCCCCCAACACAAACATGGCAACTCACCATCGAGTCACTCTATGGGCACAGAGATCTTGGCACGAAGACCCCCCAACTCGACCTGTATGACTGCTACCTCGATGGTGCACTACGCAATCGCCTGCTTTATTTGCTCGACCAACTGCTCTGTTGATGGCTCTACACTATCGGCCTGAAGCTTCTGCTAAGTCTCTTGCAAACTAGTTAGCTTGCCTTCAATGGAGGTTGTGATCAAGTAGGCCTCTTCCAACTAAGGCTTCAAGCGTGTCTTCAGTACTGCCTCTTTGTGCTAAGCTACATCTACCTACTCCTTCAATGCCTTGGCCTCCTACAAGTTCACGAGTCTCTATGTGAGGACAACAGTACACACTGTCCCTTTTACCTCATCGTAGCGCTATTGCAACTCTCGTGCCTTTGTTTCCATCCTCTGCATAGTGGGGTCTTCTTGTAGGTTGGTTAGTACTTCGAACGACTATTCAAAAAGTGTTGTGCAATCTACCACTACACTTTCTACTACCGTTATTTCCTCTGTTATAGAATTCGTGTGCTGCTCCTTGACTTCCGATGGAATCAAAGGCTGGGCCCTCAAATGCAATTCTTCAATTTGGAGGTTCAGATCCAACTGAACTTTTTTCAATTCTGTGTAGTCGTCGCACACCCCTGTAGCAAGTTTGCGAACATGCACATCTACCGGCTCATCCGCAAGAATGGCCAACTTCGGGACCATTCGGAAAGCATCCTCCACGGCCTTAATCATGCATTGATTCGTGTCAGTGAGTTCCATAATGGATGCGAGGGTGGAGTCTCGTTGCACACACATTTGAGTATTGTTGATATTATGCTCGCTAATCACCTGCAAAGTGCGTTGTTCATGGGCCCTCAAATCCGCAATCACCCTATCCTGCAGTAGGTGGAGTGCCTCACTAGGAAGCGCTGCTAAGTTCAACCCTACTCCCTTGAGTGTGCTGACAGTGGGCCTATCAGCTTCGGTCTTTGTCGTCAGTGCTCCATCTGGCAGCACTATTGCTCGAGAGTCCTTCGCACGTAGCATCCTAGCGGCTTCTAAAGTACCAATGGCCAAACTAGTGGATGTCACGGTGGTCTATTTTGTCCAAATCTGTAGCTCTCGCAGATTCACCTAAATGGCCCCCAACATCTATTGTTACTGCTTCTCAAACTGCTGCAGTAGTTATGCGGTGGCATTCTGCATTGTATCCCTAATTTCGTTCAGATTTCCCTCTGTGAGGGTGATCAGGTTCATGGACATCTTGCTGGCCTTGGACTTCTTCTGTGGTCCTACTTTTTCTTGTCCCCTTGGATGCTTGATACAGAACAGAGGTGTCTATGGGTCTGCTCCTCCCTGTTATGTCAGATCATCCTCTTCTTCCTCTTCTTCTGGGGAGGGTGACTTCTCTTTGTCAGAGCCGCACTCCTCTCCTCCTGTCTATCCACATGTCTCCCGTGTGGCAACACGGTCTTCATTAGCCTTATCCTCAGCCTCCTTTCTCCTTTTCTCAGCCAACTGCTCCATCTTGAGCTTGGATTCATCCTTCTTCCACTATGTGGTTGTCTTGCTAGATCCCGTCGTTAAGTCTGAGGCGGTGTGCCCTTCTGTCGGCCAGCTGTCAATAACCACTTGAATTGCATCATCCATCGCTAAGTAGGGAAAGTCATGCCCCTTTTGCTCGGGGTCCTTCCACACCCTTATGGATACATGGTGGAAATCAACCTTAAATTCCGCGTACGGCTATAACTTATCAAAGATAGTAAGCGTCAACCGCGACTTGCAGTTGATGGCTATGTGCATGTTCATCTCCATCAAGATCCAAAATATATTTTTGTCCTTGATCCGCTGACGATCCTTAGTCGCCCATAGCAAAGCGTACTTCGCGGCCTCAGGCAGGTTCGGCACGACCAAGGGAAATTGGTTGTCTTTGGGTAGCTCCTAGGCTACTAGCATTATGGATAGCAAGAGCCATGCATAGTGGAAGGTCTTGCTGAGATCTTGTGCCTCGCAGCAGTTCGTGAGGAGCTCACCGTAGAGGTAGCAAGCCTAATTAAACTGGACCCCTCCGTGCATTGGGCTGCTAGAGCTACGACAGGCGCTGGTACTTCATTGGAGTGACACTTCCGCATGACCTTCCCTGCCAATATTTGTGTGGCCACTTTGACTGCAGGGTCAGAAATACTTGTAATTGCATAGCCGTGCGTATTTTTTACTAATCCGAACTTCTTCTTCATGGCCTCCGCGAGGGCTAGTTCGCCCACCTTTCCACCAAACATCATAGCTGGATTCTCCCCTAAATATGGCAGCCTCGTGATTCTGTGGATCAATTTATCAATGATGGGTATTGGATCCTCTAGCCACAGACACCCATCATGTACCAAGCACAATAGCTTCTTGATTACCAGCAAGGTAATGGGTGTGCGATTGTAGTGCGACAACTATAGCAGGTTGAGTAGGCCTGCCTTATCCACTCCTTTGAGCCACTTTTGCGGTTCCAACGTGGTCACCCCGGTGCTCTATTGGAGGACATGAAGCATCAACTGGTCTATCTCTAAGTGAGGGAATCGCATGGTATCAACTAAGTCCTAGTCCTCCAATTTCAACATTAGAATTTGTGCCAAGAGCGGTCCTTCAAAAAAAATCTTGTCTGACAGCAGAGATGTGTGCAAGGTGACCTTGCTTTCGTTAATGTCCTTAGGAACCTTGGCCTTGCCACTACGCAGAGGGACATACTCAGGTAATTTAGTAATGGGCTAAGACCCCTCACCTTCAATGCCCTCCGTGTCGATCCCAGGATCCTCATCGTCCATTGGGATACCCTCAATTTCTTCCCCCTCCGGTTCCAAGTTACTAGTTTTTCCCTTTTCTTGAGTGGTGGGCTTATCCTTTGGTGGGTTTCTCCTAGGTGATGCGCACAGTAGTGGTGTCATGACCTACTTTCCTTTCTTTCCTTTCACGCCTTCCTGGGTCTAGGTAGGCCTTGGTCTAGGCGACCATGGCGACTTGGGTATCTCTGCAACCTCCGGAGCAATTCCCTCTGCTTCCATAGCAACCTCTAGCATAGCCCCTTTAGTTGTCACTACTTCTTCAATATCTACTGTTTCTGCTAGTGTCGACATGATGCTATTCAAAATTTCTTGTGTCTCCTTTGGTAATTTCTCAAACATCAAACTTGCTCTCAGATCTTCAAAGAATTCACGGTGCATATGCATCTGAGAGCTCAACAACCCAATGCTCAAAATGCCAAGTGTTCTTCGTTGGGCAGCCACATGTAATTTATAGACCATTTTGAATTCAAATCGGATTGTTCCCCCCAAAATTGGTTCATTAATGTTAGATTGACTACATATTTTCAAGGATCTCACCCATAAATTTCATCTTAAATTCTGCCCCCTCGCTCCATTTGGCCATTTTTTCATCGTCAAATCATGAATAGTGGCTTTAACAGACACTTTCTGGCTGAATTGCATGGTTTTATCCCAGGTAGCGCAACCCTCTATGCGATCGTGTGGTCTCTATGACATCTCCTTATTCCGCACAGTTTCTTCTTCGTGCAGTTCCCTGACCTAGGCAGTGTAATTTATAGTCCCACACCTTCTTTCAGTTGCTTAGAGTGCTAGGACTGTGCTTCCTTCATATAATCACCTAGGCAAATCACCAATGTATGGCTTCAATCAGCTACCATTCACTTTTCCTTGGAAGGGCTCCCCATTTAACTTAACCAGTTGAACTGCTCCACCGTCGATAATCTCTTTGATGACATAGGGCCCCAGCCAGTGCATCCTAAATTTTCCTAGAAATTTGTCAAACATGCTGTCATATAGCAAAACCGGATAATTTTCCTAGAAGGTGTGTAGTTTAATGTGCCAATCATGCCATGCCTTTCCGCACTCCTTTTGAACTTGTTGATGAAATCCAGCTAGAAATTGGTCCTCCTCAAGCTCTGCTAGCTGCGTGAGCCTCTCTTCCCAGGCTCCGCAGTCCACCATTCCTATGAGTGCCACTATGCATAGACTAGGTACAATGTATTCCATTGGCATCACAGCTTCTATGCCATACACGATTCTGAAATGTGTTTTCCCAGTCAACTTCTTGCAAGTCGTTCTGTAGGCCCATAGCACCGCTGGTATGCGAATATCCCAATCACTTCTCTGAGCATTGTCGACCTTTGTCAGTGTGTTCTCTAGTATTTTATTGAATGCTTCCACCATCCCATTGGCCTATGGGTGATTTGGCGCACTCTTCTGATGATACACTTGAAACTCTTCTGTCAACACAATCATTTTTTCATTAACTACTTACTGTGATCGATCATCAAGATCTTTGGACAACCAAATCTCGTCAATACATATTCCAAAAGAAACTGCACTACTGTCACACCAATACAGTCCTTCACAAGTTGCATCTCTACCCATCTGGTCAAGTACTCTGTTGCGGTAATGATGTACTGTGCACCTGTTTTCTTTCCCGGAGGCTGAATTGGTCCCACAAAGTCAATCGCCCATTTTTCGAACGGTTGTAGTGTCACCTATAGCATCAATGGTAGTTCATCCCTTTAATATGGCCTTCCAGTCCTTTGGCATGCATCATAAGCCCTACAATATGCTTTCGCGTCCTTATGCAGAGTTGGCCACCACAATCCAACACGTAGAACCTTCTGCGCTGTCGCTTTTCCTGCATAATGTGCTCCTGTAGCTCCTCCATGAGCCTCCGTGAGGATGCTGCTTCACTCAAAATCAGGTACATAGCATTGCAATATTTCTTCAGACCCCATTTTGTACAGATGTCCTGCAATGATGGAAAAGTTTGTTGCGCGCACTACTAATTCCTTCTTCTGCTGGCTTGTATACCCTTCTAGAGAAGTCCCCGTTGTTAGGAATTGTATGATATCCTCAAAGTGATTTTCGGTGACACGTACTGCAAAGATCTCTGCGTCAGGAAGTCCTGCCTCCAAATTAGTGGGCTCCTCTCTCGTTTTGATGTGCGACAAATGATCTGGTCCCACGTTCAATCGTCCAGGATTCACAATAACTTCAAAATCATACTCCTAGAATAATAGCAACCATTTGCAGATCTTCCCCCCACCAACACAGGCTTATCAAGAAGGTATTTTAGGATGGTCCAATTCCCCCTCGCCCACCCATGTCAACATGGCCCCCATTGTGATACATGATGCGTCCACGTGCACATGAAATTTCTTCTTCCTGTCTGGAACTATTAGGATCAGCATGATGACCATTTTGTCTTTTAGCACGTCCAAGCTCTTCTAGCATTCATCATTCCAACTGAACGTAGCATCCTTTTTCAACAACTTCTCCATGGGTGTGGTGATCTGTGGATAGCTCTTGATGAGATTCCTATAGTATCGAGTATTCCCCAGGGTCACGTGCAGCTATTTCACATTCCTTAGTGCCTCCAAGTTGATTATCACTGCGATCTTCACGGGGTCTACCATCAATCCCTATTTTCACACCACATGCACTAGGAGGATCCCAAAAGGGACACAAAACAGACACTTCTTCAGATTGAGTGTGATCTAGTGCCTTCGACACATATCTAACATTAAGAGAAAACTTTCCACATGACGCTTGACCAATTCAAACACTGTCCAATCATCAAAGTACACCTCCAGGAACTTATGAATGAAGTATTTGAATTCTGTAAAGACTATGCGCGAAAATATTGCTGGTGAATTATTCATCCCAAAAGGCCTTACAGTATACTAAAAAAATCCCCATTCCATCACAAAGGTCATCTTGCTTCTATCTTCAGGCGTGATTTTGATCTAATGATACCCGGAGAACCCATCATTGAAAGAGTATGCTTCTTGGCGGCCTACATTATCCAAGACTTCATCAATGAATGGTGTCAGGAAAGAGTTATGCACGCAAGCATCATTCAGCTTTCGGAGATCCACACATATCCTTATTTCTTCCTTCTACTTCTTTTTTTGAACCAATATCGGGCTTACCCAATCGAACTCTTCTACTGGTTCAATAATTCTTGTCGTGAGCATCTTATCCAACTCAATGCGAACCATTTTTTTATACTTAGGATTAAAGCGGTAAGGCCTTTGTTTTATAGGCTTCACATCCAGTTTAAGGGTGATCTTCATGACACCCAGGTCTCCTATTATCCCTTTTAGATCAGAAAACTTTGTGGGGAACAAACCCTGATATTCATGGAGGATCTCAGCGACCTTGTCTACTATCGCATCATCCCAATAGTCCCCAAATTTTGCAAATTTTGGTTTCGCCTCTGTGCCAATGTTGACCTGCCTAGTTTTTAGCAGCATGGTTATGTCAGGATCCTCTATCTATGGACCTTCAACCTCGCAGTGACCTTCAGTTTCTACAATATTAACTTTTTGGGATCCTCGCCTTCTTCTTCAACGGTCACATTATAACATTCTAGTGCATGATTTAACTGGGTAGTCCAATCAGGTTGGATCAGCTCCAAAGGATCTTGTGGTATCCTAAAGATCGCTACTTTAACCTCCTGTAGCACTGCGTCAATACAGTCAAACCCATCCTCAAAGCTGAACATCATTAAAAATCCCTGGCACAGGATGTCCCATTCTTCCGTGCCATGGCGGAGCTCGGTTTCCAAGTACCAATTCATTGGTATGATGCCCAGGGTATGACAAAACAGATGCACCCATTCAGGTTGGGGCTCCACGCCATAAGCCTTATTCCATTTAGCCAGATGATCGCCCAAGTCATCTCTTCCGTCATACTTATCTGTCATCCATACTTTTGGCTGCCCAAAATGTATTCTCATTTTCCTCCTATAATCGCGCCAATCAATGAAACTATCCTTGTGCGTACCCCACCATCTTGTAGGCGTAGCACACAATACCGAGTCCAAGGCTTGGAAATGATGTTTCTCCTGTGCTTCTCTTTCAAATGCATCCAAAAAGTAATCAACATCAGTTAGCCCATCATAATGAGGCAGATCCCTGACTTCAGATGACACACCGCATAGCGATTTGGTCATCATATTACAATGCAGCATCGAGACTTCATGAATTTGGTTTTGCCAATGCTCCAATTCCTCATCTGAATCTGACATGTAGGAGCTTTCGCGATCCCATGCAATGTGCCTATCTATTGTCAAATTCACCCAATCCTGGTCTCGCACCATTATCTTGTAAATCTGGTCTAGATCGTCATCGCTTTCGTAATATCGGACTGTTTTTGTATAGCGCAGTCCCTCCATGGGGTCCAGTGGCACCACTACGTGGAGCGACGTGTTTTCAAATATCATCTTCCGCTTCTTCAGGTTGATTAACTCATTCATGTCAGTGGCCCAATCGATTCCAAAGAGCACAGGGTAGGGATTTCTATCATCCACAATCTCTATTACCTCAAAATCTGCTAGCGCGCTTGCACCCTCAATGTTAACTGTGACCCCTTGCAACCTCCCCATTGGGATAATTTTCTGTTGATTTTCCATCCTTCAATGTATCGGAGAACACTGGAGCACATGTCTCCCCATTCTCTCCCAGGTTTATTTTTGCAAAACATTCACGTCGAACCCCAGATCCAAGATAACATGGTCCATCTTGTATTCCCCTATCTGCGCAGTGAGTCTTATCTCCTGCTCGCTCCTTACCTTGTGCTTGCCAAGCTTCCTGACCACGCGCAATTCACTAGTAGCACCATCCTTACCAACGTACCGATTGATCAGTTCCTGTAGGCCCTTCATAGCCCTACTGTCACAAAGAAACTTCATGCAAGTCTCCAAGAATGTGGTAAGCATGGACATGTCACTTTCTTCAACTAGTTTCTCCTACCTTCCAGAGGTAGAGGCCTCAGCGAAGCTTTTCTTTCCTTCCATAAATGTTTCTTTTGCACACTCCAAATCAAACCCAATCTCCTTTTCTGGTGCTTTGCAGACCCATACACCTTTTGTAGGCTGCTTCCCTTTATCCTCCCCAGTCATGGTTCTGCTCTGCAGCATAATGTTTACCTTAGGGTCTTCCTCACAAGGCTCAACCCTCATCATCTGGAGGTTTTGCATTGGTTGCGGAGGCTACGCCCCCTTTTTGCGAATCTTAGCCAACAATATTGGGCAATCCTCAATCACATGGTCAAATTGAGTACAATAGCGGCATGAAAATCACGTCAGATTTGGACAGTCCCTCGCATAGTGTCCTGGGCCTCTGCAATTGTAACAAATTTGATGTCCTCGGCCTTGGACGCGCCCCTGATATTCACCTCACGTTCCCCTAATGCCTTGGTCTGGGGGCTGCGTTTTTGTCTTCATTCTGTATGCGGGTGTCCTATCCATCATCAATTCGTATCTTCGACAATTTCACTCATCATGGCCTACTGATTGAAAAAAATTGCAGTAAAGTTGTTGCGGTTTTTGTACAAATTTTTGTAGCAAATGGCAATTATCAGTCGTGTGTTTCCCTGCTACCTGACATATAGCACACCATAGTGTAGGCCCTGCACTTGGCCCCGCCGCGACCTCTGGTCGTAGAGGCATTGGTCCTCCTACTGCAACATAGTTCGCGAACACTGGGCAGTGATCCTTGTCATGCCCTGACCCTTGCATTTTATGCACCAAACCTCTTCGCGCACCTCCGGCCGAGCAGTTTTGTTCTGCTTCAGACTTTGCATTTCGAGACAAAATTTTTGCAACTATGCATGAATCTATTGAACCCCCAGATTCATATTGTTGAGCCTCAGACCTGCACTTCTTTACACATCCTCTCAACCTCCTTTTCCTATTCATTTCCTTCCTTTGTCACTCATTTCCTTCATCAAATTGCTTAAATCATTGTATTTTAGGACTTTTTACATGGTTTGCTAATTATACTAATGACTTGTTGTTGGTTTAGAATTTTGGTTCAAAGTGTTGCGTTTCCGCAGCTCACACAGGGTTTCCGCAGCTCACACAGCGTTTCCGCAGCCAACCCCGGATTCTGTAGTTGTTTTCTTAAACAGTATGTTCCAGGTGTCCTCCAGGAAGAAGAGCCACATGGGCAAGTTCGTGGAACCAAGGACATGGTGTGTGTCCCTCCAGCTCACCCAAACTGGTCATGAAAACCCGTAGTCAATGCAGAGGCAAATCCGGTCAACCAGAGGTCATTGGCGGTGGCACGGCTCTGCATGTTCTGTTTTGGAGCACGTGGTACCTTCCTCAGCCACGAAGACGGTGGGAGACACGAATCCAACAGCGGATTGAATGCCCACAATGACCGTTGCCTAAATCCGAGGACGCAGCTAGATTACGTGTTTTGACACAGCTGCTTGAATAGCTGAAGTTTCGTTAAAACAGTTTGATTTCCTCTGTATAAATAAAGCGTCTTTGAACGCTGGATAGTTAGTCTTTTGATAGTTTTTTTGTAATCGTTTTGAGCTCCCCACTGTATTTTCAAACTTGCAACTTAATACATGAGAAGACTGTTCTTTTTCTAAGCGTGTAACTGTTCTTTGGATTGGCTGAAGTGGGCAGAGGGCCCCTGTTTACTACAGCCACTGTACAGTAGTTTAATTCCTTGCATTTCGTTTTCTGATTTCATGTATAATAGCTGTATATATGTCTTTTCATTTGCTGCAATGTTATTTCTTTCCAAACATGTATAATAGCTGTACATAAACTTTGAATTCTGCTGATTTACATTTCTGCACTTTTGTTCATGACTGATCAGTGTGTTTTTGCAGATTTCTTAGGAGCCCGGGACAGTTTTCTTTCTTCTCTTTTTACAACTAGTGGCATTTGTGATCATCTTATCTAGACTGCTGATCTTTACTTTTGATTTTCATTAGTATCATTACTTTAGTTTGCACTTTACTTTCTGCTCATAGCTTATCAAGTTGTTCATCTTTTGATGGCTCTTTTTGTCATAATCAACTAACTTTAAGTGGAGCCAAAATATCACTTAGTGCAGCTTGGTTTATTTTGTTTTAAGACTCACATTGCTAACTTGCTCATAACTCTTTCTTACATGATCAATCCAGCTGAAGGCAGAAAGGTTAAGGGAAAATTAAGTGGTGTGATTTGTCACCAAGATTTTACATTACTTAAGATTTAATTGCAGAGTTAAAGTAGTTGTTCTTGTTTTTAATTGAGTTAATATAGATGTCATTTTCATTTTCATTTTCATCAGCAGTAAAGGTACTGGGCCAATGCCATTGGTCTTTTATTTGATGCCTTGACTTTCCTTTAAAGCTTTGATTTCATTTCAGTTATTGTTCAAGCTTTCTTTAGAATACTCTTTAAGTTTCAAGAAATCATTTAGAAGTCGCCACAAACACACACATTCACTCACTTCATTACATCTCCATCACATTACATTAGGAAAAATACAATCAAAAACAAACTAAAAAGATAAAAACGACAAAAGATCTAGAAAAGGTTATCTAAGTACATATAGTACACCTCACTTCATCAGCTTACGAGCCCCGGGTTGACAATTAAAAGTAGCAATTTAGACAACACTAAATTGACCAAACATTTTGGCGTCGTTGCCAGGGAAGTGAAATTACGTAGCCAATTTCTAAAAAAAAAAATTAAGAAAATTTCAAGAAAGGGAAATTGATAACCTCTCAAAGTATGCTCTCCTCTTGCACCTAGAGTGATCTGGAGGATCAGAAAAGAGAAAGTTATTGGTTTAATAGTTTCTTGAGTATGCTCTCTTCTTGCACCTAGAGTGACCTGGAAGATCAGAAAGAGAATTATTAGCCTGACTTTAAGAAAAAAATAAAAAATGACATGCATAGAGCAAGAGATTCTAGGGGAAGGTTTTTAGCTAGAGCCAAGATTTCGATTTTTACAAGTCCATCTACTTCAAGGAATAGACAAGAGACACCTCCCTCATCTCCAACTGACACTCCTAGCCCTAGGATTCCTGGAATTCAAGAGGCAAGAGTTGACTCTCCCACACCTTCTATTGAATTTGAATCAGAAAGAGATCCTTTCCTTCCTTCTACAGAAAGACAAATTGTAATTGAAGAAGTAGAATCATCTGAAGAAGAGGGAGAAATTCCTTCTCATTCACCCTTTGTAGAAGAACCAGAAGACTCTGAAGTCTCTAGGGAAACTACTATGACAGAGGAAGGAGCTGGTAGAGGTAGAGGTAGAGGAGGAGGAGGAGGAAACAATGGAGGAGGTAGAGGTAACATTGGAGGAAATAGGGATGGAGATAACTCATTTGGATTTCCTATAGTCGATGAGGACTCCCGAGCCACCATGAAAAACATCTCACCATCTGTCCTCCCAAACTTTCATGGGTTAAGGAATGAGGACCCTGAAACATTTCTATTTGAGTTTGAAGTCGTATGTCGAACTTATGATTATCTGGATGACTCTCAAAAACTCAAATTGTTTCCTTCAACATTGAAAGGACAAGCTTTGAAATGGTTCATGGGATTACTCACTCAATCCATTAGGTCTTGGAATGATATGAAACAAACATTTTTGGATAGGTACCTGGACTATTGTATGCCCACCAATCACAAGGATGAGGTATTCAAAATGGTGCAAAGAGAAGATGAAAACTTGGAGGATTTACTTGAAATATTTCAATACAACCTGAAAAGAGCAAAAATGAGTAACTTAGATGAGGAGACCTTGAAAGCCCTCCTATTAAAAGCCATTAGAGATGAATCGATAGATATTCTGAACATGATGGGGAAAGGAGATATATCTCAACTTTCACTCAATGATATAGCAGAGCTATGTGTCCATCTCTCGAGGGGCAAATCAAAAACTCAAAAAGGGCCTAGAGATCCTTCTCTCATCAGAGCGAATAAATCTGCAACTGGATCAGTAAGCAGGGCTGAGATCGGCAATATGCTTGATGAATTCAAAACTGACATCTTAGGGAGTCTTAGTGAACAATTAGATACCCTTAAGATTCACAATAAACAGAAAGCAGAAGCTGAGGTTTTGGCCATCTTTTGCCCAAAATGTAGGAAGAAACATGCTCTAACGGAATGTCCCTTGGATGCAAAAGTTGTAGAAACATGTGTAATTTGTTCAGAGAACCATGAGACCAAGGATTGTCCTTCAATTCCTGGGCTCAAAGCTGTCTTTCAAGAAGATCCAAATACACTCGAATCTCTCTGTTTTGTTGCAAGGAGACCTTGGAAAGGGCAACAAAATCAAGGGTTTAACAACTCTATGAATTTTCAACCCCCACCAAATTGGAATCCTTGGCAACAACCTTGGTCCCAACCTCAAAATCCTTTTCAATCATGGATACAAGGTATGCAAAATCCTTATGGGAGATTTGCTCAATTCTACCAATATCCTCCATCTTTTCAAAACCAACAAGCTCCACAACTTCCAAATCAAATTCCACAACTATCATTTCCATTTCCACAACAACAACAACCTTCTCAACAGAATCAAAATTCTCAACCCTTTCTTCCATTCCAATAGAAGTCAAATCAACTTCCTTCTCAGCCATTGCCAAACCCCAATAATAAAAACCCTCAAAATGCTTACATGATGGAAGGTCAACCATTCCCTACCTATATGATTGTTCCCCTCAATGAAGTACAACTCAGATCAGGTAGAGTTCTAGATAAACCTTCTATAAATTGTCAACAGCCAAGCATTTCTGAGGAAGAGTCTCTTGACGCCAATAAGGGTTCTGAAGCATCTCTTCAAAACCCAAATACTAAAAAATAAAAAGAAAAAGAATCAACCCCCACAACTCCCATAGTTGAGCAACCTACATCTTTGTCCACACCTCCTTTTCCTGAAAGATTACAAATTGACAAAGGAGTGGAAAAAAGAAATTGGTTGCCTGACTATAATTTTCTAGATGAATTGAAGAATGTCTGTATCAAGATTGCCTTGTTACAAGCCATTAAAGAGATTCCTATTCTAGCAAAAACAATAAAGGAGTTGAGTCTTAAAAGACCAGGAAGGAAACCAAGAGATACCAGAAGGATCCACCTGGTAGGGAAAATTGCAGATATCATGATGGGAAAAATTACTATGCAGAAATATGTAGATCCTGGTAGTCCAATTGTGATAACACATATCAATGGGGTAGAAATACCAAATACTTTGATTGATTTAGGGGCTGCTATCAACATTATGAGTAGACAGACTATGGAACAGCTAAAACTTCCTAATCTTCTTTTTACACCCACTTGTTGCAACTTGCAGATCGATCCATTATTAAACCAGATGGTGTATTAGAAGACATTCCAATATCCTTAGACTCTTGGGAATATCCAGTGGATTTCATGATTTTAACTCCCAAAAGTAATCTAGGAGGACATCCTCTTATTTTAGGAAGACCTTGGCTAGCCACAGCTGATGCTTTCATAAGTTGTAGGTCGGGGATATGTATATTTCTGATGGTAATTCGACAAAGAAGTTCAATCTGTATCCTCCAGCAAAAGCAATTACAGAAATAGGAGATAATGAGTGGGTTGATGATGAAGATACTATACAACCTGTCTTTACCATTTCTAAGATTAGTGAAGATAGTCAAATTCTGAACACATTAGAAAACTTTGAACCATCTTCAAAATATGACCACACACAATTTCAGTTGGATTCTGACATTGAGTGTCTATCATCTCGACAAATGTCTCTTTTCTCTATGGAAGAATTTGGTAGTTCTGCCATTGAGATCTTTCCAGGAAAAACATTGAATATCAACATAAACTTGGAAAAATCACAACAGGAGGAGCTAACCAAAATCTTGCAAAAACATTCTACTGCATTTGCATGGGAGTATACTGATATGAAAGGTATCGACCCTAAGACTTGCATTCATCACATCTACATTGAGGAAAATAGTAGACCAATCAGACAACCTCAAAGAAGGATGAATCCAAACCTTAGGGAGATAGTGAAAGAATAACTCCAAAAGTTACTTAATGTAAACTTCATTTACCCCATTTCAGATAGCCGATGGGTTTCTCCTTTGGTTATAGTACCTAAAAAGAACGGTAAATGGAGGGTTTGCATTGATTACAGGGAATTGAACAAAGCAACCTTGAAGGATCACTTTCCTTTGCCCTTTATTGATCAAGTATTAGATACTTTAGCAGGCAAAAAGTATTTCTCATTTTTGGATGGTTTTAGTGGTTACAATCAAATTCAGGTAGCACCTGAAGATCAGGACAAGACCACATTTACCTGTCCATGGGGAACTTTTGCTTACCGAGTACTCCCTTTTGGATTATGTAATGCACCCGCAACCTTTCAAAGGGCAGTACTAGGAATCTTTTCAGATCTAATTCATGATTGTGTAGAGGTCTATATGGATGATTTTACAGTTTATGGTAATTCATTTGAAGAGGCATTAGAAAATTTGGAAAAAGTCCCTATAAGATGTAAAGAAACAAATCTTTCATTAAGTCATGAAAAATGTTTATGATGTTTACTGAAGGGATTGTTTTAGGACATCATATTTCAGGAGATGGAATTAAAGTTGATAGATCAAAAGTTGAAGTCATCTCCAAGTTACCTATTCCAAATTGTCAAAAAGATGTTAGAAGTTTTCTTGGATTTACTAGATATTATAGAAGATTTATTGAAAACTTCACCAAGATAGCATCTCCGCTCTTCAAATTACTTACAAAATACTGTGAATTCAATTGGGATCCTGACTATCAATCTGCATTTGAAACTTTTAAAACCAGGATATCTGAAGCACCCATTTTGAGAGGGCCAAATTGGAAACTTCCTTTCCATATTTCTACAGATGCTTCAGATACAGCTCTAGGAGCTGTGTTGGGTCAAAAGGATTTAGTTCCTTATGCCATTTACTACACCAGTAAAAATTTGACTCCTACGGAGTTAAATTATACTCTGACTGAAAAAGAGTTCTTAGTCGTTGTTCATGCAATCAACAAGTTTAGACACTATATAACTGGCTATGAAACTTTTGTCCATACTGATCATTCTGCAATTAGATATCTTATGAACAAACCTGTTACTAATGGCAGAGTTACAAGATGGCTTTTACTTTTACAAGAATTCAATATTACTGTGTTAGATAGACCAGGGAAACAAAATACAGTAGCTGATTTCTTGTCTAGAATCCAAAATACTAACGAAGATTCTCATGTAGAGGATAAGTTTCCAGATGAATACTTGTTTGCAGTAACTACTAAAACTCCTTGGTATGCAGATATTGCTAACTATTTGGTTACAGGGAAGCTACCTCCACACTTATTTCCTAATGAGAAAAGGAAAATTATTCAGGAGAGTTCACATTATTCATGGATTTCTAATGAATTGTTCAAAACAGGGCTAGATTGTGTGATCAGAAGATGTGTTCGGGAAGATGAAATGCCTGACATCCTTAAGGCATGTCATGATGAACCGTGCGGCGGACACTTTGCTGACAAGAGGACGGCCTATAAAATCCTTTCTTTAGGATATTATTGGCCTTCTCTCTTCAAAGATGCAAAACAATATGTCAAAAGGTGTGACAGCTGCCAAAGAGTTGGGAGACCAACTCTTTCAAATGAAATGCCATTACAGCCACAGGTATGCATCGAACCCTTTGAAAAATGGGCTTTAGATTTCATTGGACCCATTAATCCACCATCTAAGCAAAAGAAGTATATATTGGTTTGTACTGATTATGTTACTAAATGGGTAGAAGCAAAGGCATTGCCTTCTGCCACTGAAAATTCAGTTGTTCAATTTCTTTTTGAGGATATTTTTACTCGTTTTGGTGTCCCAAGAGAAATTGTGACAGATCAGGGAAGTCAATTTACATCTAACTTGATGGAGAAGCTGATGGAAGAATACAAAATCAAGCACAGAACATCTACTCCATACCATCCGCAAGAAAATGGTCAAGTGGAATCTACAAACAAAGTTCTTGAGAGCATCATCACCAAAACTGTTCATCTCCACAGAAGAGATTGGGCAGAAAGGCTTCTTGAAGCCTTATGGGCCTATAGAACTACATGGAGGAACACAACTGGACATTCTCCCTATGAACTTGTTTATGGGAAAGAAGTCCTGCTCCCCATTGAGTTTCAAGTCAAGACCTTCAAGATGGCAGTTCAATTGGGGATGAATCTATCAGAAGCCCAAAAGCACAGAATGGAGCAGCTGAATGAGCTAGATGAAATAAGACAAGATGCAATTTTAAGGACCGATCTAGTTCAGCACCAAAGAGCTAAGTGGCATGACAGATATATCAAAGAGAAAAAGTTTCAAAAGGGAGATTGGGCATTACTGTTTGATTCCAAGTTTAAAGACTTCAAAGGAAAATTTCAAACTCATTGGCTTGGACCATATGAGATTGATGAAGTCTTTAGCAATGGAGCAGTTCGAGTCAAGACTATTGATGAGCTTCAAACTCCTCTCATTGTGAATGGCCACCGATTGAAAATTTATCATAAGCCACTCTCAAAAGAGGACTTTGTCAAAGTATTTCAAGAAAATTCTGCAATGAGGCTGGTGGAGAAGAGTCCTTCTCCTCCATCAGCCTAATCTTTGTTTCTTTCAGTTAAAAAAAAAAAAAAAAAAAAACTTTTGTATAAGCCTGAAAACCAATCTTGAATTGGCAGTCTTATACAGAAAATATAAGGTGAAAATCAGGGGCACCTGACACTTTATATTTTCCAAATAAAAAAAATCTCTCTCTCTTTCCATCTCATTCGCCATTTCAGTTCATCCACTTCACTTTCATCTCCATTCCATTTCATTTTTCATTCCACTTCATCTCCATTCCATTTCATTTTTCATACCACTTCATTTTCATTCCATTTCATTCATCTCATTTCATTTTCATTAGTAAAAGTCCCTCTCTGGACTCTTTCATTTAGTTAAGTCTTCTCTAACTACTTTTTGTATAGACAGAAGGGTGTTGTTTCAGTTTCTGCAACTGGGAACTGTTTCCGCAGCTCGCACCAGTTTCCGCAGCTCGCACCAGATTCCGCAACCAGCACACTCTGTCTCTACAGCAGCAGTACTTTGTTTTCAAAAATCACAGTCAAAGGTATCAACATCACCAAGGGCAGCAGGATGGGAGGCACCTGCAAGAGAAGGAAGCAATAAGGGGTCAGCAACCTTAATCAACAAAAGGCAAATCTATGAAGGTATGATCAAAATTTTTTCCCAACAACAATTTAATGTCATTTTACGTATAGTTATTAAATCGTGGAAAGAGCCACTAAATGCAATGATTCGGCAAGATCATCCCACTCCTTCTCCACGATCATGCCTCATCCACCTCATACCTTTCTAACGGTTCCCTCATCATCATTAATTCAAAACTCGAGTTGGGGCTGCTCCTCCATTACTGGCCGTACCTCTGTGACGTAACCCAATGTACCACGGCTCTCCTTACCGTCATTTCCGCAGCCAATGTTTAAACGTGTGCGTAAGCCACCCGACTCTCAAGGATTCGGCCGTTAATCCGTTCACTTATCACTCCATCTCCGCATGCATCTAACTCATTTCTCGTGTTTGTCTTCTACTCTCTCGTATTCACACCATTTCCACTCTCATTTACGCTGCAAACTCCACAGCTCTGTTCTCTGTTTCAAACCCCGACTACTGTTCTGCAATACGCCTCGCATTACGTTACGGCTACTCCACTTACAGCCGTAATCCACCTGTTTTTCCTGTGAGCATCCTCCTTGACCATTCTCACGCAGTCAAAGCTTCAGCCGAAGTTGAAAAGCCGAAGATGGGGAAGCTGCTTAGAGCTGAACCTGAGGGTCCGAAGTATTTAGAAGGGTATCCACAGACGAAGGAAGCACTAAAGAAAGCACAATGGCTCAAGTTTATTCAGAAATTCAGAGGGTATAACAAGGAGGTAACGAAGGCATTTGCTCGATCATTCAATGGAAATACCGTGGAAGTGGGAGACCTGAAGTTCACAGTAACAGAGAACACCATAGCCACAGCAACCAGTCTACCTCAAAAAGGAGAAAGATGGTTTAAGAACAGAACAGTGGAAGACCAAGGATGGAAAGACATGCTTAAGAACCCAGGTATGGACACTTCAATATTCACTAAGGGGATTCCTGTACATGTTATTAAAGAAGAGTGGACTGCATTGTTGTTACTGGTTCAAAATTTTATCACATGTGAGGGCCGCTTTGGCACTATGTATATGTACCATGCAAGAATTATGATGAATTTCATGGATGGCCATGCCCTCAATTTACCCTATTTTCTGTTAGCAAGCCTAAAGAAAATGAGTTTCACTGTCCAAAAGCATGTAGGCCATATTGAATCTCACTTGTATCATCACGGGTTAATTAGAATTCTCATAGAAGAGCAGTTAAAGAGTAACAAGGATACATGGGAAAAGTTTCTAACCAGAAACCATTTCCAAGAGGTAACTGAAGCCTCTAGCAGTTCCCCTAGAGTCCCAAAAAGAAGTAGAAGAAGAGAAAGAGGTGCTGCAGCCCAAGATCCTCCTACAGAAGAAACTGAAGAAACTGCTCAAGAAGAAGAGGAACAAGGAGTTAAAACTAAGAAACAGAAAAAGGATAAAGGGAAAACAATTGTTCAAGAATCATATCCATCACCTGAACCTTCAATAGAAGAAGACTATCAAACCTTGGCTGATAGACTAGTACAACTCCAAGCTACTGCCCTCTCAAAGAAGAAACAAAAAGAAAAACAAAGTAGTCAGCAAAAGAGTACTAGTGTACAATTGAGAAGAAGCGGTAGACTTAAAGAAAAAATGAGTGTGACTAAAGAAAAATAGTCACATTTCATTGATTTGGGAGAAGGCACACCTGAAAAGATTCCAACTCAGCTAGTTATTGAGCCAAGTCCTCCACGAGAGGAAAGTCCCTTCCAGCAAGAAAGAGAAAACAATCCTCAAGAATTCGAGTTCAGGCCGAGAAGAACACCTGAAACTGACCCTGACCAGCAGGAGGCATATACTTATTTGGAGACCTTGGAGCAATCAGTTGCAGGTCCAAGCACTATATTGCCTCTTGAGGAACAAGTCCAATCTTTAAAACAAGAGGTGTTTGAGCTAGAAGTCCTGAACCGGCATATTAAACAAGAAAACGAAGCATTGAAAGAACAAAGCAAGGTGGACAAGATTGTCCATGACAATACCATGCTTCACTTAGGACTGTGGCAGAAGAAGAATAGGAAGTTGAACAAAAAGTGCAAGAAGCTGAGCAGGGCACTGATCAATTTGAAATTCAGGTGTTTAGTCAAGAAACCGAGGACAATTTTGGCATCAAGGAGAAAGAGAAGAAGGCTGGATGTTTTGGCAGAAGCATCTGAGCACATGGACTGAAAAACAATGACAAAGTTTTGGTTGCATGAGGACATGCAACACCCTCACAGTGGGGGTATGTTGAGCCTCAGACCTGCACTTCTTTACACATCCTCTCAACCTCCTTTTCCTATTCATTTCCTTCCTTTGTCACTCATTTCCTTCATCAAATTGCTTAAATCATTGTATTTTAGGACTTTTTACATGGTTTGCTAATTATACTAATGACTTGTTGTTGGTTTAGAATTTTGGTTCAAAGTGCTGCGTTTCCGCAGCTCACACAGGGTTTCCGCAGCCCACACAACGTTTCCACAGCCAACCCCGGATTCCGCAGCTGTTTTCTTAAACAATATGTTCCAGGTGTCCTCCAGGAAGAAGAGCCACATGGGCAAGTTCGTGGAACCAAGGACATGGTGTGTGTCCCTCCAGCTCACCAAAACTGGTCATGAAAACCCGTAGTCAATGCAGAGGCAAATCCGGTCAACCAGAGGTCATTGGCGGTGGCACGGCTCTGCGTGTTCTGTTTTGGAGCACGTGGTACCTTCCTCAGCCACGAAGACGGTGGGAGACACAAATCCAACAGCGGATTGAATGCCCACAATGACCGTTGCCTAAATCCGAGGACGCAGCTAGATTACGTGTTTTGACACAGCTGCTTGAATAGCTGAAGTTTCATTAAAACAGTTTGATTTCCTCCATATAAATAAAGCGTCTTTGAACGCTAGATAGTTAGTCTTTTGATAGTTGTTTCGTAATCGTTTTGAGCTCCCCACTGTATTTTCAAACCTGCAACTTAATACATGAGAAGACTGTTCATTTTCTAAGCGTGTAACTGTTCTTTGGATTGGCTGAAGTGGGCAGAGGGCCCCTGTTTACTACAGCCACTGTACAGTAGTTTAATTCCTTGCATTTCGTTTTCTAATTTCATGTATAATAGCTGTATATATGTCTTTTCATTTGCTGCAATGTTATTTCTTTCCAAACATGTATAATAGCTGTACATAAACTTTGAATTCTGCTGATTTACATTTCTGCATTTGTTCATGACTGATCAGTGTGTTTTTGCAGATTTCTTAGGAGCCTGGGACAGTTTTCTTTCTTCTCTTTTTACAACTAGTGGCACTTGTGATCATCTTATCTAGACTGCTGATCTTTACTTTTGATTTTCATTAGTATCATTACTTTAGTTTGCACTTTACTTTCTGCTCATAGTTTATCAAGTTGTTCATCTTTTGATGGCTCTTTTTGTCATAATCAACTAACTTTAAGTAGAGCCAAAATATCACTTAGTGCAGCTTTGTTTATTTTTAAGGAATTTAGACTTCTGTGATCCATAACATTGTCTAGATAATCTTCGGCAGAATCACATAATTAATCTTTTGTCGACGCGTTTCGAACCAACCAGTGTAGTTCATCGTCGAGACTCACATTGCTAACTTGCTCATAACTCTTTCTTACATGATCAATCCAGCTGAAGGCAGAAAGGTTAAGGGAAAATTAAGTGGTGTGATTTGTCACCAAGGTTTTACATTACTTAAGATTTAATTGCAAAGTTAAAGTAGTTGTTCTTGTTTTTAATTGAGTTAATATAGATGTCATTTTTCATTTTCATTTTCATCAGCAGTAAAGGTACTGGGCCAATGCCATTGGTCTTTTATTTGATGCCTTGACTTTCCTTTAGAGCTTTGATTTCATTTCAGTTATTGTTCAAGCTTTCTTTAGAATACTCTTTAAGTTACAAGAAATCATTTAGAAGTCGCCACAAACACACACATTCACTCACTTCATTACATCTCCACATTTCATTAGGAAAAATACAATCAAAAACAAACTAAAAAGATAAAAACGACAAAAGATCTAGAAAAGGTTATCTAAGTACATATAGTACACCTCACTTCATCAGCTTACGAGCCCCGGGTTGACAATTAAAAGTAGCAATTTAGACAACACTAAATTGACCAAACACATATCTTGCATCGGCGTTTCATGCAGTCTCATTACAATCTCCAAGGCTTCTGCTTGAGTCATGATCTTCTATTGTGACAAGCGCAACCCTTAGGTAAGGCAGGAGCAAAGCCATGAACCACTCGTGGTGCTGCCCATCCGTCAAATTCATATTGGCTTTGCAGGCTTTACACTTCAATCTCTGATCTAAATCCCAAGGGGTCTCACTTGGTTTCATCACGATTTCCTTGAATCCCACAATCGACTACGCTTCAGACTTAGGCCTACTGAATTCTTTATTTAGTGCAGTCTGGATCTCTACTAGCGTAGCTACCTGGTTGTCATTAGAGTACTTGATGTACCAGGTTAGCACGTGATTCTGCAAAGAACTAACCAATGTCACCTTCTTCATGTGATCATCTGCAACGCCCTGAACTTCCCATACAGCCTTTATGACGAACCAAAATTGGTCCAGTTCCTCATTCCCTATGCCCTTGAATACAGGTAGCTTGATGGAGTTCACCATATTGAACAGTGGAGGTGGCGGTGGTGTGGGTGATTGTGTGAGCGGTGGAGGCGAGGATGGAGGTGGTGTGGATGGATGTGATGAGGGTGGAGGTGACGTAGGTATTCGCAGGAACACTTGTCTTATCAATTGACTAGCGCTCAGGGGAGAAATCTGCGGATTTCCTTCATCGTCACTTAAAGGGGGTCTGATCAATGGGCTATACTTAGGACCTTTTCTTCCTCCATCCCTAAAAGGTTTTCTGCTTCGCGTAGCTCCAAACATCAAGGTAACCGCATAACCCATTGTTCACACAAGAGCATCTTAATCCAAGTATTCAGTGATTTTAAATACTTACCTCGCGGTCCTTTGAAGAAGCAGCACTCTACTTCACTATAACTAACAGAGGTATCGACCATGAACTCGGTCACAAATCCTCCTATGATGTGGTCAAGCCAATGGTCTACAGTGCGCGTGATCTTATCTTCAGAAGCTTCTAACCTCCTTACTAGCTCCAGTGTCCAAACGATCGGCTTTTCAAGCCTCCACCTTGACCATTTTCCGAATTCACAATCCACTCGTATAACTCAAACGAGAAGGAACAGAAGAAGATTTCTTGTATTTCTATGTACAAGTATTTGTGCAACCACTGTTCTTTCGTCAATCACAGATTCTTGCTTTCTTGCGTCGCGAATTCGTGGATCTTTCTATCCAACCAGGTTTCAATTTCTTTCTTGGTTGGATTCCAATGATACGACATCACGATCCCAGTCCCATCAATGGAACCATTTTTTGGCTTGATGGGCCCTGACCCAAGTTCAACGTTAGTCAACCAAGAAATCCCTGCACTACTGGCCCTTTCGGCATCAGCCCGTGGAGCGCGGACCGAAGTCTCACCCAAAGTAGTATGGGGGGATGCAGAAACCAAGTTTCCGCACCCTGAGATGGTCATGATGTCGGTTTATACTTCTTGATCCTATCTTCGTGCAGATCAATAAGCTTCTAGGGATTATCAATGTTCCTTCTCTCCTGTCCTTTAGTACCTCCGCGATGATACCCAACTGATCTTCGCGCAATCCTAACCCAAGGTCCAGGCACTTACATGCCTCTGTGACTGTGTTACTGTATAAGTTCCTAAGTTAGCTTAAGTGTTCCCTAATCTACCATGTATTTATAGCTACCTTCGCATAATCTTTTACTCTTGCTTGCGTTCATTTAACAGATATATTCGAATACATTTGCACATTAAATAAGCATTATAAAGTAAACCTAGATCGTATCATAATATAGTTAGATGCATTAAACAAAGAACAAATACACAGTGATTTGCAAAATAGTTCTCTTTATTGATATCTCAAGTTCAGTATAGACTCGATCCACCCTGTGCACACAACTTCAGGGGTCCGCACACTTAGCTGCAAACTTCCACCCTAGGCTTCTGCACACTCAGCTGTAGAGCCTCTACTTACGCTAAGACTCGAGAACACTTAGAACTTCTTACCCAAAACCCTTCTTCCTACTACTCCTCTTAGACTCTTTTAAGACTCCCTTTTTATACAATCCCATGGTCTGCAGACCATGGGTAGATCTTTACAGCCGACATGAGACTTCACAAAACAAGGGTGGACAACCCTTTGACCTCTTCACGCTCCACGACCACAAAATGCGGAGGCATTACATATTTATTACAAAATTTGGGCCTTCAACACCAAAACATGGGCTTTTAGCCCCAAAACTGGCTCTTCAGGGAACCCATTCCCAACACCCCAAGTAGACCCATAAAGTAGAGGGGAATAACTTTAGCTTTTTCTCATTAGAGGCACAGCCATAGGTCTTACAAACAACCAAAAATTCAAACATGAAAGTGTCAAGATCATAGGTTAAGCCAAGGAAGTGTGGAAGGGAAGTAGGGCTTATATTATTTATTCTAGCCTCTCCATTGGTCTCTCTGATAGGGAAAGCCTCATTGTCCCTATTTTCAGCCATAGTTTGGGTAGGTGATGTGGGTTCTTCTTCTTCCCCAATTGGTTCTTCAAAAATTTCAGGTTGCTCACCTACAGGGTCTTCTAACTCCATTGCAGTCAGAGAGGGAAGCTCCCAGTGACCAAAGAAGAGTCAAGGTTGACTATTTGAGGGTGTGGGATTTTTGGTAAGAATTTTCCTTGATTATCCCTACTCCTACGAGGCATGAAATAATTTTTTTTTGGTTTTTTTCACTTTTTAAAAAACTATATGAAAAACAAAAACAATGCTCAGATAGAAACAACATCTACTTAGACACCTCCCTGACAACAACGCCAAAAAGTGGTGAGCCTTGGTATTGCACCAAGAATGTTGCAACTCCCAAGGGATCCTCAACTCAAATTATCAACTCGAGGTTCGTACAAACTTAGAGGTGATAGTTCTATATGCACAACAGATTGGATTCTACTCATGCCACCCTCAGTCATGACATTAGATCAAAGTGCTCAGAGACCATTCCTACTACTAATTTAAAATGAAAGCTTGGTGATGAAAGTACAATTGAAAACTAATTCTATTTATGAAAGTGGAAATTCGATTTACTCAACTTGTAGATCCTAATTAATCAATTCATGAAAGGACAAGGGCTAGTCTACTTGCAAAAAGAAAGCTATTTTATCTTGCAAAATTCATCAAACTACCAAATCTACTTGCAGAAAGGAAGATATTTTATCTTGCATAATTCATCAAACTACCAATCATAATTGCATTTATCATCTACCTAGTTCACACTTGCTTGAAAATTAGTAGCCTACTTGCATCATACTTGTGATAAAAAAAAAACTAATTCTACTATGTTTTGCAGTGAGGAAAAGGAATGGTTGGAGTGGCCTAGGAGCTTCCCCTAATCATCAAATCACAAATGGGGGTCATTATTCATCTTGAATGAGCTCAAGTTGTAGTGGGGATCAAAACTGATGAAGGAAAGTGGTGCTACAGGCTTGCTATAGGTGGCTACTATAGGAGGTCCTATATTGCTATAGGAGGGCTTGTAATGCTACAAGAGGGGTTCCAAGTGGCTTTTGAGGGTGAAAATGATGTCTTAAGGGTATGGAGAGGTGGATGGAGGTTGAAGAAAATGAAGGGAGGTTGGGTTGAACCCCCTAGCCAAGCTCAAGACCTCTCAGAGATTTGTCTTGCACTAGGATGAATGCTCACGGTGTCCTAAGCTTACTAGGAAAAATGACTTATGAAAATAGAGTTTTGGGACAAAATGGAGGGTGGAAAGAGAAGGTGAAGGAGTCCAAGGTGGAGGTGGTAAAGGTGCCCTTCCCTGCAAATAAACACAACCTTACAATCAATCACATGCATACATCCATTTATCATTAACAAAATGAGATAACCTATGATGGAAAAGATGAGTTGAATTTAAATAACATCTATTTTATGCCATAACACTAATCTAATCACTAAACTGACTTCTAAGCTACATAAAGAAAATGTAAAGTAGAACAACTAACATTCATCTATTTCTAAGAAATCATAAACATAATATTTTTGGATTGAGGTTGTGAAACCTTCCACTCATTCTCCCACAAGAGAGGTGATGTAGAGGCTTGCAACAACATGTTTTTATAGCTTAATCTCTATTGAAATGAAAGAAACTATGAATTGCTTGGAATCAAGAAGAAAACATAAGTACAAGAAGAGGAACCAAATCCTCTGGGTTTGGCCCAAACCCAAGGGTCTCAGCCCTATGAAACTAACTCAAATGCAACTTAAAATCCAAATTCTCATTATCAAAAAGTACAGGTCTCATACATCACATAAAAGTTCAAAGTGACAATGTCAAGCTTCAAGCTCAATAACTACACCTAGATGAAAAAAAACTTTGAATCCTAATGAGACCTTCTTCTTGTTTATTTAGACAAAAGGGTAGTTGATAGAAACTCCCTTGAAAGTAGCAGTGATTCGGTCTTTGATCTCAAAAATAGTGGATCTTGTTCCTCTTGAGTTTCACTTGGACTAGGAGTCACTCAGCTTCCAATGAATTCGAACTGGTGAGAGAGGATGTTGTGATCCCAAGCCGAGTTAGGGAGTTAAGGAGGTGGAAAAACCCCCTAGATTCTCTCTTGGTTGTCTCCATCAAACCCCTACATAATAATTGCCTCAAAATTGCTTATTTTTCCTGCAATTAACCCACATTAGTCCACATACTATGACAACGCCTTTTTCTCCTCTTTCTAAGCATAATACAACAAAAAATGTGAATTAATGTGAGAGAAGGATTGTTTTAAGGCTGGAGGATGGCATGATGATCGTCAAAATATACCTATGATGGGCCTCATCACCTGACCCTTTTTCACAAACCCTTTAAGTTGTGTCAAATACACCTCCTCTTTTAAATCACCATTTAGAAAAGAATATTTTACATCTAATTGGTGAAAATTCCAATGATACTTTGTAGCTAATTTAATTAACAATCTAATAATATTCAATTTAGCTACAGGTGCAAGTGTTTCTTCATAATCAATGCCCTCCTTTTGTCAGTACCCTTTTGCCACCAATCTAGCTTTATATTTGTCTATAGTACCATTTGCTTTAAATTTGGGTTTGTACAACCATTTACATCCAATGGGCTCTTTATCTTTAGGAAGTTTAGTCAATTCCTGGGTTTTATTTTTAATTATAGATTCATATTCTTCCTCCATTACTCTTCTCCACTCTTCATGTTCATTAGCTTCATTAAAAATCATGGGTTCTATGACATTCAAAACACTACTCATCAGGGCATAGTCCTTATACCTTTCAAGTAGGTGAATCTGTCGAGTAGATCTCCTTTGCACTTCACTATCTAACCGTTAGTGATTTCCAGGTTACTAAATTCTTCCTCAAGCTTTTTCCGCTCAATGTTTTCTACTCCTACTTCTACATTATTGTCTTCAACTTCAGAAACTATGTGCCACTTTTCATAAGTGTTGTCCTTATTTCCTTCATCTACCTGTTTATGGAAAATTACATCTCTACTCACAAATACTTTGTAATTAGATGGATCAAACATTTTATATGATTTAAATTATTAACAATATCCTACAAAAATACATTTGATACCTTTAGCATCAAGTTTCTTTCTATTCTCCTTCGGAATATGTGAAAAGGCCTTACACCCAAATACCCTCAAATGATGAATTGTTGGTTTAAAACCATACAAGGATTCAAATGGGGTCTTGAGATCAAGATACCTTATTGGACTTTTATTCTTTAAATAAATAATAGTACTAATGGCTTCTGCCCAAAAATAATTTGAGAGGTTCTTACCTTTGATGATACTCCGTGCACACTCCACCAATGTTTTGTTTTTCCTTTCTGCAACATTGTTCTGTTGTGGAGTGTAGGGTACTATAAATTGCTGCACTATTCCATGACCCTTGCAATACTTGACGAAGTTCCCCAATTTGTATTCTCCCCCTTGATCTGAACAGAGGATCTTTATGAACTTCCCTATTTTCTTCTATGCCATGTTTTTGAATTCTTTGAAATACTCAAACACATCACTCTTTTTCCTAAGGAAGTACACCCAAGTGTACCTTGTGCAATCATCAATAAACAATAAGAAATAATAAGAACCTCCAAGGGATATGGTCTGCATGGGTCCACAAACATCATAATGCACAAGTTCTAATACATCTCTTCTTTTCCTATCAGAATTAGAGGGGAATTCATCTCTGTGAATTTTTCCTAATGCATAGCCTTCACAAGCAACATACTCATTCTTTAACATATGGAGTCCTTCAACCATTCTTTGTTTCTAAAACAATAACAAATCATGATAATTGATGTGACCATATCTCTGATGCCAAAGACTTTCTATTGACATAGTTGTAGAAGTCAGTGCTTGATGACTTTTTCAGGTGACATCAAGCTTGTATAGGCCTCCAACTCTAACCCCTAAAGCAACATGTTTGCAGTGATCCAACAAATCTTTCACCATGCAATGTGTTTTGAAGAATTCAACCTTTAGATTCTAATATGTAATTGTGGACACAAAAATCAAATTCTTCTTGATCCTGGGCACATACATAACATTATGAATGTGTTTAACACTGCCATTTGGTAAGGTCATTGGAATATCTCCATATCCCATGATCTGATGTGCATGATCATAACCAAGATAGATGCTACCACCATTTCTTATTTCCTTGAAGTTTTCATACCAGTCCTTATTGCACGTCATGTGGATGGAAGCTCCAGAGTCCAAAAAACAAGCATTAACATCATCTATTTTAGCAGACAATACATCATTAGACATAAACAACTTAAGATTTTTGAGATCAGAATTCAAGCCTTCTCCTACAAAATGTCTTGAATGTCTTATGTGTTTATTATGCCTAGCTTCATCACTTTTCTTCTTATAACAGTCTCTGTTTATATGACCACTTCTACCACAATAGAAACATTTCATTCTAGAGTCATTTTCAATAGATGACATCCCTTGATTTGATTTTGGAAATGGCATTTTCTGAGATGAGCTTACACCTTTACTTGCTCTTCCTTGTTTCCCTTTGAAGAATTTCTCCTTTTCCACAAGTGCCAAGTCTGGATTCTGAGGCTTCAAATTCTTGCACCTCTCTTCTTCCTGCAGCAGCATACCTATCAATTCCTCAAAATTTGGTGCTTTCTCCCTTGTTAAAAGACCTGTAATAAACATCTGATAGTCCTCTGACATTCCATTTAAGGTGATTGTCACTGTTAGCGCTCGAATCTACCTCAAGCTAAATGAAGGCGAGGTTCAAGGCAACATCAAACCAAGCTCAGTCTGGTAGCTAGCCCTACCAGAGCGGGAGAGGGCTCTCTCCGATTCGCACTCAGCGAATGGATAGGAAAAAAGGTCTGATATGACTTACAATGCGATGTTTACATTAGGCAAGTAAGTGAAAAGCGATTTTGGAAAATATTTTCGAAGTGACTGAACTTCTGAGATGTATATGGGATTGGCGCTTAGCAAAGAACAGAGAATTGAGAATGAAGGCACAGATTATTCTGTGAGGCAAGGTAGGCGAGAAGCACAGCAATTTCAACTTAAGGTGACGCGGAATGGAAAGATTGCCGAAGATAGTGAAAAGGGCATGGTCGCATGAATCCTTTTCAACAGAAGAATAACACTGCACATGAAATTTTCCCACAGGCAGAGCAATATAAATTGAATTCTACCTAATCTCACTTAGAAAATTTCACTGAAATGAAACATGAAATGAATTATGAAACATAACAAGATACATATGGAACATAAAAACACATTTTCTACACTCACAACAACAAGAATCCCATGAAACAGAGCCGCTACCTTTCATTAAACTCTCTGTCAAAAATACACAGTGCAGAAACAGAGTTTCTTTCCCACAGTCTCTCAGAAGTTACAAGACAGCCAACCCTTTGCAAATAACTTGCTTACAATATATAAAAAGTGTAGAGAAGAGATGGAACGCCCAGGGGTTGGGAAGTTACTCAAATCATTTCGAAAAGGAGATGGAGAGCCAACCATCAGCTACAGGTGCAGTGCTCTCAAGCATGACATTTGGTTGTGGTGACCCTTTGCATTCTTTTGCCACTTGGATAGATGCCCACCTGGAGAGAAAATTCTTTAAAAGGTGCCCTTGGTGCCAAAAAACCGAAGAGTAGATGACCGGGCCCACTTGGAGAAGTCGCGACCCAAAATTTCGCGAAACGGGAGCAATTTGGCCGTTTTTTCCCCTGTGCGCCGCGCCAAATTCCCTGTGCGTCACGCCACTTTGGAGCCTGTTTTGGGGCACTTTCAGGTGTCCAAAATGTGCCCAAGTGGGCTTGTTGGAAAGCCTATCCTGTCTACTTTCCAACCCAACTGGAATTTCTGAATTTGAAGCTCATTTTCCCCTCCAAACTTCATTGTCCCAAGACTGCTTTCTGTGTGTCCAAAAAGTGGCAGAGAGGCCATTTTTGGGTGTTTTTTGACCTTTAGGAGACCCAAAACTTGTCAAAATTTCTAGCCCGAACACCAGTAGACGTATTTTTTGATGCTGAATCCAAATATGCAAGATGTTGCTCGATCTGAGTTCTATATTTTTAGCGTGCACAAGGAAAAATTTCCTGTTTTGTGCCCAAAAAATTTGCCTGTGACCAAAATTTGCCCAAATTCCTTGAAATTTGGGTTGGAGGTTCCCTATGAAGTGCTTTGCTGGGCCAAGGAAGCCTCAGCCAAGATTCGAAGCCGATCTTGCTCCTTTGCCTCCTTTTCCTCTTTTGTCGCTTTGCTCAATTTTGCCTTTAGGCTCCTAATTCTTGCTTTGGAACTCATGTTGCATGCCTGGTAGTGATGAGTCATGCGCCTCAGCATGTCTTTCTCCCTATTTTCTTTGTCCAACCGCTGCTCCAAGTGAACGTTCACTTTCTCTAGCACATACTCACGGTCTTCGTCTCTTTGCTCCATACATCTGCCTTGCGCTGCTAGGATGTGTTGCCGGTTTTCCATGATCATTTGCAACTCTATCTTGGCTAGCCGATCCTCAAGTTGCTTGTTCCTCTGCTCTAGATACTGCACGTTCCACTTGGCCCTATCCAAGTCTAGGGATAGTTTCTCAATCACGAATTGCTACTCCTGAATGATCTCTCCCAGCTCAGAATTTGTAGGTTCTACATCTGTCTCATAATCCTATAGGAGAACAAACTCAGTCTCTTGCTCACCTGAAGGCCCCTCCTCGTGCTTGGGCTTCTTGCCCTTGTCCTGTACCTGTGTCGTCGATGTAGGTAGCGAGACCCCTTCCACTGCGGGTGGAGATAACGCTCGCTTTGCTGCTGCAAACAAAGGTCTAGTGCCTTTCGGATAGCCTCTCTGATATGTGATGTACACTGGCATGGTGGCAGTCTCATGGCTATCAAACTGATGTGGAGGGCTTCCCATCTCAGGCTCAAACTGATGTGAAGGACCTCCCACCTCATGCTCTGCCTCTGATATCACCAGTGGAGCGCTGAAGAAATCACGGGAGATGAAGTCCTCCCAAGCAATACCCTGCAATCCCAACTAATAGTCCACCAAAATCTAGATGAGAGCAAAATGATACACATTGTTTAGCTGTTGTCGTGGGCTCTTGCGCTTCATGAATTTCTTCATCTTCTCAATGTTGTTGCAGATGAAAAATGGGAGGCTCATCATCTTCACCCTGGTGAAGTGCATGAGCAGGCGGATGTGGTAGGCATAAAGGCGAGAAAACCTCCCCTCGCAACTAAAATATTTCATGATAAATCTCATGAGTGGGGCATACTCATCCCTCAAAAATCTGAATGGAAAAACCCTGGTGAGTTGGCTCAAGCAGCTGTTCTTGATGTAAGGCTCATAGTGATGCCTCTCCACCTTCTTTTTCTTATGCCACTGCTCCCCAACATTAGGTATCCCCGTTGCCACTGATATAGCCTCCGGTGTCAAGGTGAAAGTGACCCCAGCCAGGACAGATTGGCCTCCTTGTAGATGAAGTGCAAAAAGGCGGGCCAACTCATGATGTACTCTGACATTTGCCACCCTTTGGAAAAATTCATAACATGCCAAATGCTGGAAACAAGACATGGCAAGTGGGCATGCCTGTAGCTCTGTGAGGGTGTTGGGCTCGTCTCTGAGATGTATGCCATTCCGGTGATGTCTCCTATGTGCCCTCTCTCCTGAATATGTGTCACTGTGTGTATCCCCCTCATAATTTGATGAATTTTCTGATGCCATCACTGTTATTTGTATCATGAGTTTAGTGCTGCCTTTTTGAATCCAATGACACTGATGACTGCTCTAAAAATCTGTTACCAAGGAGACAATAAAACAAGGGAGTGTTAGGAGGGGAATGATGAAAAGGGGAATAGGGGTTTAAAGGGGAAATTTATCAAGGATTTGGGAGTATTTGGGGTATGGTTTTGATGGGGTAGGGTTAAGGAACTTTTGAGCTATATGAGTAAAGGGGACAAAGGGATATGATTGCAATGTAGCTAGGGTAGCTATTAGGGAAAAATGCTCCAGGGGAATTTAGCAGATAGAGGTAGGGTAGGAGCATATTTAACAATCAAGTTACTGTAGCAAAACCCTAGCTTTTTTACCCTTTTGTGTCATTTTTGTGTTTGCTTAAAAAAAATTGTTTTTGGTCTCATGGTCACCAACATCATATTTTTCTTTAAGCTTAGTATCAGTGGTGAAAATATTTATGGGCACTTTTGTAATTTTAAGAGCCAATTCCAAAAATTTTGGGCGATTCAGTGCATTCTTAGGCTCACAGGCTTGTGCGCCGCGCGCTTTGCCCAGTGCACCGCACGCCGGGTATGCGCCGCGCCAGTGTAATGTTAACACTGTGGCCGGGCTCCCAGTGCCGCGCGCCCTGAGTGCGCCGCGCCACATTGTGTGTGCGCCGCGCGTGGTCAAACGACACAATTTTTGTTTGAAAAACAGGGGAGGGAGTTTTAGGGGGGTTTTAGGTTGGTTGCTTTAGGGAATATGATGGAATGGAGGTGGAAATGATGAGGAATGAGGGGACAAGGGGAGGGGAGCAAAACCTTGGTGCTCATCATCACTTTTTGCGACCCCATTTTTCATTTTCCTTGGTGATTTTTCCATGGATGTCCATTGTGCTTTTGGATACCATCAGACATCTTACAAACCTCATATTAATGACAAAAGTGATGGAGAAGAGGTGTCAATCATGGCCTACCTCTTGATTCGCTGACTTCGCCGAGATTTGAGATGAATTGCAATGTTTTTGGGCACCTGGCTGTGTGCGTCGCACGCCAAGCCCAGTGCGCTGCACGCCCTGAGTGCGTTGCGCCCTCCATGTGCGTCGCGCACCCTGGTGTGTGCGAAGCGCCACCTAGAAGTCTGCTCTCCTTGCTCGAATTCCTCCTCCTTAGGACTCCTTTCTTCAACAATGCTTCTCTCAATATTTTTCATAACACAATGACTTAGTCTTGGGCCAAAACAAATATATATAGGCTTTGAGAGAGTTGGGTTTAATTTTTTCCTCTTTGAAGACCCACTTTCTAATGTTTGAGTTTTGCACTTTTCATTGACTTTTAAAACACTTTGCTTTTCCTTTTTATTTGAAATTTTGGCTCTCATGATAAAAATTTTGGCGTTTCTTTGCGGGGACTGTGTGACTAAGCCTCTGGCTTTGAAATCCATGACTACATCTGAAAATGTCAACTGTCAATTTTTGGAAAATTTTGTCATATTTGACCTTGTTTTACTTTTCTTAAAAACAGAGTTTTGAAGAAGAGTCGATGTCTATTGCGGTGATGATGAAGCTTTCTGCACTGTAGGTATATAAGATCTCCCTCTGGCCTGCATAACTTGTTCTGGACATGTTTTTTCAAAGACATTATTGATGATTTCCTAGACCCAACAATAAAAATGACGTTGTCCTGTAATATGACCAGACCTTGACTATCATGAACTTCAGTGATTATGGACCAAGACCTGAACCAACAGGGGCCAAACATGAGGGAAGATGAGTGGCATGACTTTCTCCGTCAAATCATGGCATGTCCCTAGCGAAATGCAGCTGAGTGGATGGAGCGGGACACCTAAAATTTGAAATGCACAAAGACCTTTGATCTCTGACGGAGGGCTGACCAGACCGACTCTAACATTGGCTCCAATGGTGGATGGTAGCTCCTTGGAGGTGCCAAGAACAGCAGATCTCTGGAGGAGCTAGACAGTGCCTCTGGGTCCATTGGGCTATGGAGTCATCATTTTGATAAACAGCACAAGACTCTGACTTATTTACAAAACTGAAGTAACCAAGAAATTGACTCAAACTTGACAATTGGAATAACTCAAAACTGACTGTACATACTGAAACCAAACTGAAATAAAAATGGTATTTACAATGACAGTGGAAGCAGCGTTAATGGATCAGCAATGATACCGCTTGAGCAGCCGACCATTGATCGGCCCTCCAGGACAGTCTTCCCCATTCATTTCTTTCAGAAGAAAGGCATTCTACCCTCTATATGCTGCAATCTTGAAAGGACCTTTCCATAGATTTTCGAACTTTCCGTGCTTGCCTTTCTCCTCATTTCTTGCATCCCACTTCAGCACCACATCATCCAACTGAAGTTTGTCCGCTTTTGCTTTTCTGTCATAGATTTTCTTTATCTTCTCCTGCAACTTAGATGTGTTTTTGAAAACTTCTTCTCTCGTTTTCTGCAAGTGGGTCATTTGATTCAGCCTTCTCTGCATGGGATCTTCCTCACTGCCGGCCTCCTAAAGAAGTTTGACCACCGGGGCAGCAAGGGATGCGGGAAATACTGTGTCCACTCCATAAACCAGCTCAAACGGTGACATACCAATAGAATTTTTCTAACTGATTCGATCTGCCCAAAGTGCATGAACCAGCCTCTTGTTCCAGCTCTTCTTATTAATTTCCAGCAACTTCTTGATGATGTTGACCAAATATTTATTCGAAGATTCCGCCAATCCATTGCCTTGCAGATGATAAGCAGTTGAATGACCCAAAATTATGTGATATTTGTGACAAAATTCTACCATCCTTTTCGATTTAAAAGCTACTGCATTATCAGTGATTATTTTGTTTGGACAACCAAAGCGAGACAAGATGTTATTTTCGAGAAATGAGATGATTATTGTGTCCATCGCTTGTCTGGTAGGTGCTGCCTCAATCCACTTTGTGAAGTAGTCCGTCGCTGTAAGGATCCACTTATGCTGTCCGGAAGATGCGGGATGAATTTCCCCAATGAAATACAACCCCCACTGCTGGAATGGAGCGCTCACTTCAATAGGTTTGAGTGGCAAAGGCTATAGTTTATGTTTCCCTTCGAAAATTTGACACTTATGACAGCGCTTTACCATCTTATGCACATCAGCAAACAAAGTAGGCCAGTAGTACCCAGCTCTCAAGATTTTGTTCGCTGTTGACTTCCAAAAAGGATGTCCACCACACAAAGTAGGCCAGTAGTACCCAGCTCTCAAGATTTTGTTCGCTGTTGACTTCCAAAAAGGATGTCCACCACACTCTCCTCCGTGGAAGTCTTCCATGACTTTCTTTGCCTCCTCTTCCACCAGAAAATTTAGTAAAATGCCACCGGGATCTTTCCAATACAGTGCAGAATTCAAGATACAAAATTTGGCAGCCCTCAATTTAAGTGTTCTCACTTTGTTTCTAACCATGCCGGGCGGTGGTGATAGATTTTTTAGCACATAGATCATATCGGACTACCATGGGGACAAAGCAAATATTTCGGATACCTGAACTGAAGTTCCTTCATCATTCTCATTGGACATGGCAGTGGTCAGATTTATGTCCAATGCATGCAAATTTGACTCAGCCATTAGCTTCGCCAATCCCTGTCCTTTGACCAGCTTTGTAGGCTTTATCTCCACATCGTATTCTAGCAAGGCTGCAATCCATTTGCCTCTTCTCCCTTCCGGATCGGTCTGCACTAAAACATCTTTCACAGCAGTATTAGGAACATAGGCCAGAATGTGAGAATGTAGGATATACACCCGGAAATATTTCAGTGCCTTCACCAATGCCAGGGCTTGCTTCTCAATGATGTTGTACTTCAAAGCTGCATCCCTTATAGCCCTGCTGAAGAATGCAATAGGTCTTTCATGATCATCCCTCTTCTGCAATAGTACCACTGCCATAGTGTGCTCAGAAGCAAATGAAAACAATATGAAATCTTGAGTGTAATCCGGGCTTACTAGAACTGGAGCTGAAGAGAGGGCCAATTTGACCAAGTTGAAAGATTTTACAGCCTCATCCGTCCATTTCACCTGGCTGTCCTTCTTAAGCATGTTGGTCATTTCTTTCAAGTGTTCCGCAAGATTAGGCACAAAGCGACGCAGAAAATTCATCTTACCATTGAATGACTGTATCTCCTTTTTGTTCCTAGGCAGATCGATTTGCTGAATTTCTTGGACACGTGCTGGGTCTATGCGGATGCCATCCTTTGAAATGATATGGCCAAGTAGTTTTCCTTCCTCCATGGTGAACAAGCTCTTCTTAGGATTCAGCGATAGGTCATATTTCCTGCATTTTTTAAAGACAATTTTAAGGTGATGCATATGCTCTTCATCAGATTTTGAAAACGCCGTCAAGTCATCCAAGTACACCACCAAAAATGCATCCTTCTCATTTGCAAACGCTAAGTCCATTGCACGCTGAAATGTGGCACCTGCATTCTTCAAACCGAATGGCATTTTGGCATAGTGAAATGTTCCCCATGGAGTTGTGAATGTTGTCTTATCCCTATCATCTTCATGGACTGAAATTTGGTTATATCCGAAATAACCATCAAGCAGAGACATACGAGATGCCCCTACTATTCGCTGAAGTATATGGTCCATCTTGGGCAGCGGATAGTTGTCCTTCAATGAGACCTTGTTTAGATTTATGAAATCAATGCATAGGCGGATCTCACCGGTCTTCTTTCGTACAGGCACTAAGTTAGATATCCAATCTGAAAATCTGATAGGCACAATGATACCTGACTTGTACAACCTATTTACCTCTTTTTCGATGGATGGCAGCAACTTTGGATTGATCCTTCTCAGCTTTTGTCTAAATGGTTTCTGATTGGGCTTGATAGGTATGGTGTGCTGAATGATGTTCGTATCATAGGTCTTTAAATCTGAATAATCCCAAGCAAATACATCTGCAAATGAAGCCATCAAACTGATATATTTGTCCTTGATCTTTGGCGGTAGTGTCTTGGAAAATTTTACCAATTTTGGATTTGTTGTTGTACCGATGTTGACTTCTTCTACACCTTTCTCCGTGGGCTGCAAAGTTGGCTTGCGGGCTACATCATCCTGATCGAAAAGTTCTTCTAGGGGTATCAAGCCTTTAGGAATGACGTTGTTCTTTAGCTGCAATACGTCCATTTGATTGATTTGAACTTCTTCTGTACCATTCCCTTTGTTCTCATCGTTTTCCACATCGATTAAGGTTTCTTTGAACTTACCTTTGTTGAGCAGAAAATCCTTAATCTCCTCATCATCTTGGAACACTTGCCAATGTCGTTGATTGTCTGGAATGGTTGGACGGTGCTTGACATGGATTTCAAATTTATTGCTGGAGTTCATGGGGATCTTCAAGCTGCTCGTTGCCTTGGCAAGAGCATCAGCAATACTATTTTGTATTCATGGCACACATGTCAAGGTGTATTCGGAAAATAGCTTCAAAATGTCCAAAACTGCATTACGATAGGCCCGCATCCTAGGATGTTTTGCTTGGTACTCACCTCTGACCTGTTTTATCACCAACTCGGAGTCGCCATATACTGAAATCCTCTTTGCATTCAGCTTCCTAAGAATATTTAGGCCAGCAATCAGAGCTTCATATTCAGCTTCATTGTTGGAACATTCGAAGGCCAGCTTGTAGGAGCAAACTCTCACGCTGCTAGGTACTTTGTTTGGGGCGGAGAAAGGACTGCGTACCCAAATACCAATACTAGCTCCATCAAAATCCATGGTCCATAAGCCTTCTTCTTCCTCTTGCAAGTGCTGAAAATCTTTTTGTTGCCCATTGTTTGTTTGTTGTCCATCGTTTGTTTGATGTCCATTATTTATTTGCTATCCATCGTTTTCAACTGATTGCCCAATCTTTTGTTGCTTTTCTTGTCTTTCTTTCTTCAAAATCTCTCTAAAATTTTATGTTATCTCTGGAATGTTGTCTGCTTCTACCATCTGACTATCTATTTCATTTAAACTATCTGAAAATATAACAAAAGACTCTAAATCTGTATGTACATAATTTATAGGATGATTTATCGGTTTCTCCTTGCTTGTGATCATATACTTCATCTTTTGTTCCCGATATAATTTCCTCATTTGTCCAAATACCGGGATTGTCGCATAGGAGAAATCCAGTTGTAGTGTCCCCTTCAATTTTTCCACCCAAGACCTGGAAAGAAGCATACCAAACCTTGGAGGAATGTTTGCTACCACTACGTCCATCAGAACATTTTTCATAGGACGTTGATCTAGACTCACCACTAAGTCTTTGATGAGCCCTATGCATCTTACTCTGCTGGAGTCGAATGAATAGAGATCATGATATTGGCGGGTGATGTCCAGACCAAGCTTATCCATGATAGCCTTGGGCATGAGATTATGAGAGGCTCCGGAATCGAACATGGCATTGTGTAGCACAAAGTCATGCAATCGTAAACTGATATAGAAGGGCGGCACTTCGCTCTCGGGAGACTCACCACTTGTCGCTGGCCCAAAAATCATTTCAAGTTGATCATCTTCCACGTTTACCATGTCGGACATTGGGTCCAAATTCAGCATTTTAGAAATTTGTCCTCTATAGCTGCTATTCTTCATGATTTCAGTCAAAGGGATGGATACCTTTAGCTTAGAAATCTCATTCTCAAGGCTGAAAGCAGGAGTTCTTTCTACCTATTTGACTGGGATCTCTTTCCTTTCCTTGTCTTTTGAGGTGGCCGATTGCTGTGATTGTTCTGCTGATTTCGATTTGTTGCTCTCCAGAACAACTGCCTCCTTTTCCTTTCTGTGTAGCTGATGGATCTTTCTTTGTTGTTTCATCCTCCTCCTTTTTCTAAATTTGTTTAGTCGGTACATCTTTGTTTCGAAGGGAATATCGCTGTTGTTGTGTGGACAAAGCATTCATATACCCCCTTTGATATTCTTCAGACTCTTCTTCCAACACGGTTTCATTAGCTAGGATAAAATCGGTGTCTTGGTGTGTAGCTGAATTCGCTGCACATTCTTCTTCTTCGGTGATGTAAGTAGGCAGCTCATCTGGAGTAAAAAGATGGTTTTCCTCGCCTATTACATTCCCTTCCTCATCTGATTTTGGTCCATGTACAAAATTCTGCTGCAAAGGTGTTTGTATCGGTTGTTGTGCTATCTACTCTTGAGTCCGCTGATCTCTTTGTCTAATTCTATATTGTGGCTGCTGTTGGCCACGAAAGTTAGGATTCCTAACTTGTGGCTCTGGCTTGTCAAGTTTTACCCTTTCGAGCATATATTCTACCTTCTTGAGCAGCTGATCCATTGAAGAAGATTCTTCTTTCACAGTGGTTTTCTTCTCTGCTTTCGCTCTTGCTCTTTTGGACAGCAAGTTAGCCTCAACGCTGACTGCAATTTTCTGCATATCTTCCATTGTAGCCGGTTCTCTCTCTCATAATTGGTATGCCATGTCAGCATCAAAACCATCCGGAAACTTCATCATTGCTAGTCCCACTGGTGGCTTTAGATGGTCTGGGATATCATTGTAGACTGCATTAAATCTAACACAATAATCTTGGACCGACTCACCGCATTCCGCTTGATTTGTTCATACTCGGCCAGAATTTGAAGGGGATTCTTTTTGACTTCCCACCTGTTCAAAAATTGTCTTTGCAGCTCAGCCAAGGTGGTGATGCTTGCAGCCATCAAACCTCTGAACCATTTCCTCACATCACCTGCAAATGTTTGTACAAAGAGCCTCATTGCCAAGTTCTCCGTATCGATCTCATGAAGTTCATAGAAATCTGCCATTTTATCCACATGTTGTTGAGTTGTAATATTGTTAAGAGTGCCATCAAAAAACGGGATTTTACTTTGATAGTCATTTGGCATGTCATCTAGGACTTGGGGCAGAACAAGAGGAGCAAAACGGGCAGCCATCATTCTCGGTGGATTTGGCCTTGGAGGTGTTGGAGGAGTATGCACAGTTTGCAAGGGGCTTGCACTTGGAGTTTGGGGTTGTGTGGCAATGTAGTTATCGATTAATCTATTATCTCTTTCCGTCTCAAGGTCTACAAGAAATTGCGGATCGGGGACGGTGTAATCAACAGCCTTTTCGGATTTAGATTCAAACAGTGATATCTCAAATCGTTCGTCAAACTCAAGCTCTTCGAGATACTCAAAAATATCGGGACATGAAGGGGATTTGAACACGGGAGTTATGGTGCTTTCTTGACGAAGGAGTCTTGGGATCAAATTTGGATTTTCGTAAATGTGAGGAGGGTCCGGGTCCGGATTCGCTCTGGTGTATCGTCTTGAAGCCAGCGTGCTATTGAGAGGAATTATGGGACACAACCAACTTACTCAGCCTTTCCAATCCTAAGCTCATCATCCGGAAGCCTAGAATTCTTATGAAACAAGGGGATTTGATTTTCAACTCGTCCCCAGTGGAGTCGCCACTATGTTAGCGCTCGAATCTGCCTCAGGCTGAATGAAGGCGAGGTTCAAGGCAACATCAAACCAAGCTCAGTCTGGTAGCTAGCCCTACCAGAGTAGGAGAGGGCTCTCTCCGAGTCACACTCAGCGAATGGATAGGAAAAATGGTCTGAGATGACTTACAATGCGATGTTTACCTTAGGCTAGTAAGTGAAAAGCGATTTTGGAAAAGATTTTCGAAGTGACTGAACTTCTGAGATGTATATGGGACTGGCGCTTAGCAAAGAACAGAGAATTGAGAATGAAGGCACAGATTATTCCGTGAGGCAAGGTAGGCGGGAAGCGCAGCAATTTCAACTTAAGGTGACGCGGAATGAAAAGATTGCCAAAGATAGTGAAAAGGGCATGGTCGCATGAATCCTTTTCAACAGAAGAATAACACTGCACATGAAATTTTCCCACAGGAAGAGCAATATAAATTGAATTCTACCTAATCTCACTTAGAAAATTTCACTGAAATGAAACATAAAATGAATTATGAAACATAAAAAGATACATATGGAACATAAAAACACATTTGCTACACTCACAACCACAAGAATCTCATGAAACAAAGCCGCTGCCTTTCATTAAACTCTCTGTCAAAAATACACAGTGCAGAAATAGAGTTTCTTTCCCACAGTCTCTCAGAAGTTACAAGCCAGCCAACCCTTTGCAAATAACTTGCTTACAATATATAGAAAGTGTAGAGAAGAGATGGAACGCCCAGGGGTTGGGAAGTTACTCAAATCATTTCGAAAAGGAGATGGAGAGCCAACCATCAACTACAGGTGCAGCGCTCTCAAGCATGACATTTGGCTGTGGTGACCCTTTGCATTCTTTTGCCACTTGGATAGATGCCCACCTGGAGAGAAAATTCTTTAAAAGACGCCCTTGGTGCTAAAAAACCGAAGAGTAGATGACCGGGCCCACTTGGAGAAGTCGCGACCCGAAATTTCGCGAAACGGGAGCAATTTGGTCGTTTTTTCCCCTGTGCGCCGCGCCAAATTCCCTGTGCGTCGCGCCACTTTGGAGCCTGTTTTGGGGTACTTTCAGGTGTACAAAAGGTGCCCAAGTGGGCTTGTTGGAAAGCCTGTCCTGTCTACTTTCCAACCCAATTGGAATTTTTGAATTTGAAGCTCATTTGCCCCTCCAAAACTTCATTCTCCCAAGACTACTTTCTGTGTGTCCAAAAAGTGGCAGAGAGGCCATTTTTGGGTGTTTTTTGACCTTTAGGAGACCCAAAACTTGTCAAATTTCTAGCCCGGACACCAGTAGATGTATTTTTCGATGTTGAATCCAAATATGCAAGCCGTTCCTCGATCCGAGTTGTAGATTTTTAGCGTCGCGCCAGTGGCGCAGCGCACAAGGAAAAATTTCCTATTTTGTGCCCAAAAAAATTGCCTGTGACCAAAATTTGCCCAAATTCCTTGAAATTTGGGCTGGAGGTTCCCTATGAAGTGCTTTGCTGGGCCAAGGAAGCCTCAGCCAAGATTCGAAGCCGATCTTGCTCCTTTGCCTCCTTTGCCTCTTTTGTCGCTTTGCTCAATTTTGCCTTTAGGCTCCTGATTCTTGCTTTGGAACTCATGTTGCGTGCCTGGTAGTGATGAGTCATGTGCCTCAGCGTGTCTTTCTCCCTGTTTGCTTTTTCCAACTGCTGCTCCAAGTGAACGTTCACTTTCTCTAGCACATACTCACGGTCTTCGTCTCTTTGCTCCATAGGTCTCCCTTGCACTGCTAGGATGTGTCGCCAGTTTTCCTTGATCATTTGCAACTCTATCTCGGCTAGCCGATCCTCAAGTTTCTTGTTCTTCTGCTCTAGATACTGCACATTCCACTTGGCCCTATCCAAGTCTAGGGATAGTTTCTCAATCACGGATTGTTGCTCCTGAATGATCTCTCCCAGCTCAACATTTGTAGGTTCTGCATCCGTCTCATAATCCTGGAGGAGAACAAACTCAGTCTCTTGCTCACCTGATGGCACACATGAAGGCCCCTCCTCGTGCTTGGGCTTCTTGCCCTTGTCCTGTACCTGTGTCGTCAATGTAGGAAGCGAGGCCCCTTCCACCCCGAGTGGAGATAACGCTCGCCTTGCTGCTGCAAACAAAGGTCTGGTGCCTTTCGGATAGCCTCTCTGATATGTGATGTATACTGGCATGGTGGCAGTCTCATGGCTATCAAACTGATGTGGAGGGCTTCCCATCTCAGGCTCAAACTGATGTGAAGGACCTCCCACCTCATGCTCTGCCTTTGATATCACCGGTGGAGCGCTGAAGAAATCACGGGAGATGAAGTCCTCCAAAGAAATACCCTGCAATCCCAACTAATAGTCCACCAAAATCCAGATGAGAGCAAAATGATAGACACTGTTTAGCTGTTGTCGTGGGGTCTTGCGCTGCATGAATTTCTTCATCTTCTCAATGTTGTTGCAGATGAAAAATGGGAGGCTCATCATCTTCACCCTGGTGAAGTGCATGAGCAGGCGGATGTGGTAGGCATAAAGGTGAGAAAACCTCCCCTCGCAACTGAAATATTTCATGATCAATCTCATGAGTGGGGCATACTCATCCCTCAAAAATCTGAATGGAAAAACCCTGGTGAGTTGGCTCAAGCAGCTGTTCTTGATGTAAGGCTCATAGTGATGCCTCTCCACCTTCTTTTTCTTATGCCACTGCTCCCCAACATTAGGTATCCCCGTTGCCACTGATATAGCCTCCGGTGTCAAGGTGAAAGTGACCCCAGCCAGGACAGATTGGCCTCCCTGTAGATGAAGTGCAAAAAGGTGGGCCAACTCATGATGTACTCTGACATTTGCCACCCTTTGGAAAAATTCATAACATCCCAAGTGCTGGAAACAAGACATGGCAAGTGGGCATGCCTGTAGCTCTGTGAGGGTGTTGGGCTCGTCTCTGAGATGTTTGCCACTCCGGTGATGTCTCCTATGGGCCCTCTCTCCTGAAGATGTGTCACTGTGTGTATCCCCCTCATAATTTGATGAATTTTCTGATGCCATCACTGCTGTTTGTACCCTGAGTTTAGTGCTGCCTTTTTTAATCCAATGACACTGATGACTGCTCTGAAAATCTGTTACCAAGGGGACAATAAAACAGGGGAGTGTTAGGAGGGGAATGATGAAAAGGGGAATAGGGGTTTAAAGGGGAAATTTATCAGGGATTTGGGAGTGTTTGGGGTATGGTTTTGATGGGGTAGGGTTAAGGAACTTTTGAGCTATATGAGTAAAGGGGACAAAGGGATATGATTGCAATGTAGCTAGGGTAACTATTAGGGAAAAATGCTCCAGGGGAATTTAGCAGATAGAGGTAGGGTAGGAGCATATTTAACAATCAAGTTACTGTAGCAAAACCCTAGCTTTTTTACCCTTTTTGTGTCATTTTTGTGTTTGCTTAAAAAAAATTTGTTTTTGGTCTCATGGTCACCAACATCATATTTTTCTTTAAGCTTAGTATCAGTGGTGAAAAGATTTATGGGCACTTTTGCAATTTTAAGAGCCAATTCCAAAATTTTTGGCTGATTCGGTGCATTCTTAGGCTCACGAGCCTGTACGCCACGCGCTTTGCCCAGTGCGCCGCGCACCGGGTATGCGCCACGCCAGTGTAATGTTAACACTGTGGTCGGGCTCCCAGTGTGCCGCGCACCCTGAGTGCGCCGCGCCACATTGTGTGTGCGCCACACGCGGTCAAACGACACAATTTTTGTTTAAAAAACAGGGGAGGGAGTTTTAGGGGGGTTTTAGGTTGGTTGCTTTAGGGAATATGATGGAATGGAGGTGGAAATGATGAGGAATGAAGGGACAAGGGGAGGGGAGCTAAACCTTGGTGCTCATCGTCACCTTTTGCAACCCCATTTTTCATTTTCCTTGGTGATTTTTCCATGGATTTTCATTGTGCTTTTGGATACCATCAGACATCTTACAAACCTCATATTAATGACAAAAGTGATGGAGAAGAGGTGTCAATCATGGCCTACCTCTTGATTCGCTAACTTCGCCGAGATTTGAGATGAATTGCAATGTTTTTGGGCACCTGGCTGTGTGCGTCGCGCGCTAATCCCAGTGCGCCGCACGCCTTGAGTTCGTCGCGCCCTCCGTGTGCGTCGCGCGCCCTGGTGTGTGCGCCGCGCCACCTAGAAGTCTGCTCTCCTTGCTCGAATTCCTCCTCCTTAGCTCTCCTTTCTTCAACAATGCCTCTCTCAAGCTTTTTCATAACACAATGACTTAGTCTTGGGCCAAAACAAATATATATAGGCTTTGAGAGAGTTGGGTTTAATTTTTTCCTCTTTGAAGACCCACTTTCTAATGTTTGAGTTTTGCACTTTTCATTGACTTTTAAAACACTCTGTTTTTCCTTTTTCTTTGAAATTTTGGCTCGCATGATAAATTTTCGGTGTTTCTTTGCGGGGACTGTGTGACTAAGCCTCTAGCTTTGAAATCCATGACTGCATCTAAAAATGTCAACTGTCGATTTTTGGAAAATTTTGTCATAGTTGACCTTGTTTGACTTTTCTTCAAAACAAAGTTTTGAAGAAGAGTCGATGTCTATTGCGGTGATGATAAAGCTTTCTGCACTGTAGGTATATAAGATCTCCCTCTGGCCTGCATAACTTGGTCTGGACATGTTTTTTCAAAGACATTATTGATGATTTCCTAGACCCAACAATAAAAATGACTTTGTCCTGTAATATGACCAGACCTTGACTATCATGAACTTCAGCGATTATGGACCAAGACCTGAACCAGCAGGGGTCAGACATGAGGGAAGATGAGTGGCATGACTTTCTCCGTCAGATCATGGCATGTCCCTAGCGAAATGCAGCTGAGTGGATGGAGCGGGACACCTAAAATTTGAAATGCACAAAGAGCTTTGGTCTCTGACGGAGGGCTGACAAGACCGACTCTAACAGTCGCAATATCAGTAGAAGGTATTGATTCTCCTATATCTCCCAACTTATCTTTCAAGTCTTTAATTCCGAAAATAAAGACACTAACGGATTCATTCTTTTCCATTTTAATATACAGAAGCTTACTCTTCCGAAAGTGGACACGAATTGTATTTTTAGTTTCATACAACTCCTTCAATGCATTTCAGATCGCATTAGAGGTCTGATAATCACAAATATAAGGAACTATATTATCTTTCACGACATTCTTAATAATACCTTTGCTTTGTTCTCCCACTTCTCCCAATCTTGAATTGATGTTGTTGTTGACCTTGCAGCAGGTTTTGTTTCTTCTCCCTTTGTGATGGTCCAAGTGCCATAGCCTTCCAATAGTGTTTGCAGCTTGAATTTCCAATTGACATAATTCGTGACATCCAGGTTATTAGCTTCGTTTGCAGCTTGAATTTCCAATTGAGATAATTCGTGACATCTAGATTATTAGATTAGACTCTATTGAGAATCACAACAATCTCTTAGAAAATAGGATCTAAATTTAATCTTATAACATAATCGAAACAACAAAACAACTTTTCTCCATTATTTCTAAATTTTCATTAAAATTAACCTCTAATCTTATCAAAATTCCAAATTCCAAAATGGTGAAGCAAAAAAAACCCATAGTATATATGCTTGAAAGAGGGGTCAAGTAGATTAATGTTTAAATTACAGTGATGCTATAATGTGTTTTTACCTCGGAAGCAAATAATTTAAGTTATATTCAGTCATCATGTCAATATTCAAAAGGCAAGCAAACAATTCCATGTCTATGTTTTGTTATTTATCCGTCGTCATATCACTCAAATAACTTCAGAAGAATATGCTATATGCTCAAATAGCAATCAGATTAGCTTAATGGTATATTTTGTTAAATATGGCAACCAAACATTCTTTTTTATTAAATAATCATACCAATATCCAAACATTACAGAGATAATTTCATATTTTATTAATATCAAACCTTCAAAAATAACTTACAAAATATGCCATATGCTTCAGTGGGTGAAAGTCGAGTAAAATAAAAGTCAAATTTCAATGATAATATATGCTGTAAAGCATGAACCCATTGGACACTCTAAATTATTGTGAAGTTATAAGCTGTGAAAAAATGAATACAGAGAACATTATCTTGTGTCTTTTTCTTATATATAATTCCAATAGGCTATGCTGGGCTAATTTAAATTGGTTAACAATGTGTTCACATTATTGATAAAAATGAACCAAATTGACTTTACTGGGATGAACCAAATTGACTTTACTGGGACTTAATAAGTATACACAACCATATGTGAAAAGTTGTACAACTTAACTCAGAAACAGGAATCTATTATTACTCTCCTTTGATTTCATGGAGAATCAGTACAAAAGCCACAATCTATTATTACTCTCCTTTGATTTCATGGGAAATCAGTACAAAAGCCACAGTGAAAGCATGATCGATTCCGTCATACACTGTGATAAGAAATGTATCAGAAACATGAATCCATTACTACTCTCCTATGATTTCATGGAGAATTAGTACAAGAGCCACAGTAAAAGCATGATCGATTCCAGGGTACACAGTGATCAGAAATGTGTCCCTTCCCAACAAAAATTGTGAAACTGTATATTTACGCCTCATCTGTATTTAACAAATTCGTATAATAAGATGTTAAGTGGCAAATCTGTATAAAAAAATTTAAAATGTGTGCAATTAAATATAGTTTAATTATAAATTTCAGAATATTTTGAAAATCCAATGAAATCTTATTAAATTTCTAAAATAATCTATAAGCAATTTAAAAATAACCATGAAATATAATAACCATGTATATTTCAAGACCTGTAATCCAAATAAGAATGACCACTAAGAAAATGTTAGATATAAAAGTGTATATACTTGGTATTCTACCTGTGCAATGATGGTTGCACCCTGATAAATTGTACAGGATCGTTGAAAAAAACTGCCTTTCACTTTGAAATCGGTCTGGGCAGCAGAGCCTGGCAAAGATACATTTAGAGACGTTCTCAACTGAAACACTTTAGGTGTGCGTGCTGTGAAAAGCAGATTCTCTTGCTTGCTTTCCTCGCCTCTGTATGCTTCCCATCTCTGGTGAAGGCTTAGCCACTGTTATGGGATAAAGAAATCAATAGTCTTATAGATTATTTTTAGTGTCGTACATTTTAAAATATCATTTCAGCAAGCAAAAATTGGTTGAGAATCAAAGAAAAATGGCCACTTTGTATAAGGTAGCGAAAGTTTCTTTTTCATATATACCCCTGACTAGGGAGAGTCAAGGGGTCTTTACTTCTAGATCAAAAACCCAAGCAAGCAGTGTCTAATAAAAATATTTCACTAATCAGTCTGCTTAATTTAATATAGATACAAGATATATTTGATTCTGTCATTGTTAAATATATTTTTGGTGTTATAGTGACAACTTCGCACAAATGAGTATAATGAATATGCTCCTAATTCAAGAATTCAGACAACAAATTCAATCCATTAAAATCACAAAACTATTACCTTCTTCCTCAGGGTAAGAAGCGGATTACCAGCCTGATCTCTGAGAATCCGTATGTCTCTGAGGCTGAATGCCCTGCCTTCTACAGTGAGAAGCAGGTTTCCAAGACTGTCGAAAACGTTGAAATCGCCCCCACTGAAGCTAATGGGCCTCCTCTGTATCGTCAACTGAACAGGGTAAGCAGCACAGAATTGCTGCCCGATCACTGCAACAGGTGGGCTGCTTCGCCCTCCGGAATTCTGGGGTTGGAGCTGGAAGGGATAAAAAGACTGTTGCACCTGCATTGCGATTTTCCTGCAAAATTATGGGTTGTCAGAGAAAAATCTGAAGATGGACCTGGCCTTAAGGGGCCGATTTTGTTGACCCTGCAACTTCTCTCAAAAATTCTCCAGATTTTCTGAAACTTTATTCATAAGTCAAAAAGCAGGACCGACCGATTTTGTTGACGATGCAACCTATCTGTTCACACTATCTCCAAACAATGGTTCATATTCAAATTTATGTGGCAATCATGGTACAAAATAAACCATTATAATTGAAGGCGTGCAGCTTTGGTTAGAAAAGTATGGGGCGCACCCTCGATGTGGAATCTTACATCGTGCAGCTTTGGATTTTTGGTAGAGAATTATAGTCCGTAACCTCGATGTGGAATATTGTGCCGTTATGTTCAAATGATGTTTGCACTGTTTATCCATATAGTAGATTTTCGGGATCTAATGAAATAATGTATATGGACTAAAGTCAGCAAAGTTGATCGTTGACTTTGCTGTGTATATGTGGAATATGTAATTTACATAGTTGGAGTATCTTTTAAGTTAATGGTAAAAATATATTAAAAGTATTAGTGTGTAGATTTTTGGTATCTAATGAATATGGGGTAAAGTTAGCATGTCCGGTTTAAGGAATTTGCAATTTTATAATTTGAGTGTATTTTAAGTTAATGGTAAAAGTAGTTGTTTAGTTTAGTTGTATCATGCGATTTAAAATTGAGGTTGAAATATTTTGATTTAGATTCTGGAACGTGTATGGATTGGTATAGGGAGCATATGGGTTTACTTAGAGGTTATAGTAGTAGATCTCATGTGAGTAGAAGTCCATGTCACGTGAGGAGTATCTTTAGAGATTATAGTGGTAGTAGTGGGAACTAGTCAGCCTAGAGATTATAGTGATAATAGATTTAATCAACCCCATGTCAAGTTAAGTGACCAATGAACAAAATTGATTAAATTCCAATTTCTTAGAATTTCATTGTTGGGCAAATAAATTTATTCGACCAAGTTACTAAACCTCAAGGGAAACACTAACAAGGAAATTCATCTAAAATTTTATTGAAAATTGTTTCAAGTTTGTTATGAAATTATAGGAAATTTAAAAAGATTCATAATAAAACAAAAAATAAAACAATAAAATCCTAAAGGCTAAAACTACTTGCTTAAAATAAAAAAGGTGACAAAAGAGTAACCTATACAGATTAAGTTAGTTTTGGGAGGATATTTGTTGTTATTGTACATAAAACATGAATGTTTATATTTGTTTTTATAATTGATATATTAATTTTTTTTATTTATATCACACACTTAAATTATATAAATTTATATAGTTATAAATAAATATAATATAAATAATATTTCAATAAAACATAAAAATTAAATATATAAAAGAAACATATATAAATTATATATATAATTTTTTATTTATAAAATACACTAAATTATATAAATTTATATATTCATAAATAATTATATATTTATATATTTATAAACCATTATTTCTATTGGTTTATCTTTGTTTTTATAATTGATATATTAATTTTTTTTATTTATATCACACACTTAAATTATATAAATTTATATAGTTATAAATAAATACAATATAAATAATATTTCAATAAAACATTAAATATATTAAAAAAACATATATAAATTATATATATAATTTTTTATTTATAAAATACACTTAAATTATATAATTTTATATATTCATAAATAATTATATATTTATATATTTATAAACCATTATTATATAATTTTATATATTCATAAATAATTATATATTTATATATTTATAAACCATTATAATAAAAATGTTAGATTTCAATAAAATATAAAAATTATATTTATATATATATATATATATATAAATTTCAAATATCAAATTTATTATGGAATTTTATATTTAAAATTTTAACTATCAAAATTTTGTAGAACTTTAAAGTCTCTCAACAAAACTAAATAATTTAGAGTAAAAGTATTAAGAAAGGTGTAGATTTTTTATATCTACTAAATAATGAATATAGAATAAAGTTAACCAAATTAATTGGCGATTTTGCTATGATATTGGATATATGGAATCTATACTGTATGTTTATATAGTTTAAGTCTTTTTAAATTAACATTAGAACATAAACACAAATCAAATAACTTAGAGTAAGAGTATTAAAAAAGGTGTAGATTTTTTATATTTATTGAATAATGAATATAGGGCAAATTTAACAAAATTAATTGGTGATTTTGTTATAACATTGGATATATGGAATCTATAATGGTTTAATTGTTTTTAAACTAATCTTAAAAGTGTTTAATAAATTTTAAGAAAATTATAAGAGTAATTGTATTGTATATTATATATGAATTGAAAATACTAATTTATTTTCTTATTTATAAAAGTAAAAATAAGCAAAATGGACAATAATGTTTGTTTCTAAGAAAAATATGATAAAAGATGGCTGGATATTACTTAACATACAAGTAAAGAAAACAATATCATTACTGAATGTATGATATATATAAAAAAAGGATAAAAAGAGATAATAATAAATAAATAAAGTATTCTTTAAAATACACATTTTTTTGTAGATTCATTTACCAATTTTTAATATTATCTATTTTGAATTGTGATTTAGAAGATAGTAACCCTTGATACTAAGGTATCATAATTTAGGATTTTTCCCAAATAAAAAAGTTGTATAATCAAATAATTTTTTTAGGTGAATTTGACTAGGTGAAAAGGTCAAGTTAGGCAATATCAAGCCTTTAGTATTAAGCCCTTGATATATTATGTAGTTAAAGCCTTTAAAAGATTGGGGATTCTCTATTGTAACGCTCTAGAGTGGAGTAGAAGACTCAACTAACCAGTGTCATGGTATGTGATAGCTTGCCTACCTTTAAGTCAAATAATAGTTTCTTTCAAACTATATAATATCAATATATTTATTATTGGCTGATTTTCCACGCTATATGATATGTGTTCTGGCTATGTGTATACTTGTTTTCTAATTATGTTTCTTCTCACATCAATTTAATTTAGTGCAAAAAAATCCTCCTTTTAAATTCTTCTACTCCAATTTGGAAAATTTGCATGCTCTCCTCCAATAAAGACTTTATGGATAGGTTAAGCATATCTGACTAGGGCTCCGTGTAGTTTACAAATTTCCATCTCCAAAGTAATTATTTTGTTTATTGCTATCCCGACATTTATGGTTTCGTCCTCTTGCTTCCCCACACTTGCTCACACAAGGTGCATCTACTTGTTGAACCAATGACCTCATGTCATCTCCAAGTCGGTCATCCATTTACTGTTCTCAACCCCTTCTCCCCTTGACAAAACGCTACAATTCATTTTTCACCAAGTAATAGCTTCTCCTTTTAAGCTTTCATTTAGCTTTGATAAAGAAAGAAATGAATAAACACATAATAAACACATAACAACAATAATAATTAATACCATAAAATATACTAGAAACCCTAGCAGGAAAACAACTCTTAATAGATCTAATATTATATTGTTCAAAGGATATTAGCAATGGGGTCATCAAGCATTTAGATAGGAAACAAGGATATCATGGGCAAAACTATCACTTATTTCAAGACCTAAACCAACAACTATAAATTGACTTTATGACCCAATCAAGTTTACCTTAACTAACATAACAAATTTAGATTTTCTTGCAATCCAAAATCACATCTTATAGCTAAGTTAAAATAAACTATCAAGCACCCTTGATAATCTAGATAACTAGTTTAGTGAACATTTAATAATAATAGTTTATTTTTTAAATCCCAACAAAATATTAAATTATAATATTTCTTTATTTCCAAAATAGAATTTCCACTTTCCTATAACAATTTGAGCTTTGTTTCAAACATTTTCATATATTACACCAAAATACAACCACAAAATATATGTATGTATAGTTTTAGTTGTTAACTTTCATAGCACATTCAAATTTTTTATGCAGGAGAAAAAATAATTTAACAGAATAAAATAATACAAAATATGAAATCAGTCAATGAATCTTCAGTTTTGACATAAGGGGACATCCTAAAATGTGAGTTAAAATTTCTAGTATTTTTTCTGTCTACTTGGATTTAAGCAAGTACATTATCCAGTGGTGGGCATATACAACCCTTGTGCATTAATGGGTCAATAGCACCATAAATATTGGTTTCCACACTCGAGACCTTAAGAATGAATCAGGGGTATCAATGATTATAAAATTGGGATAGGATGCATACTCTGTCTACATTATAATAGACATTGCAGAAAAAGATGTCCAATTTTCCTCAAATACTCATGTAACATGCATAGAACACAATTCCAAAAAAAAAAAATCTACTACAATTTACTCTTTTACCATCCAAAACCTTTCTATCCAAGGTTATAATATTTTGATTTCGTAACTAAGGAGACATATTGCACATAATTCTTTATTAACTAATGTTCGTGATTAAAAACTTCGTGTTCTTCGTAGCGAAGAGATGAGAGCTCCTGAGGCCACCCGCGGGCAACCCTAGCTATTGTTGTAGCTCTCAGAGACACAGGCTTTCTTCTCCTCAGCGGCCTCCAGCTACTGAGGATCGACTTCTTCTGGACTAGAGAGATTGCGCACCTTCCTGCAACAAGCAATTTGCTCCTTCACTCAGCAGCGTCTTGCTGCTGAGGCTCGAGAAAATGGATCCACCAAAGAAGGAAGATCATCATTCAGTCCTCGATCAGGAATCAGAAGAAACATCCAAAGCATTTGCCTCCCTCATTTTGGCAATGGGACCGGCAAAGAACAGACCATTAGTCTCAAAGTTTGTTAAAAGAATGGAAGAAATACCAGAGATATCTCTTCCTCCAGCCCTCCCACGAAAAGCAACTCTTTCCCTGGCAGAATGAGGATTAGTAGGGTAGTTCATGGGGCTGGGGCCATCACCGAGGACTATCCAAAAATGGGTAGAAAGAAATTGGTCGACTTTTGTTAGGTCCCTAAAATACTAGTGATTACCCCATTACTATTGTAGTTGTATCCCTTGTTAATATTGTTGTGCCCCTATTGTCCCCATATTGTTATTACTGTGCCCCATAGAATTACTCTATTGTTATTTTTGTGGCTTTATATTATTATTGTTAGGTCGGCTGGGTTATATTGTGACTCCTTAAACTCCTATATATAGAAAGGAGGTTTTGTCATTTGAATCATCCAAGAATTTTTCATTTGTGTAATGTAAAAGAGGTTGCCCCCTCAAAGAGGCTGAATTCTAAGGTGTTCAACTATCTTTTCTATGTTTTTGTGAGCTAGTTTCATAACATTTGGTATCAGAGCATTGGATTCTAGGGTTTCGTTGCTCCAAATAGGTCATCGTGGCATTTTCGCTATAACTTTTTTCTGCGACGTTTCAGAAGCTAAAAAAAAAACCATTTGAGACGAAATTGCACTGAACCTCAGGTCCAAATTTCAGAGATTTTCGCACTATATTTGGGGAGATATGATCTGAGGAAGTTGATTTTTTTGCAGACTCCTGAATTACATTCCAAACAGGTGACCTGGGGAAAATCGTCATAACTTTCTCTCTAAGCATCGGATTGAAATTTCGTAAGAAGGTACAGAAAGAGGACGAACTGTAGTTTCTTGTAGAGCCAAAGGTCGAAACAGTGACTCATGGCACATCGTACAAGTTCGCTCTACTGAACTAGTCTATAATCAGGTCATTGTGGGAGATTTGGCATAACTCTTCCCAGGAGAACCCAATTTGGATTAGACTAGTGGCATTGGAAAGAGGACGCAGAGGGCTACCACAGGTCGCAATTTCAGAACTGGATGATTTGAAATAACAAAGATACATCAAATTCAATATCAAGCTCCTATAAAGTGAAAAAAAATGTGTAGTTTCTTTTAATTTTTACATAAGCTTGGTTTGAAAAATTAGTTTGAAGGAATTCAAAGGGCATAGTAAAGCATTATTATCAATAATTGATGCCTAGAGGAAGAAAATGCAAACACCTAGTAAGCAACCTGAAAGGTCTAGCATGACTGTTATGAAACCAGCTCACAAAAAGATAGAAAAGAGAGATCCACGCCTTAGAATTCAGCCTCTTCGAGGGGGCAACCTCCTTTACATTACATAAATGAACAATTCTTGGATGATTCAAATGACAAAACCTCCTTTCTATATATAGGAGTCTAAGGAGTCACAATATAATCCAGCCGACCTAACAATAATAATATAAAGCCACAAAAATAACAATAGAGGGATTCTATGGGGCACAGAAATAACAATAAGGGGGTAATAGGGGCACAACAATCTAAATAAGGGGTATAACTATAATAGTAATGGGGTAATCACTAGTATTATAGGGACCCAACATGCCCCTCTCCTTCAAAAAAGTGTTGTCCTCAACGCTTGAGTAATTCTGGATACTTCTGCATAAAATTCTCATCCTCCCATGTGGAATCTTCAGCGGATAAGTTCTTCCACTTGATAAGATACTCTGAAATTGATCGATTTCGTAGCTGTCGAGTTCTTGTTTCTGTGACTGCTTCCGGTTCCAATATAATTTTTCCTTCCTCGTCAAGTTCTGGCAATATTGTTTGAATTGGGAGCTTGTCGCCTATAACCTTCTTTAAACATGAAACATGGAAAACTGGGTGCAATCGAGAAGCTGCAGGAAGCTCCAATTTGTATGCCATAGTACCAATCTTTTGCAACACCTTGTACGGACCATAATACTTTGGTGATAATTTATTATCCTTCTTAGCTTGCTTTAGGGACATTTGCTTATATGGTTGTAGCCGTAGGAATACCCAATCACCTACATCAAAACTTCTTTCACTGCGATGTTGATCTGCCTGTTGTTTCATTCTATTTTGTGCCAACACGAGGTTATCCTTTAAGAGTTGGAGGACTTGTTGTTGATGTTCGATGTGATGTTCCACTGCCTGAACCTTAGAATTTTCTCTTAAATATGATGTGATGGATGGTGGTTGATACCCATAAAGTGCCATAAATGGGGTCATTTTTGTTGCTGTATGGAAGGAAGTGTTATACCACCATTCAGCCAGAGGCAACCATTTGACCCATTGTGTCTGTTTATCAGATACAAAGCAACGAAGATATCCTTCCAAACATTTGTTTACTATCTCAGTTTGCCCATCAGATTGAGGATGATAAGATGAGCTATGAGCTAACTGAGTACCAAGACAAGAAAATAATTCTGTCCAAAAATTTCCAGTGAAAATGGGATCTCTGTCACTTACAATAATCTTTGGGTTTCCATGTAGCTTTTGAACTGTTTCCATAAATGCAGTAGAAACTGTACTGGCTTTAAATGGATGTGATAATGCACAAAAGTGTGCATACTTGGTAAGTCTGTCAACTACCACCATGATGACACTCTTTCCCTCAGACTTGGGTAAACCTGTGATAAAATCCATTGAAACCTCCTCCCAACGTTGGCTTGGAATGGATAAAGGTTGTAATAGACCCGGGTCTTAATTGTTTCAACTTTATTTTGTTGGCAAACCAAACATTCCGCCACAAACTTTTGAATATCTGATTTAAGGCCATCCCAAAAAAATTCCTTCTTAACCCTGTGGTAAGTTTTTAAAAATCCTGAGTGCCCTCCTAAGGGAGAAGTGTGCAATTCCATAAGAATCTTTTGTTTTAGCTGGGAATTCTTACAGAGGTATAAGCGATCTTTGTACCATAACGAATCATTTTGCCAGCTAAATGTATCAGAAGTACTGGAATCTTGTTGTAGCTTTTGAATAAGTGCCCACACTTCTTCATCATTCTTCCATTCCTCCCTTGCTTCGTTTATCCAATCTGGTTGGATAATAGAAATGGCACACAACAATGCTTCCACATCCTCATCCTTTCTTGAGAGTGCATCTGCCACCACATTTTGCTTCCCTTTTTTGTAGATGATTTCAAAGTCATAACCCAACATCTTTGTGACCCACTTTTGTTGCTCTTCAGAGGATAATCTTTGTTCTAAAAAGTATTTAAGGCTATCATGATCCGTTTTTACCTTGAAGTGTCTTCCCATTAGGTAGGGTCGCCATTTCTTAAGTGCATGGAGTATTGCCAACATTTCCTTCTCATAAATAGCTTTGCTTAAAAACTTTCCCTTGATTGGACGACTTTCAAAAGCAATGGGTCTTTCATCTTGCATTAGAACAGCACCAATTCCATTTCCTGAAGCATCACATTCCACAATAAAGGTTTTTGTGAAGTCCGGTGTAGCTAAGACCGGTGCTTGGCACATTGCCTCTTTAAGATGTTCAAAGGCCTTTGTTGCTTCCGGAGTCCATGAAAATGAATCTTTCTTCAATAATGTTGTTAGAGGTGCTGCTATTCTCCCATAATTCTTAACAAACTTGCGATAATACCCTGTCAACCCAAGAAATCCTCGCAGATGCTTTATGGATGTGGGGATTTTCCATTCCTTAATGGCTTTAATTTTGCTAGGGTCTACCTTAACTCCTTCATGAGATACAATATGACCCAAATATTCCACCTCCTGGACTCCAAAGAAACATTTGGATCTTTTTGCATATAATTGTTTCTCCTCCAATAGTTGTAGCACCCTGTCAACATGTTCAACATGATCCTTCCAAGACTTGCTTTAGATTAGTATATCATCAAAAAATACTAACACAAATTTTCTAAGGAATGGTTTGAAAATTGAATTCATCAAACCTTGAAATGTTGAAGGTGCATTGGTAAGGCCAAAAGGCATGACCAAAAATTCATAATGACCCTCATGAGTTCTAAATGCCGTTTTCGGAATGTCTTCAATCTTCATTCTGATTTGATGATATCCCGAACGAAGATCCAACTTGGTGAAGTAAATTGATCCATGCAATTCATCCAGTAATTCATCAATGACAGGAATGGGGAACTTATCTTTAATAGTGAGCTTGTTGAGCTCCCTATAATCCGGACACATGCGCCATGATCCATCCTTCTTGTGCACCAATACTACTGGAGCTGAGAAAGAACTTTGACTTGGTTGAATTATACCAGCCTCTAGCATTTCTGCAACCATACGTTCAATTTCACTTTTTTGGACATAGGGATATCTGTACGGCCTGATGTTTGGAGGAACACTTCCTGGAATCAGATGAATAGCATGATCATGATCACGCATAGGTGGGAGACCTTTGGGAGTCTCAAATACCTTGGAATGATTGTCCAGGACTTTTTGGAGATCTGGAGAAATAGATGATTCCAATGTGGAAACATCTAGCGAACATAATTGTGCAATTACACCTCTTTGCTCCTTTTTTAGAAGCTTTGTCATGCCATTAGAGCTGATTATCTTTCCTGGTTTCCCTGCAATACCCCTTAATTCAACTTCCTTTCCTTCCACAGAAAATTTCATGAAAAGTTCTTGAAAATTAAAAGCTATTGTACCCAAGGATTGTAGCCATTGGACTCCTAGTACAACATCAGCACCTCCCATTGGAATGGAAAGCATTGGGCTAGTCAATACATATTCTCCCATGGATAGCTTGATATTATGGCACTTTCCAGAGCAATTTATTGTTCCTCCATTTGCAATCATCACTTGACACTCTGGTGCTGGATATAGGAAGCAATTCAATTCTTTTGCTACCCTACAATGAATAAAATTGTGGGTGCTTCCTGAATCAATCAACACTATTACCTTTTTCTTCTTGATTTGTCCTTCTATCTTGATGGTTTGAGGAGTGGTAATTCCCGCCAATGCATTACAAGATATGGTCGGATTTATTTTTTCTTCATCTAGGCTTTGTTCCTGGAATATATCCTCTTCTTTTGACCTTTCTTGCTCCTTTTCTTCTTCCTCTTCACAATCTATGTAGAATAATTTCTTCTCAGCACACTTATGACCTTTTGTGTATTTGCTATCACAATTGTAACAAAGCCCTTTTGCTCTTTTTTCTTCCAATTGTTGTGGTGTCAACCTTGTAGGTTGTGGAAGACTAGGGGCAACAACACTTCCGTCTTTATAGTTGTGAGTGGTATGCTTCCTAGTTGCCATAATTTTGCTTTCCATTTTTTTTGCTAACCTGAATGCCTTCTCTAATGAATCAGGTTCCCAAAGGCGAACATCATGTTGGATATTATCCTTTAAAGACCCTATGAACACATCAATCCTATGCTCCTCTGGAATATCTTTTACCCTTATGTTCAATTTTTGGAACTCCTCAATGTGCTCCATTATTGAACCCTTTTGTTTGAGACTTATCAATTGGCTAAAAAAAGTGTTGCTTTTTGTATCCTCATAATGTGCTATCAATTCTTCCGTAAAAATTGCCCAAGTGATAAATTGTTTACGAGAGCAAAGCCATTGATACCATACAAACTGATTTGGTTCCAAATATAAAGTTGCCATACGTACCTTTTGTGTGTTTTGCACATTATTGAGATCGAAGAACTGCTCCATCTGTAATATCCATGTGGCGGGATCCTTGCCATCAAACTTCCTCATATCGATTTTTGGAATATGGTGGGTCTTCGATCCAACATTAGAATCTATGGAATCATGATTAACATTACTTTTGTTCACATCATGAGTTTCCTTTACAACCTTTTCACCATTAGTAAGTATCTCTTGTAAAAAATTTGTCAAATCTGTCTTCAAATCTGCCATGTCTGTCTTCAAATCTGTCTTCAAACTTGCCATGTCTTTCTTCAAATCTGTCTTCAAATCTATCTTCAAATCGTCCATCTTAGCTTCCATGCCCTTTATCTTAGATTCCACGCCATTTATCTTAGCATCTGTTAGCTTTTGTGAGCGTGACATTTGTTGCACTTGTTCTTGTAATTTTGATATATCATGTAGCATTTCTTCCTCTTCTTCATGAGTCATGCTAGAGCTTTCAGGTTCCTTACTAGGTGTTTGCATTTTCTTTCCTCGGGGCATCAGTTACCGATAATAATGCTTTACTATGCCCTTTGAATTCCTTCAAACCAAGCTTATGCAAAAATAAAAAATAAAAACTACACACATTTTTTTACTTTGTAGAAGCCTGATATTGAATCTGATGTATCTCTGTAATTTCGAATCATCCAGTTCTGAAATTGTGAGATATAGTAGCCTTTTGTGTCCTCTTTCCAATGCCACTAGTCTGAACCAAATTGGATTCTCCAAGAAAGAGTTATGCACAATCTCCCGCGGTGACCTGATTATAGACTGGTTCAGTAGAGCAAACTTGTATGAAGTGCCACGTGTCACTGTTTCAACCTTTGACTCTGAAAAATATATAAACGAAAACTACAGTCCGTCCTCTTTCTGCACCTTCTTACGAAATTCCAATCCGATGCTCAGAAAGAAAGTTATGACGATTTTCCCCAGGTCACCTGTTTTGAGTGTAATTTAGGAGTCTGCAAAAAGACCAACTTCCTGAGATCATATCTCCGAAAATATCATGCGAAAAGCTCTGAAATTCGGATCCAAGATTCAGCGCGATTTCTTCTCAAATGGGTTTTTTTTGCGACTTCTGAAACGTCACAGAAAAAAGTTATAGCGAAAATGCCACGATGACCTGTTTTGAGCAGCGAAACCCTAGAATCCAAAGCTCTGATACCAAATGTTATGAAACCAGCTCACAAAAAAATAGAAAAGAGAGATCCACGCCTTAGAATTCAGCCTCTTCGAGGGGGCAACCTCCTTTACATTACATAAATGAACAATTCTTGGATGATTCAAATGACAAAACCTCCTTTCTATATATAGGAGTCTAAGGAGTCACAATATAATCCAGCCGACCTAACAATAATAATATAAAGCCACAAAAATAACAATAGAGGGATTCTATGGGGCACAGAAATAACAATAAGGGGGTAATAGGGGCACAACAATCTAAATAAGGGGTATAACTATAATAGTAATGGGGTAATCACTAGTATTATAGGGACCCAACAATGACTCATGAAGAAGAGGAAGAAATGCAACATGATATATCACTAGCAATTGTCCCAAAAGGTACAAAAAGAGGCCGATAGGATTAGTGAAAGGAAGAAAGTTCTATAGATAGTCAAGCATATATAAAGGTAAGTAGTGACGAAGGCAATATGATTATAATTTCTGACTTTCTAAAGTAAATATGGAAACAAGCATAGTGTTGCACAGTGCCCCGGAGGATGTGAAAAAAGTCCCAAGTTTCATAATGAGTGAATGCACACCAAAATTTAGGGAACTCTTGGACAATGCCTGCATCAAAAAGAGGATGAAGGGCAATCAAATGCACCACAAACCATTCATAAATGATTAAAGAGAATGAAGGATATTACGTGAACACCCATGTATGATTATAATTGATCTAGAGGATGGGACTTACATCTGGTACACAAGTACATACAGTATCTATGATCTGAATCTGAAGACAATGTACAAAAAATAAGTAAAATTTATACTGTGAGGCAGTACCTGTTCGTTGTCACCAACAACTGATTCATTGCCCATAACCTGCAGAAGGGAGTCCTTTGAAGAACAATTCACTGCAGTGGGACCCTTTTATATGATCCTTGATAGCTGTTTGTTGATGTCCCTTGAAGAAGTGAATTGGATAATTTCCTCAAGGAAGTTAAAAGCTAGGAGACGGGGCTTCTTCTGCTCCAAAGAGATATGCCAGGGATCTGCCTTTAACATGTAATATTCTTGTGCACTTGTTCAACATAGTCTAGTCCGATCTCTCCTGTAATAAGTAGAACTAACTGGAAAAAGAGAGATAAATAAATTGTCTCGAGCACTTAAGCAAACCTGCCAGATCTGACATTGACTGCATGAAAGAAAACTTGAAGAGAAAGAGACGTGTTGGTGATTTCAGCATTGATGTCAAAGGTGTATGTGGACAGTAAGCTTGGCATTTGATGATGAGACGTTGACTGGAACTTAAGTTTGGATGGTGGAACTGCTCTTGAAGAAGGCTATGTAAGTTCATTCGATTGCCTGGCAGAGACAATGCTCCACCTGATAGGGATCAAGCAATCAAGACACTTTGGCAACATTCAAATGGAGGAAAACAGTTTATTGATGAGATAGTCAAGTTTGATGGCAGTGTTCTGGGCAGTAGATACAGATCTCATCCAAACCAATTCCGTTGGATTTAACACAGCATATTAATGCAAAATTTCTGACCTGAATACTCATCCCTTAATGGTGCTCATGATTACAGATACACTGCTCATCTCACGCAGCTGTTTCTGGGTTGCATAAACAAGGAAATGCGTATCAAACCTCCTCAAGGACTTCTTCATACCTTCATCACCATAGTTATGGAGTGCAAAAGCGTTATATTTTTTTTTACTGATCAGTTCTGCAAACACTGTCACAGGTACACATTGCTTGCAAACTTCTGACTGTTATCACTATTTTTTATTTACTGGGATAGCCCTCCTGGTTACCCCAATTTTGCGCAAGGCACTATTGTGGGCAACAGTCCCCTCTTATATTATCATGCTCTTCTTTGAGCACTAACACATGGTGAGCCTTACCTGGTGTAAAAGCTCTGGCTCGATTTGTCATTTTATGTACCAAGTGCAACAACTCTGTAAACACCTTTGCACAGCAGCTTATTATCTTGAATAAGCTTAATAGTCTTTGGGCTGAATATGTCGTTTATCAACTTTCATTTCCAATTATAATTCTTTAGAAATAGACCATTTGGAGCTGTGTGGAAACTTCATTAATACACTCAAGCACTGTGGTGGCATGAGACCATTCATCACATGTAGGAGACAAAGCATTTGGGTATATTTAGAAATAGTGCTTAAATAATGAAGAGAGAAAGCATAAAACTCTGTGATATGGTCCATACTCCATAGAGTATCATCCAACAGATTTGAGAGAAGGCATTTAAGCTGGATTTGCCATCGTGCATTGGGATTCATTTCATCACATGTAGGAGACAAAGCATTAGTGTATCTTCAGAAATAGTGCTTAAAAAGAAAGAGGGAAAGCATAAAACTCTGTGATAGGGTCCATACTCCACAGAGAATCATCCACCAGATTTGAGAGAAGGCATTTAAGTTGGATTTGCCATGGTGCATTGGGATTGATCTAGCGTTCAACACAGTCTATAGCTTTGCTTGAAGCTCTACAAGACATCCATCCTTGATGAAGATGAAGAGGAGTCCATCACATCATTTTCTGTAGAATGTCTTAATTTTGGCACAGCAGTGGAAGAAGACATAGTTCTGTAGTGCAAAGAATAGGTAACCAAATAGGAAACTGTGCAACTTTATAAGAATGGGCTCAGAGGACAATTGCGGCATTGCCCTTGGTTGGCAAGTGGTACAACTTGGATCAAATGAAAATCAAATCAAGAAGAAACTTCCTCAACTGTAAGACAATTGATGAGTACTGACAACTTCTAAGTGGGGATATTTGATTGTAAATAAGATCAGAGGTTTACTGAGCCTATGATAATGTAAATTTTCTCTGAGGAGAAGTTCAACAACAAATTTGCTACAGTATGACCACTATTTCAGAAGTGAGTTGTGCAGATGATAGGCACAAGTCACATATCATAGTTAACATTCCTCCTGCAATTTTAGAGTGATGGCAGTCACTGCGTCAGAGGATGTGCTAAAAGTTGGGTCAAATACTCATGTAGTGATCCGATTATGCTAGAAATATTGCAACAAATAAGGGCAAGAGAAATGTACAAGGTTGTTGATAAGTGGGCCTCATCTGCCACCTCCTGCTACACTTTTTCTGCTGAAGCTAATTTCTCTGATATAGTTAAAAACTGTTGTTGCCAAGGTGCATCCACCGTATGTGGACTGGTTGGTGAAGCCAAAGAGCATTTCTGTAAGAAGGCTTGTATGAGAAGTATAAGCACATGTGACACTGCCTCAATGGCAGTTGTTTCTGGAACTTTACTTGCAAATGGTAGTGAGCAAGGCATTGATGTGTTAGTAACTTAGTTCCCACTGCTGCACAGATTAAATATCCCCCATGTTGTACCAATGGAATGATCGCCAGTTCACACAGAACATTGGTCACACACCAATTGCCCCCACATAACACTGCTTATGCAATGGCAGTTGTTTCTGGAACTTTACTTGCAAATGGTAGTGAGCAAGGCATTGATGTGTTAGTAACTTAGTTCCCACTGCTGCACAGATTAAATATCCTCCATGTTGTACCAATGGAATGATCGCCAGTTCACACAGAACATTGGTCACACACCAATTGCCCCCACATAACACTGCTTATGCATCACTCATTCGCAATAGGTTAACAGGTTTCTTTGATATCCAATTCTAACAATAGTTTTAGACCATCTTTGTGTTTGCTTCCTCACATAATCTGTCTCCAGATATTTTTCCTTCTACACTCCACAATTTCAAATTCAATTAAAATGATTTCAGTTTCTTGGAATTTTCTCTGGAGCAATCTTTGCTGCCCCAAAACTGTTTATACCCTTTTCCATAAGTAGGATACATACGCAGCGACATTTTTCACTCAAACCCTGAAAAAGAACAAGCCTTCAGGGAATTTCGTCTGGATCTTTTATCATTAATGTAAACAAAGAAACACAATCTATAAATTCCCACTGTTTTCTTGAAAAAGGAATCAGAAGAATTTACATTTTAAATGGCAAATATGAATACTTTCGAAATTGTGATGAGTTTCTTCTTCCGTATCTATCACATAAGTAGTTTTAATCTGGACACTTTGCCTACTTCAATCGCCCTGCACAGTTCAGATCTCTCTTGCTACAGGATCTACGCATCAATTCTGCACTCAATGGCTCCACAATTATAGCCCCAAGCATAATTTGTCAGGGATTACCCTAGATTTGTCACGGTAACAATCTAGAAAGCAAATACTCAAAACTAATTGATTGAATATATCTCAGTCCCAGATGAAACATATAAAATTAACATTAATGGTAAAACTTAACAACATTTGAATCCTGCAAGTACAGGCAGGGATTGCCTATAGTTACAGCCAAGAATAATGCCTTGTTCAGGATGATATACAATAGAAAAATTCATTATGGAATGAAACGGTTTCATTATGTCTCAAGGATCAAATATGTAGAAATTTTGCATTACGTAATGAAACGGCAGCATTTCATCTCAATGATCAAAGATCTCTTAATCAAAATAATGGTTTCCATTAAATGAGTGTCATTACAAATTGCAGGAAGAATAGTTAGGAGCTCTTTAATGAAGAGCAGATCCCCATAATAATCACATGGTCCAGAGAGATATCCCACAGGTATGTACAAGTAGTTGAGAGTATAAATGAACAGAACATATGTACAGGTAGTCTAATAATCAGGACCCATGACCAAATCAAATGACTCACTAAAAGAGAGACAACTCAGAAAAAACCAACGGAAGATAAATAAAATCAACTATACAGTTAGAAGAACATATTGTATTTCCAGGAGATGAATGAAGAAGCTTTATGGGCTTTCTTAAACAGTTGTTTTTCTGCCAATAGCAGGAATTTTATAGATAGCCCATAACAGTCAACATGGGATCGGTAATGAAGAGGCCATAACTGTTTGCAAGGTTGGACAATAGACACCTACACAGTCTATGATAAAATTTCATCAGGCATAAATGTTAATATGAGAGGAATAATCAAGGGTTCCAGCTCCTTCTTATCCCATCCATTCTTCCCACTCGTCCTAATAAGCGTTATTGATTCCCATCATGCCCTCGACAGAGTAATCAGCAGAATAGCTTTGCTGCTTTGCCTTTGCTAAACTGGACATTAACGTCTGCTCATTATCACAAAAGTAACAACAATCAGAAAACCGTGGGCCTGCATAAGAGTCCCATATTACAGAATGAAAATGCATATAGATAAAGATTACTCTTAGGCAGGCAATTTACCTCATAAACCTGATTGATCTTGTGAAATTGAACCCCACGCACATCTCCTTTGCAAACATCCGGATGATACTGTAAGCAGATTATATCAACATATGAGTGCAATATTAATGTTTTCTGACATTATATATGACCAGGGATATTGCCAAACAAATTTTCTTAAAAATTCTCAAGAATGTGTGAAGTCTAACATTTTTAATTTCTATTTCAAACCTGTATCTCTTTTTCTATTTGCTTCAGAAATGGAAGATTTATTGAAAATATCTGATCTTGAAAGTAAGAGACATAGCTTCAAATGGATACTTGCATACCTGCAACGCAAGGCGACGGTAGGCTCTCTTCACATCTTTTTCAGAAGCCCCAGGGCTCAATCTCAGCGTCTCATACTGCTCTTTCATCCCAGGAAAAGCAACAGAGGCCATCACAGTTACATTCCTCCTGCCTCCCATTTGTAATAGAATACAGATTAATAGCAGTGTGCAACCCATTGTGAGTGTCTGGAGCATCTTCCAAAGCTGAACATGCAAATGATATAAAAGTGAAGTATGTGAATGTGATGAAAGGCTAAAATGCTGACATGTTTTTGTTGTTTAATGTAGAAGGAATCTTGCCATTTGGGCTCTAGAGCCCAACCTGCTCTCTCTTATTGCAAAACACAGAGCATTTAACCAACGAAAAACACAGAGCAGTGGACGATGTACTCGATTATTCTTTGTTCATACCACAGAGAACTGTTCTATCAAGTACGTGAACCCCTGTCTGTTGTGGGGTATACTGCTTTCAATTGGAAAACAACTCATCTCAACTACCTGCTTAACCATTCAGAGAGCACTCTTTTTCAGCCTACCCATTTTCGAGAGCACTAACCTGCAATTTAAACAGAACAGAGAAATTCTGAGAACCTGGGAAACAGAGAGCTGTACCTGCATGAAAAAGGAAGGGCTGAGCTGAGTTTCAGGAAAGCAGGAATTAACCATTCATTTAGATACAACCAAAATCAGTTATCCAAGTGTCAGCTGGTCCATATAGGCAGCTGTGAGAATATACAGGCCCTTCTTCCCTGTCCAGTGGAACTGAGAAATGCCCCAAAAATATTCTTTTCTACTGCTCCTGACGCTTCAATTGATTAAGCGCCACGTAAAGCCCCTACTCTCCTAACGACCGGGGCTTTAAAAACCCCCATAGTCATTCCGCGTTTTTCTATGAATAATATCCTACTGCGACGGGATTCAGCAACGCCTATGTGATTAATTGTCGCCAATTTTAAGACTATTATCCAGATTTTCAGTACAGATGCAAACAACTGTAAAAGAGGGCGAAATTACCATTTATTGCCAAAGTATAAGGAAGCTTCATTCTGTTTCTTGACTCGATCAGCTCCACGTTCTTCACAAAAACATTGAATCTATGCACAAGCTGATGGACAGAATCGTACCTCTTGCCATATCTGCACAAGATTGAAAGAAAAGTATTACAAACTTTCACTGAATGCAATTTTTAACCGACCTCTTCAAAACCCCCATAGTCATTCCGCGTTTTTCTATGAATAATATCCTACTGCGACGGGATTCAGCAACGCCTATGTGATTAATTGTCGCCAATTTTAAGACTATTATCCAGATTTTCAGTACAGATGCAAACAACTGTAAAAGAGGCGAAATTACCATTTATTGCCAAAGTATAAGGAAGCTTCATTCTGTTTCTTCACTCGATCAGCTCCACGTTCTTCACAAGAACATTGAATCTATGCACAAGCTGATGGACAGAATCGTACCTCTTGCCATATCTGCACAAGATTGAAAGAAAAGTATTACAAACTTTCACTGAATGCAATTTTTAACCGACCTCTTCAATACCCCATACATAACTATCTATTCCCATTCATATTGCAACAGTACATGCTACAAGGCGGCCATGAATGCGATTCTAACACAAAGCTAGAAAACCCAATCAGACACAGATAAGATAAGAAGAGATCTCAGCTATCAGAACCATTTGAATAAATCACATCACAGACCTGACAGCGAACTCCGCAAACTGTAGAGACTTGGGATTGGTTCCCAAGATTTTAACGAAATTGGACTCCAGGTTCTGGATCTTGTCAGTGACCATATCAATATACCCCGTTTCTTCAAACGACCTGGCAGCAGATACAGATACGGCCAGCAAAAACAAAGTGCTCAGAACAATGGCGAGGACGCGAGCCATGGCGGGCGAGACTGTTGAAACCTCTGAACAGAGCAAAGGCGAGATCAATGGTGAAGAAAGAATGAGGTGGGGGTTGGTTGGAGAGCTGGTAGATCCCTCGTATCTGTTAATATAGCAGGAAGTTCTCGGCGCGAATAAACTTACCAAACGGACGGAAAACCTGAAGTTCTCGGCACCGAGAATAAACGGAAGCCCGCGGAATATGGATGCCAGGTGTCAGCGTCTAGTCGTTTCCTGAACAGAGACAAAGTTCGCCAGATGTCAGCGTCAGAAAGAGTAAGACGACGAAAGGTCCCTTTCAAAGAAAGGCCTATCGGCCTAAAAATTACGAGACCAATTGCAACAAGTGTCACTTGCACAAAAAGGAACAGAATTTAAGATGGATGGTTTAAAGAAAGGCATAGAAGCTAAGATGGATTGTTTAAAGAAAGGCATAGAAGCTAATATGAAGGACGTGGAAGCTAAGATGGACGATTTGAAGATAGATTTGAAGACAGACATGGAAGATTTGAAGACAGGCATGGAAGACTTGAAGGCAGATTTGAAGACATATTTAACAAAGTTTCTACAAGAAATGCTTACTAATGGTGAAAGGGCAATAAAGGAAACTCATGATGAGAACAAAAGAAATGTTAATCATGATTTCATAGACTCTAATGTTGGATCGAAGACCCACCAAATTCCAAAAATCAATATGAGGAAGTTTGATGGCAAGGATCTCGCAACATGGATATTACAGATGGAGCAATTTTTCGATCTCAATAATGTGCAAAACACACAAAAGGTACGTATTGCAACTTTATATTTGGAACCAAATCAATTTGTATGGTATCAATGGCTTTGCTCTCGTAAACAAATTATAACTTGGGCAATTTTTATGAAAGAATTGACAGCACGTTATGAGGATACAAAAAGCAACACTTTTTTCAGCCAATTGATAAGTCTCAAACAAAAGGGTTCAATAATGGAGCACATTGAGGAGTTCCAAAAATTGAACTTAAGGGTAAAAAATATTCCAGAGGAGCATAGGATTGATGTGTTCATAGGGACTTTAAAGTATAATATCCAACATGATGTTCGCCTTTGGAAACCTGATTCATTAGAGAAGGCATTCAGGTTAACAAGAAAAATGGAAAGCAAAATTATGGCAACCAGGAAGCATACCACTCAAAACTATAAAGATGTAAGTGTTGTTGCCTCTAGTCTTCCACAACCTATAAGGTTGACACCACAATAATTGGAAGAAAAAATAGCAAAAGGGCTTTGTTACAGTTGTGATAGCAAATATACTAAAGGTCATAAGTATGTTGAGAAGAAATTATTCTACATAGATTGTAAAGAGGAAGAAGAAAAGGAGCAAGAAAGGTCAAAATAAGAGGATATAATCCAAGAACAAAGCCTAGATAAAGAAGAAATGAATCCGACCATATCTTGTAATGCATTGGCTGCAATTACCACTCCTCAAACCATCAAGATAGAAAGACAAATCAAGAAGAAAAAGGTAATAGTGTTGATTGATTTAGGAAGTACCCACAATTTTATTGATTGTAAGATAGCAAAAGAATTGAATTGCTTCCTATATCCAGCACCAGAGTGTCAAGTGATGATTGCAAATGGAGGAATGATAAATTGCTTTGGAAAGTTCCATAATATCAAGCTATCCATGAGAGAATATGTATTGACTAGCCCAATGCTTTCCATTCCAATGGGAGGTGCTGATGTTGTACTAGGAGTCCAATGGCTACAATCCTTGGGTATAATAGCTTTTAATTTTCAAGAAATTTTCATGAAATTTTCTACCGAAGGAAAGGAAGTTGAATTAAGGGGTATTGCAGGGAAACCAGGAAAGATAATTAGCTCTAGCGGTATGACAAAGCTTCTAAAAAAGCAACAAAGAGGTCTAATTGCACAATTATGTTCGCTAGATGTTTCCACATTGGAATCATCTATTTCTCTAGATCTCCAAAAAGTCTTGGACAATCATTCCAAGGCATTTGAGACTCCCAAAGGTCCCCCACCTATTCGTGATCATGATCATGCTATTCATCTGATTCCAGGAAGTGTTCCTCCAAACATCAGGCCATACAAATATCCCTATGCCCAAAAGAGTGAAATTGAACGTATGGTTGTAGAAATGCTAAAGGTTGGTATAATTCAACCTAGTCAAAGTTCTTTCTCTGCTCCAGTAGTATTGGTGCACAAGAAGGATGGATCATGGTGCATGTGTTCAGATTATAGGGAGCTCAACAAGCTCACTATTAAAGATAAGTTTCCCATTCCTGACATTGATGAATTACTGGATGAATTGCATGGATCAATTTACTTCACCAAGTTGGATCTTCTTTCAGGATATCATCAAATCAGAATAAACACTGAAGACATTCTAAAAACAACATTTAGAACTCATGAAGGTCATTATGAATTTTTGGTCATGCCTTTTGGCCTTACCAATGCACCTTCTACATTTCAATATTTGATGAATTCCATTTTCAAACCCACCCTTAGAAAATTTGTGTTAGTATTTTTTTATGATATACTAATTTACAGCAAGCCTTGGAAGGATCATGTTGAACATGTTGACAGGGTGCTACAACCATTGGAGGAGAAACAATTATATGCAAAAAGATCAAATGTTTCTTTGGAGTACAAGAGGTGGAATATCTGGGTCATATTGTATCTCATGAAGGAGTTAAGGTAGACTCTAGCAAAATTAAAGCCATTAAGGAATGAAAATCCCCACATCCATAAAGCATCTGCGTGGATTTCTCGTATTATCACAAGTTTGTTAAGAATTATGGGAGAATAACAGCACCTCTAACAACATTATTGAAGAAAGATGCATTTTCATGGACTCTAGAAGCAACAAAGGCCTTCGAACATCTTAAAGAGGCAATGTGCCAAGCACCGGTCTTAGCTACACTAGACTTCACAAAAATCTTTATTGTGGAATGTGATGGTTTAGGAAATGGAATTGGTGTTGTTTTAATGCAAGATGAAAGACCCATTGCTTTTGAAAGTTGTCCAATCAAGGGAAAGTTTTTACACAAAGCTATTTATGAGAAGGAAATGTTGGCAATACTACATGCACTTAAGAAATGGCGACCCTACCTAATGGAAGACACTTCAAGGTAAAAACGGATCATGATAGCCTTAAATACTTTTTAGAACAAAGATTATCCTCTGAAGAGCAACAAAAGTGGGTCACAAAGATGTTGGGTTATGACTTTGAAATCATCTACAAAAAAGGGAAGCAAAATGTGGCGGCAGATGCACTCTCAAGAAAGGACGAGGATGTGGAAGCATTGTTGTGTGCCATTTCTATTATCCAACCAGATTGGATAAACGAAGCAAGGAAGGAATGGAAAAATGATGAAGAAGTGTGGGCACTTATTCGAAAGTTACAACAAAATTCCAATACATATGATACATTTAGATGGAAAAATGATTCGTTATGGTACAAAGATCACTTATACCTCTGTAAGAATTCCCAACTCAAACAAAATATTCTTATGGAATTGCACACTTCTCCCTTAGGAGAGCACTCGGGATTTTTAAAAACTTACCACAGGGTTAAGAAGGAATCTTTTTGGAATGGCATTAAATCGGATATTCAAAAGTTTGTGGCAGAATGTTTGGTTTTCCAACAAAATAAAGTGGAAACAATTAAGACCTCGGGTCTATTATAACCTTTATCCATTCCAAGCCAACGTTGGGAGGAGGTTTCAACGGATTTTATCATAGGTTTACCCAAGACTGAGGGAAAGAGTGTCATCATGGTGGTAATTGACGGACTTACCAAGTATGCACACTTTTGTGCATTATCACATCCATTTAAAGCTAGTACAGTTTCTACTGCATTTATGGAAACAATTCAAAAGCTACATGGAAATCCAAAGATTATTGTAAGTGACAGAGATCCCATTTTCACTGGAAATTTTTGGACATAATTATTTTCTTGTCTTGGTACTCAGTTAGCTCATAGCTCATCTTATCATCCTCAATCTGATGGGAAAACTGAGATAGTAAACAAATGTTTGGAAGGATATCTTCGTTGCTTTGTATCTGATAAATAGACACAATGGGTCAAATGGTTGCCTCTGGCTGAATTGTGGTATAACGCTTCCTTCCATACAAAAACAAAAATGACCTCATTTATGGCACTTTATGGATATCATTCACCATCCATCACATCATATTTAAGAGAAAATTCTAAGGTTCAAGCAGTGGAACATCACATCAAACATCAACAATAAGTCCTCCAACTCTTAAAGGATAACCTCATGTTGGCACAGAATAGAATGAAACAACAGGCAGATCAACATCGCAGCGAAAGAAGTTTTGATGTAGGAGATTGGGTATTCCTACGGCTACAACCATATAAAAAAATGTCCCTCAAGCAAGCTAAGAAGGATAATAAATTATCACCAAAGTATTATGGTCCGTACAAAGTGTTGCAAAAGATTGGTACGATGGCATACAAATTGGAGCTTCCTGCAGCTTCTTGAGTGCACCCAGTTTTCCATGTTTCATGTTTAAAGAACGTTATAGGCAACAAGCTCCCAGTTCAAACAATATTGCCAGAACTTGATGAGGAAGGAAAAATTATATTGGAACCAGAAACAGTCACAGAAACAAGAACTCGACAGCTACGAAATCGATCAATTTCAGAGTATCTCATCAAGTGGAAGAACTTATCCGCTGAAGATTCCACATGGGAGGATGAGAATTTTATACAGAAGCATCTAGAACTACTCAAGCATTGAGGACAACACTGTTTTGAAGGAAAGGAGCATGTTAGGTCCCTAAAATACTAGTGATTACCCCATTACTATTGTATTTGTATCCCTTGTTAATATTGTTGTGCCCCTATTGTCCTCATATTGTTATTATTGTGCCCCATAGAATTCCTCTATTGTTATTTTTGTGGCTTTATATTATTATTGTTAGGTCGGCTGGGTTATATTGTGACTCCTTAGACTCCTATATATAGAAAGGAGGTTTTGTCATTTGAATCATCCAAGAATTGTTCATTTGTGTGATGTAAAGGGGGTTGCCCCCTCGAAGAGGCTGAATTCTAAGGCATTCAACTATCTTTTCTATCGTTGTGTGAGCTGGTTTCATAACAACTTCAATAAACGGGAAGATCTCGATTAGGTTTTGTGGTAGAGGATATTATACCTTTCACTTCAAGACCAAGGAGGATCGAGATTTGATTTTCAGGAATGGTCCGTATTTCATGGATATGAGGGGGCTGTATCTGAACAGATGGACCTCTGACTTTGATCCAGAAATGGATGTCCCAAGCGTTCTACATGTCTGGGTTAGATTGTCGCACCTCCCTCTCCACTAATAGGGAGACGACTCAGTTAAAGCCATAGGAAATGCAGTGGGAAATTACATCAATCAATGCGAACCAAAGGAAAATATGCATGCATGCTCCCGAATATGTGTCGAAGTGGATCTGGGGAGAGGCCTCCTAGAAGCTATCAAACTCAAAATGGATGAGTGGATGCACATACAGTAGCTGGAAAATGAGCAGATTCCCTTCAAATGCAAGGTATTTCATGAATAAGATCATTTCACAAATAGATGTAAAAAAAAAAAAATGAAAGTGAAAAAACAGAGGATCTGGAAAATAAATGGGAACGGGTTAAGAAGAAAAAAACTGCAATCAAGCATCCAAACCACTCTTCTTCGCAGCCCTCAGCATCCATAGAAGCCCAGCCTATCTCACCGAATGTAGACCTTGCAACTACAAACCCATTTGATCCATTGGATTTCTCTGCTCCCCCATCTCCTCGTTCCAAATCTAGATCCAGATCTCCTCATTCCCCTAACCCTTCTCTCCACTCCCCTAGAATCTCAAATCCCCACCTCTCTCTGCCCCCCTCAGTAGACAGAATCTTAACCAGAAAGTAAGCAAGGGAAGCACTCCCTAATACTGAAAATAGGTGAGCCAAATTCACGCAGGATTCTAGATCCTTCTAGATCAGATCTTTCTAGATCTCCAGGATTCTAGATCTTTCTACACCGCCATTAGTTTCTAGATCATTCCAGATCTCCATCTGAATCACATACATGATCCTAGATCCTTCTTCTGCCTCTATAAATTTGTAATTTCTGTGGCCAAGGAAAGCAAGCCAAGACCCAAGCATGTTATGTAATGCAAAGTGATTTCTGTTCTCCAGTGATTGTTTTATCTATTCCGTTGTTTCTGATTGAGTAATCTTGTTGTTTCTCCATTTGTCTGTTTTTGAAATTATTCTTTGCTATTTCCGTTTAAGTCTCTGAGTATGAGTCCGCTATATGTTATGTATGCTCTTATCTAACAATAATGTGTTTTTACATCGGAAGCAAATAATTTAAGTTATATTCAGGCATCATGTCAATATTCAAAAGGCAAGCAAACAATTCCATGTCTATGTTTTGTTATTTATCCATCGTCATATCACTCAAATAACTTCAGGAGAATATGCTATATGCTCAAATAGCAATCAGATTAGCGTAATGGTATATTTTGCTATATATGGCAACCAAACATTCCCTTTTATTAATAATCATACCAATATCCAAACATTACAGAGATAATTTCATATTTATTAAAATCAACCTTCAAATAACTTACAAAATATGCCATATGCTTCAGTGTGTGAAAGTCGAGTAAAATAAAAGTCAAATTTCAATGATAATATATGCTGTAAAGCATGAACCCATTGGACACTTTCTAAATTATTGTGAAGTTATAAGCTGTGAAAAAATGAATACAGAGAGCATTATCTTGTGTCTTTTTCTTATATATAATTCCAATAGGCTATGCTGTGCTAATTTAAATTGGTTAACAATGTGTTCACATTATTGATAAAAATGAACCAAATTGACTTTACTGGGACTTAATAAGTATACACAACCATATGTAAAAAGTTGTACAACTTAACTTGGAAACAGGAATCTATTATTACTCTCCTTTGATTTCATGGGGAATCAGTACAAAAGCCACAGTGAAAGCATGATCGATTCTGTCATACACTGTGATAAGAAATGTATCAGAAACATGAATCCATTACTACTCTCCTATGATTTCATGGAGAATTAGTACAAGAGCCACAGTAAAAGCATGATCGATTCCAGGGTGCACAGTGATTAGAAATGTGTCCCTTCCCAACAAAAATTGTGAAACTGTATATTTACGCCTCATCTGTATTTAACAAATTCGTATAATAAGATGTTAAGTGGCAAATCTGTATAAAAAATTTTAAAATGTGTGCAATTAAATATAATTTAATTATAAATTTCAAAATATTTTGAAAATCTGATCAACTCCTATTAAATTTCTAAAATATTTTATAATCTATAATCGATATAAAAATAACCATGTATATTTCAAGACCTATAATCCAAATAAGAATGACCACTAAGAAAATGTTAGATATAAAAGTGTATATACTTGGTATTCTACCTGTGCAATGATGTTTGCACCCTGATAAATTGTACAGGATCGTTGAAAAAAACTACCTTTCACTACGGATTCTCAGAGACCAAATTGACTTTACTAGGACTTAATAAGTATACACAACCATATGTAAAAAGTTGTACAACTTAACTTGGAAACATGAATCTATTATTACTCTCCTTTGATTTCATGGGGAATCAGTACAAAAGCCACAGTGAAAGCATGATCGATTCCGTCATACACTGTGATAAGAAATGTATCAGAAACATGAATCCATTACTACTCTCCTATGATTTCATAGAGAATTAGTACCAGAGCCACAGTAAAGCATGATCAATTCCAGGGTGCACAGTGATTAGAAATGTGTCCCTTCCCAAAAAAAATTGTGAAACTGTATATTTACGCCTCATCTGTATTTAACAAATTCGTATAATAAGATGTTAAGTGGCAAATCTGTATAAAAAAATTTAAAATGTGTGCAATTAAATATAATTTAATTATAAATTTCAGAATATTTTGAAAATCTGATGAACTCCTATTAAATTTCTAAAATATTTTATAATCTATAATCGATATAAAAATAACCATGTATATTTCAAGACCTATAATCCAAATAAGAATGACCACTAAGAAAATGTTAGATATAAAAGTGTATATACTTGGTATTTACCTGTGCAATGATATTTGCACCCTGATAAATTGTATAGGATCGTTGAAAAAAACTACCTTTCACTTTGAAATCAGTCTAGGCAGCAGAGCCTGGCAAAGATACATTTAGAGACGTTCTCAACTGAAACACTTTAGGTGTGCGTGCTGTGAAAAGCAGATTCTCTTGCTTGCTTTCCTCGCCTCTGTATGCTTCCCATCTTTGGTGAAGGCTTAGCAACTGTTATGGGATAAAAAAATCAATAGTTATATAGATTATTTTTAGTCTCCTAAACTTTAAAATATCATTTTATATATGTATATTCTAAAGCAAGCAAAAATTTGTTGGGAATCAAAGAAGAATGGTCACTTTGCATAAGATAGCCAAAGTTTCCTTTTCATATACACTCTCTGATTAGGCAGAGTCAGGGGTCTTTACTTCACACAACCTAGTTGGATTAAAAACCCAAGCCATCTCTAATAAGGATATTTCACTAGTCAGTAAACATATAAATACCCGATATATTTGATTTTGTCATTGTTGATTATACTTTTAGTGTTATAATAACAGCTTCGCACAAATTAGTCTAATGAGTATGCCCTGGTTCAAGAATTCAGACAAAAAATTCAAACCATTAAAATCACAAAACTATTACCTTCTTCCTCAGGGTAAGAAGCGGATTACCAGCTTGATCTCTGAGAATCCGTATGTCTCTGAGGCTGAATGCCCTTCCTTCCACAGCGAGAAGCAGGTTTCCAAGACTGTCGAAAACGTTGAAATCGCCCCCACTGAAGCTAATGGGCCTCCTCTATATCGTCAACTGAACAGGGTAAGCAGCACAGAATTGCTGCCCGATCACTGCGACAGTTGGGCTGCCTCGCCCTCCGGAATTCTGGGGTTGGAGCTAGAAGGGATAAAAAGACTGTTGCACCTGCATTGCGATTTTCCTGCAAAATTTTGGGTTGTCAGAGAAAAATCTGAAGATGGGCCTGGCCTTAAGGGGCCGATTTTGTTGACCCTACAACTTCTCTCAAAAATTGTCCAGATTTTCTGAAACTTTATTCATAAGTCAAAAAGCAGGACCGACCGATTTTGTTGACGATGCAACTTATCTGTTCACACTATCTCCAAACATTGGTTCATGTTCAAATTTATGTAGCAATCATGGTACAAAATAAACCATTATAATTGAAGGCATGCAGCTTTGGTTAGAAAAGTATGGGTCGCACCCTCGATGTGGAATCTTACATCGTGCAGCTTTGGATTTTTGGTAGAGAATTATAGTCCGTAACTTCGATGTGGAATATTGTGCCGTTAGGTTCAAATGATGTCTGCCCAATTTATCCATATTGTAGATTTTCGGGATCTAATGAAACAAGGGAGCCACTGTCGTGGCGGTAGTCCCTGCCGGGGTCTGCCAGAACAACACAATACAAACGCTTTGTGCAACTTGTCTACACACTCAATATAATTCAGTTTTTAACTTACTAACAGTGAATTGGGCATGAAATTGTCAACCTCTTTTTTACTTGGGCTACCAGAATCCTTCAAGTAATATCACTAGCATATTGGTGTAGGATAAGCGCCTCAGAACCTCAGCTGGTCATGTGCTCTGAGGATTGTATGTGTGTGTGTACATATGTTTTGGATTGTTCTTTTGGCATTTTTGCCATATCAGCAAAATCAGGAATCTCCTCCTTCTGAGATGGCAAAAGAAGTGTTTGCATATCCAAACTAGCTATAGAAGGAAAATAAAACTTGCAGTTCAAACTGAGGCTTTAAATAACAGATCCCACTTAGAATTTGTTGTGATCTATTTTAACAATTCGTAAGTCTTCACTCTTTGGCCCAACACCAAATGAGAAGAAAAGGGCTAAAACACTGGGCAAACTGAGAAGTTTTAAAAACAATAATTAGTGACTGGCAAATGTTCAAAACTTGAACAACGATTTTGTAAAAAGAATTACATAGCCGGGAAAAGAGATCATTACACTACTGGTGCAATAAATCAAAAAACAATACACATATTCTCAACTCAAACAACTAAATCATGTTGAGAAGTTTATAATTAGATAAGCATTTTTGACTTCACTAAAAGACGGAACAAGAATCGATGTCTGAAACACAAAACCGCTATGTTATGCATGCAATAAAGCAATTGTTCATACCCAATCTCCAGTTACACAACTGAAAGCATAGGAAAAGTGTAAGAATCAAGCAAAAAATATGCACCTACTAGTAATCAAGCCAGCCCACCAAAGTGGCTCATATAAGTATGTATAGCCGCATACTCCCGCAGGACAGAATAGATCAATCATTTATCATTCAGCATTTGGAGCTTTTGTTTTTTATGTTGTACAAGCTCAACCATCTATTAAACAGGAGGTACTCTATTCAGAATATAGATGGCTGTAGAAAGGGCATATTTCAGACATAACTAGAGCGTGGTTGTTGCTGTAAAGTTGTAAGTACTAAACATTTGTGGAAATTTGGTGTAATAACCACATAGAGACAGTGCAATATGGAAGAGGTATCAGTCCTTGAATTAGCAGGTTTCCTAGTTATTATGAGTAGAAATTACAAGTTAGCTAACAGCAACTAAATGTTGACATCCATATGTTGAAGTTCTGCTTTTCTAGACCCTTTCGGGCCAGAGAAAAGAGATATAATACTAGCACTGAAGTGGAATAATTCAGGAAGATCTATCAACAGAACCTTAGCCCTAATGACTTATGCAGAAAATATGCACTTACTAGTAATCATGCCAGCCCACCAAAGTGGCTCATATAAGTATGTATAGCCGCGTACTCCCACAGGACAGAATAGATCAATCATTTCTCATTCAGCATTTGGAGCTTTTGTTTTTTCTGTTGTACAAGCTCAACCATCTATTAAACAGGAGGTACTCTGTTCAGAATATAGATGGCCGTAGAAAGGGCATATTTCAAACATAACTAGAGCATGGTTGTTGCTGTAAAGCTGTAAGTACTAAACATTTGTGGAAATTTGGTGTAATAACCACATAGAGACAGTGCAATATGGAAGAGGTATCAGTCCTTGAATTAGCAGGTTTCCTAGTTATTATGAGTAGAAATTACAAGTCAGCTAACAGCAACTAAATGTTGACATCCATATGTTGAAGTTCTGCTTTTCTAGACCCTTTGGGGCCAGAGAAACGATATAATACCAGCACTGAAGTGGAGTAATTCAGGAAGATCTATCAACAGAACCTCAGACCTAATGACTTATGCTGAGCCAACCTGAGTTTGACCCAGAGCCAACCGATGATGGCAGGGGTAATGATGTTATTTTCAGAGGATTTGGAGGGTCGATATTTGTAAACATTCATTCTGATGTGGTTTGAAAGAGTATATTTGATGATGACACCACCCTAATAACTTTGATGCTAATTGCTAGAGCTGATATTCTACTTTCATTGTTGAAAGGGCAGTGTTTTACTTTGAAACCATGCAATCAATTGGAAGGCATTAAGAACCATATGTTGCATATGTAAAGAAAGGATATCAGTTATGTCCATCAAATTGATCCAAGGGGCTGCACTGGACGTTCACTTGAATGGAAACCTGAAGGGCCTATTTGCATTTCTTGTGGGGTTGTATTATTTCTAAATACAACAACTTAGATGTAGACTTCATGGAGTGACTGGGCAGTACCACTATTCATGCATTATAAACCATTAAACATACTTACAAGTAGTAAAGTTGACAAATTCAGTGTGTAATTTGTTACACAAATTCAGATTAGGGCTTGAAAATAAAATAAAAATTAGGCCAACTCATATTAGGGCTCAAATTTCCTTAGGGAACCATGAATAGGGTGCTTTAGGAGAAGCAAACAAACTCAAATAAATATGCGTCGAAAGTGACTGAAATCAATCCATGAAAATGTTGCATAATATGTATTAGATATGCTTCAGAATGAACTTAAAAAATGAAACTGCCTCATAAATTCTCCCACAGAAATATTAATATTGCGACGAAACTAGAATGCCATAAATACTTGGATTAGGCTCAAAATCACAACAGAGACAAGCCGTAAAATATGTCCAGTTATTAACCTTGTTCATCAAAATTAGATTACCAACAATGTAGAAATTCTAGTAATTCATGCAGCGAACATGATGGCATTGCAAACCTCCACTGAGGTACCATGCTTTCTCTTTGAAAGATGGAGCCTAGCTTTCTGACTGGGCAAGGAGCTCCACTTATATCTTGAATGCATGGAGAACAACTGACCTCTAACGAAGACCCATCCTGTTTTGCTGAAGTAAATAGAACAACAAAGCTTCAATCTGCCTTCATCGAACAAACTTGCTACCTTCCCTGAAAGATCTTGCTCCCTGCATGGGGTTGCAAATTCAATGTGTAATTCGTTACAAATATTTAGATTAGGGCCTGAAAATAAAAAAAAAAATTAGGCCAACTCACATTAGGGCTCAAATTTCCTTAGGGAACCATGAATATGGTGCTTTAGGACAACCAAAAAGACTCAAATAAATATGCGTCGAAAGTGACCGAAATCAATCCATGAAAATTTTGCATAATATGTATTAGATATGCCTCAGAAACAACTTAAAAAATGAAACTGCCTCATAAATTCTCCCACGAAATGATAATATTGCCATGAAACTAGAATGCCATAGATACTTGGATTAGGCTCAAAATCAGAACAGAGACAACACGTAAAATAATGCAAAAAGAGGCCTGAGATTCAGAATTTTGACAATCTCTCCTCAAAAATGTGAGCTGTAACTCAAATATACTCCATAGCCAAGTACTTGTTGTAGATTCATACGCTCCTCTGGATAGTCTAATAGCCGAGTACTTGCCGTAGATTCCTATGCTCCTCGTTCGAGATGTTATTGTTAGTGGCTGTTTCTTGGTTTCTTTTTTCTTTGTGCTTCTACTTTTACGATGTCCATAATCAGAAGAGTCATGAGAACAAGTGCTAAGAGAAACAATGCTGCCAGTTGAGTAAGTTGGCTTATGCTAATGGATTCCATGTTATGTGAAGCAGAGAGATGTATGTCAATATGTAAGTGCAGAAGGTAGTTATGTTTTGTAGGTGAGAAATTAGGCATTGCTTTTGCCAATTTATAAAAGAGTTCAACGTGTTTGCAAGCTGGTTTTAAGTGTGAATGGAACTGAGTTTTTGGGAATATTTTACTGCAAGCAAGAGGTAATCATTTGAAAAGATTGAAAGACAGTGGGTAATGGATGTTTGTATAGGCTTGTTCAACCTTGTGGAACGAGTGTTTTTGGAACCTGTGTGCTAAAAGAGATGCAACCGAAAAGTTCTATACAACCAAATAGGGAGACCCGTGAAAGATCGCAACACTTCAATGCGGGATAAATTTCTGACAGGTGCAGAAATAAATACATATACGGACTGATTTGAAATGGAGTTGAAATACTTCAAGATCAGATTGGAGAGGATATAATCCAATATGAAGAGCATTTATTGGAGCAAACCGGTGTTTAATGATCGCCATAAAACAAAAAACTTACCATTTCAATGTTGCAAGATGCAAGGTGCGGAATTTGATATGCAATCGCTGCAGTAAAGTGAGCAATTGGTGCAATTAAGTGATCTATCTGACATCGGAGGCAGATGGCATATGAAATGATGTATGTGACAGCAAAAGTAAATCGGAAATTAAGTGATGTATCTGAAATCAAAGGCAAATCTCAAATAAAATCTTGGTGTTAGATTGCAAGTGAGGTTTTGGCAGTTGAGTGCGACAGGCTCGAACTTCTCGTTGCACAGAAGAAAGGATATGACAGTCAGCGATATGACAATCTATAAAGGGAAAGAGTGGAAGTAATGAGGGGAAGATACATACCCATAACTCCACTCTGCATAAGCATAGGGTTCTATAGATGGAAAGCAGAATTTACATAAAATGGCTAAGCTGTGGTTTTATGTGTTACTGTCATTTTGTGAAGAGACATGAAAAAGCAATAGGGGCCACGTTAAATCCTGGCTGACTTTGATGGAAGGGTACTCCATGCTCATGCATTAATGTTAATGCACTATTTCAAAAATATCTCACAATCTCGTCAGAAAAGAGGTCAACTGAGAGGTGAAACAATTGACCTTTTCACATACCATACAATAAAATCCCGTTCAGATTGGACAAGCATAATATTCTTGTCTGCATGGGAGAAATCTTAAGTGTCCATACCAAGATGGAAATATACTCAAAAGGGTAACAGGATCTAAAAACCTAGTTATGCAATTGACAAACTAGGTTAGGTTTGAGATGTCAAGGGTGCCAGGTTCTGTTTTTGTTGTTTCTTCAAAGGTTTTTACATTTTTCAAACTTATAAAATTGCTTTTCCTTATTTATTGATGGAGATCTTTATTCCTAAATTTAATTCTACAGGGTTCCAAGTTCTACTTCATCATTTCTCAACATTCATATTTTTTCTTTAGCTTCAGAAACAGTACAGTTGAGTTGTATTTTAAACTTCAAATCTCAACATTTGCAAAGTTGAGACCCTTATATATAGATTACTGTGCATTGGAAGAAAGCTGCAGATGTTTGAACTTTGAACACATATGTGATAGACAGTAAACCTACAAATATTGATAAGCAAGTGCATATCAATATGGTCCATAAGGCAATTAGATTTGAGGCAAAGAATTGCTTCCTGTCTCTAGATATTGCTAGGAGAGCAGAATGCCAAACACCAAACTATATGATCAAACCAATAACTTGTTTCATTGATGTTTGTAACTGCTTGAATTAACAGCTCATTTTCATCTATATCTTAAAAGGGACAAACAAGGAGCATAAAAGTTATATTTCTCTGTCTCCATGTAATAAAAGCCCTAATATGTGTTAATTATTGGCAGATTTATTTTTGCTTCAATAGTTATGTCACTTATTCTAGTGGATGAGAACCAAAAGATACTTACTTACAGACTGATATGCTGTAGTCAAATCACACAACTCTTTATGCTATAAAGCACAAAAAGGGATGCACCGTAAAAACAAGTAAACAAATCAAAAAGATGAAAATTTAAAGGAAAACGAGCTGAAATATTCAATCAGATTCACGCTCAACTTGGGCAGTAAGCACTGAAAACAATAATTTAATTTTCAGCATGTAATTTTTCCTGGTCAGATTAATTTCCAGTACTGTAAAAGCAGACTGGACCAGGGCAGTCAATTGCTAACTGTCACTTCTAAGAATCAAAAATTATTTCTATGAATCAGAAGTTAGTGGTCTGATTGTGTGTTATCCAAGAAATACAGTATGATCAGGGAAACCATTTCCACATACAGATTGAAGTAAATGAACTCAAATAGGATTCCTGTCATTCTAACTGATCATATTCAACAGAGAATATGAGTAATAATTTTATGGAAAACAATTTAATATAACGAGCTGTAACAATCCACAATTCTAAATAGAGCTAAATATTATTACAAGTTACAACTTAAGAACCACTCAGATAAGAAATGAACATTCTGGAATCCATAGCAAAAGGGTTTGGCCAAGCGTTTTGTTCTTTTGGCATTTTTGCCATATCAGCAAAAGCAGGAATCTCCTCCTTCTGAGATGGCAAAAGAAGTGTTTGCGTATCCAAACTAGCTATAGAAGGAAAATAAAACTTGCAGTTCAAACTGAGGCTTTAAATAACAGATCCCACTTAGAATTTGCTGTGATCTATTTTAACAATTCGTAAGTCTTCACTCTTTGGCCCAACACCAAATGAGAAGAAAAGGGCTAAAACACTGGGCAAACTGAGAAGTTTTAAAAACAATAATTTGTGACTCTGGCAAATGTTCAAAACTTGAACAACAATTTTGCAAAAAGAATTACATAGCCGGAACAAGAATCGATGTCTGAAACACAAAACCACTATGTTATGCATGCAATAAAGCAATTGTTCATACCCGGTCTCCAGTTACACAACTGAAAGCATAGGAAAAGTGTAAGAATCAAGCAGAAAATATGCACCTACTAGTAATCATGCCAGCCCACCAAAGTGGCTCATATAAGTATGTATAGCCGCGTACTCCCGCAGGACATTGCCATGTGCACTGTCATTTCATTAAAATCAGTACGTTCCAAAAACTATAAACTGGGACAAATAAATATAATGCTGATAAAAGGTTCCAAAGAAGCCGTGTTGACCATTTATGTAGCTGACCAAGGTTTGCATTTGAATTCCTACTATTCAACACTCCAAATGGAGAATTGGAGCCATAATTGAGGTTAGAAACAGAACACTTAAACCACTTCTTTACTATAAGTAGGATCAACCTTGATTACATATGGACTGTAAATGGCAGCATAATAAGGGAAATGCTAAGTTAAAAATAAAAATAAAAACAAAACAATTCATGGCATTTTAACTAAGCAAACCAGAGATGTGCTTTAATCTTGCAACTTGAGAGCGAGCATCCTATGAACAAAGTTCAGCAGGAGAAATTTTTTTACCAAAACCTTAAAGCTACTATCCAAACAAGCATTTAAGGCACAAGACCAATGTTAAATGCGGTCTCCTTGATGACAGTAATTTTGAATATCCAGGAACAAGAATTTGAGTGCTTAGTTGTGAAAAACTTTTCTGTGTCTACAAATTCAGGGAATCGCACCTTGATAAACAGAAAAGCCAAATTTATGGGCTTTCATGCTACATCATAGATGTCTAAACTCTTTCCTAACAAAATGACTGTGAAGATGCCTCAAGTATTTAAATATTCTTCCAAATTTCTCATTTTAAATACAGGAATAATCCCTTATCGTAGATTGGAATCCCTTGAGGAGGAGGTTTTGAGAAGCTTCTAGGTTGATGGCAGATTTAGTTGCCCAGATAATTTGATATAAAGGAATGAACTAAATTGCATGATCAGGCCAGGAGTTTTTTCCCTTATAGGACAACAGACGTGTGGACACTGCTTAGCCCAAAAGTCTACTAACCAATGAGAGAGTACAACAAAAGTATCCCTGCATAACCAAGTGCTGCAAGATGTGATAGCTCAACATGCAGCCTATTTGGAAATAAAATATAAACTGGCCTGAACCTCAGCTGGTCATGTGCTCTGAGGATTGTATGTGTGTGTGTACATATGTTTTGGATGCTAAAATGACTTATGCTGAGCCAACCTGAGTTTGACCCAGAGCCAACCGATGACGGCACGGGTAATGATGTTATTTTCAGAGGATTTGGAGGGTCGATATTTGTAAACATTCATTCTGATGTGGTTTGAAAGAGTATATTTGATGATGACACCACCCTAATAACTTTGATGCTGATTGCTAGAGCTGATATTCTACTTTCATTGTTGAAAGGGCAGTGTTTTACTTTGAAACCATGCAATCAATTGGAAGGCATTAAGAACCATATGTTGCATATGTAAAGAAAGGATATCAGTTCTGTCCATCAAATTGATTTACGCATTTTCTTTATACGTGAATATTGTGAAAGAATTACACATACCAGAATACTGCGGTTTGCAACAGATCGCCAATTGAAGTGCAAAGGAAGTCAAATTGAACTGGACCTCAAACGATGTAGCAATTCACTGGTCTGAAACCGTAATGTATAAAAGCAAAGACAAACTCTATCGTAACAAGGTAAAGACAGAGCTTTTAAACAAGTTAAAGACAAAGCTTTTAAATAGACACTTATCACACATGCAAAAAGAAATGTATAATACAAAAACATATTTCAAACACTTAAAATACCGTGGGGCCCACAACTTTACCTCTGTCTCGTTTGAATGTCCAACGTGTCTACCTCCTTGCTAACCAACGCAAAAGCAGGAGTTCCGGGTTCACCACTGGATACTACAAGGCTTAACCCTGAACCCTACCACCATTCCCACCAGAAGAGAGAGCCAATTTGCCATACGTGAGAAACGATGATTGCATGTTCCCATCAGACAACAGAAGGGAAGTACTTACCACAGAGAAGTCAATCCTTACCGCCGCCGAAAGAGAAGACCCCATAACCACATACCCGGTATATTTCATTCATTACCCCTTTCATTCATACCCCGGTTGGGGAGGGTTGACCTAACTTGAGGTCTAGGGACGGGAACACACTGGAGTTGAACCAGTCATTGCGTAACCATCACGGCATTCCGTTTTCGCAATATATATTCCCACAGGGGCGTGTCTTTCTACCAGCAGCTGCAAACAAGCCCCACTACTCGGTAATAAGCTAACAGGGCGGGGTATAGGGAGGGAGAGGGGAGAAAGGAGAGGGGAATAAGAGAAAGGAGAAAAGGAAAAAGGATAAAGAAAGGACCCAACATTAAATTCAACAACTAAACAGAGGCTCTTTGAGCCATGGCTAGCTCTCAGAGAATTTCATTCTCTTCGCTGTAGAAATCGAAGGTCGGGGTAACAGCAATTGATGAACTCAGGAAGCAGGCGCTTCACAAGAATGTGATTAAAATCTGATGCTGCTTATGGACGGGTTGAGCTGCATCCTGAGGTCCTGCTTGGGTTGCTTGGGTCTATCCAAGCAAATGAAAACGGATCGGGGGGCCCTCATACAGAGGTCTGTAGTGGACAACAGAACGCGTACAACAGCGGGCATCATACGGACTTAAAACAGGCATAAAGCATACAGGAAGCGTACATGGACTTAAAGGGGACATCATACCAAGACAGGAAGCATATAGAAATCGTACATCATGCGGACAAAAAGCTCCCAGAATGGTTAATGGTCGAGGGGCAGATCTATAGCGAACGAGTTCCACTTCTTCCTCAATCCACTCTAAGAAAAAGGCAAGTACAACTACTCTACTTTAGAGTCGATCCAGCTTTCGCTTCTCCCTTGGGGTCTCAATCAAATAGGGTATGTGGTCCCTCGGGGTTTCACTACCTCTGAAGAGGCCTCCCCAAGAGATTCGTCAGATGAGGGCGGTTCGGTTGCCCTAAAAGCTAAAAACCATCATCACAAGAAAAAGCTTATGGTCCCAATATATATTCTGTTGGGAAGAATAATGAGATGAATATAACAAAAGCTTACCTGAGTCATGAGTTGGGATTAAGGAGATTATAATGGGTACTGAAGGAGATATTGGCGAGTCTGAGATATATGTAGGGAGGCAGGCAAACTGGGCATGCGGTGGGGAGTCCGTAAGCTGATTTTCTTACGACCAGGTGCAAACCCATCTCTGCCTTCTCCTTCTTGTTGCTCCATATTTTTATCTCTGCAACCAATTTTTTTCTGTCAACGCTACGCCAACAGACTCTGATGTTCACAAATTTTGCTTTTTAAGAGCAAATATGGACTACCATCTACTTTTTGGATTCACATGGAGTACCCATACCAATTCTAAAGTCTGGAGAATCAGCAGCTCTCAGTATATCCGCAAAGAACAGTGTTATGTAAACAGAATAGGGCATTATAACAACTGACACATGCAACATGCAAGACACGCAAAACAGGTAAAAAACAACTTAGGATAAATGAAGTTGTCCGCACATCGGGCCAAGTGAGGCAGGAAATAAGCGGGTAAACTGAAAACTTTGGATAAAGTTTTCTGGCGAACAAAGTGCCCAGCATAAAGTTTGGTTAACCAGTGAATAACCGGCAGAAATTGATGGTCAACGCGCATTTTAATAGCCAATCAAAGGCCTATCGAACGCTATAGTCCCTGCTATGTCGGAGGCAGGGACTAATAATGCATATGGAGTGAAGCTAGCAAAGTTAATCGTTGACTTCGTTGTGTATATATGCAATATGTAAACTAGCAATTGTCCCAAAAGGTACAAAGAGAGGCCGATAGGATTATTAAATTGGAATTGTTGAATTTTTCTAGAAGAGTTAATTGGTTTGTGGAAATCCTTGTTTTCTTGGACTTGATCATTGTGCAATTACTTTTCTTTAGATGTTTTGTTTATATCTATATTACAAGGAACACATTGAATGTCTTATTTCATTTTAGTGTAAGTTAATTACCCAAAATCAAGAGGTTAAGTTAATTACCCAAAATCAAGAAACCTCTATAGATGGCCAAGCATATACGAAGCTTGCTAGTGACCAAGGGAATAACCACCATGACTATCCCCTACCAATATATTTCATTGAAAACCATAATTGTATATTGCATTTAGAAAGTCAAAACATAATAAGCAAATGTACCGTGTGTAGAACGTAGACAAACTGCTGAACAAGTTGCAGCCTATTCAAAGGCCTAATCTTGTTTGGATTTTCTCATGGGTAATATTTTGGGCAGATTTATCTGTCTAGACCTAACTCAAGGATGTCTAAAAGATTTGATTTAGTAATTCCTCAATTGGAAAGAAACTTAACAATAGAAACTATTCCTTGAAGCTTTTACTAGTGTTTAATATGTGTAAAAATAAATAAATAAAATAAAAATAATATAATATTATAAATTCTTGAAAATTTTGGAAGAGTTTATAGTGATGGTTTTGATCTTGTTGGAGACTGGTTCATAGCACATGCTATTGTGTTAATAATATTTGACTAAATTATTAATTATTTATATATAATATTGATTAAAAATTATATGTATTGCAAGACCAGAAGATTGGAGTTGACAGAATTGTAAATCGTTGTAAATTTTTATTTAACAGAAAAGTTAAGGTGGTTTTTCCAAGTAATTTTCCAAATAAATCTATTGTTTATTTTGGTTCTGTAATTTTTCTTACAAATTATTGTTCAGATCTAAGATTTAAATTAACAAGCAATTATAGTTACGAATCCACTGCATCTGATATATTGACTAAGCTTTTAACACTGAGTGTCATTTTTCTGATTATTTTCAAAGGCCCGGTACGTAAAGCTGCATTAATAAATCTAGCCTGACAATGTTGAAAATATGCCAGGGACCGGGATCGTCATTAAAGACACTACAGTCCCTGGAAATTTTCCCTAGGTCGTCCTCGAGAGTTGACTTATGAATGATAGCGATTAAAAGATCAGGAATTGGTTGCCTTCCTTAGGGAAAATACCGAATAGAAGATGAGAATGTCGACTTCAAAAGCTGCAACGTTGTCCTGCGGCGGAACAAAATTGGACAACCCAGTTCAGTAAATAGGATCTGCCTAAGATTTCCCCCAGTGGCAATCTGATCAGCGTTTTTGCATAACAGGGCCAGGTACTTTATGCGCCCTCTACTTTATAATCGAAGGCTGTGTCTCGCAATGGCGGGAAGGTCTTGTCGCTTGCCCAATAAAAATGGCAAGGAAGACATTCAGACATATCCGCTGATTAGAAGCAGATATGCAATTAAGAAATGATTCACGCTCCCCTGGAAAAATGACGAAACGAAGAGCTCATCTTGCTCAGAAACTTATCTTTAAAATGCAAACATACCATGGAGCCAATTGCCAATTTAGAGAATTGAAGACCATGTCCAAAGATCCATGTAGATATCTTCGAACACGCTCGCTTGAGAAGAACTCATCTTGCTCAGAAACCCATCTTGAAGATGCAGCGATGCCACGGAAATAAACAAGAAATACAGGCAAGGAACTACTAACCTTTTGCCGAATCGATCTCGGTTGTTACAGAGAACAAACCTGCACAAGTATGTAGAAGAATAGAATCAAGTTAGTTAAAAAAGACGAATCGCATGAATGAATGAAAAAAAATTGTCTGAAAGTCAATCCTCGCAAGCCATTACTATAATAATTAGAATGTGAACGTGCAGTTGAATAAATAGATCCATACCGAAATCCAGTTGAGAGGGGATTTCTAGGAGTACTTACTTGTGAGCAGAGTGGGGATCCGTCTTCAGTGCCCCTTCTGAGGCACCGGTGTTTCTACGGCACAACCCCAAATACATACATAGATATAAAACCTGATAAACAGGGATAGAAAATTTGTATTATGAAATATACAACAATAACTTAAATTCCAGATCTCCAAGCAGGAAAACATTTGATTGTCCAAACATTTACTAGTACAATGCTAGTGCAATCAATACTATAACACTTTTAAATTACAGATGGTATTCTCACCCCCAAAACAAAGTTGCAATAACTTGAAATATTCCAGACCTCCAAGGAGGAAAACAGTTCTGTGTACAAAATATCAATCACTATGACCCATTATTTTATTATACTAAGACAGCTCTCTTATAATAACCAGTGTTCATTCATGTGCTGATGCTCAAGCTGTGGTGAGCAGATATCCTTCCACGGTCTTGAACATGCTGGTTGCCGCTTCCTTAATTGGCTCTGCGGGGGGAATTTCATTACATGTTGGCTCGAACTCAACACTCCAACTTACAGTGCAAGAATTGGCATCAGCTCCCGGAATTACCAACACTCCAACTTACAGTGCAAGAATTGGCATCAGCTCCCGGAATTACCTTCAAGGTCGGCCTGAACACTTTGTATATGCTCATAATCTCACCCTCTATTACAGTGTAGGTAGCGGTCATATTTGTTTCATCCACAGCATCAATCCTCTTAGTTGCATGGGTCAACATTTTCATTCCTGCAACCAATAGGGAGTCTTTTTTTCAATAAGTTAGAAACCATCCTTTAAAACTTTCAAGCTTCAAAAAGTTGACATTTTATACAGGGGAGGGGCATCTTTATGTTGATTGTGGATTTGGGAATATTTGATATGGAGAAAGTTAATTGTTTGACCTCTTCCATGTCCTTTTGATTATTCTGGTCCACATAAGTTCTGGGTTTAGGGAGTACTTCTATGTGAAAAACAAAATGTTATGCTTCAAAACAAGAATGGAAGAATATTGGGCAGAGCTAGTTTCTTGTTAAATTCTCTAAATGGCTATGCTGTAAAAGCTTTTATATCACTTCTAAGCATGTTGTTAAGAGTCCACAGATACTCTACTCAGATTAAAACCAACCAATTTCAATCTACAATTTTTTCCTACCTGGATTCTATAGTGTTTTTGCTCATTACAATTTTGAAGCAACAACCAAATATTTTTGCTTAAACAAAAGTAGGCAAACTGAGAAACTAATGTTGAAAACTAAACTCCAGGATCTGCTGCTGTTGTTCCATGGCCACTATCTGCCAGAAATGTACTGCATAGCTATATCCAACACACTAGGTCACACTTTGGCTGAGGCCTGGGAGCCATGCTTTCATTCATAAAATGGGATATATACAGTGGCAGATAACCAGAGATCTCAAACTCTGCAACATGGAATATATTTTGCTCAAACAATTTGCTGGTATTCCATTACATAAAACATTCATAAAATGGGATATATAGAGTGGCAGATAACGAGACATCTCAAACTCTGCAACATGTACAGGGAATATATTTTGCTCAAACAATTTGCTGGTATTCCATTACATAAAACTTTCTGCATTAAGAAAGTGTCAAAATATTCCTCAGAAACCTATCTTGAAGATGCAAACATACCATGGAGCCAATGGCCAATTTAGAGAATTGAAGACCATGTCCAAAGACCCATGTAGATATCTTCAAACACGCTCGCTTGAGAGGAACTCATCTTGCTCAGAAACCCATCTTGAAGATGCAGCCATGCCACGGAAATAAACAGGAAATACAGGCAAGGAACTACTAACCTTTTGCCGAATCGATCTTGGTTGTTACAGAGAACAGACCTGCACAAGTATGTAGAAGAATAGAATCAAGTTAGTTAAAATAGACGAATCACATGAATGAATGAAAAAAAAATGTGTCTGAAAGTCAATCCTCGCAAGCCATTACTATAATAATTAGAATGTGAATGTGCAGTTAAATAAATAGATCCATACCGAAATCCAGTTGAGAGGGGATTTCTAGGAGTACTTACATGTGAGCGGAGTGGGGATCCGTCTTCAGTGCCCCTTCTGAGGCACCGGTGTTTCTACGGCTGAGTGTGAGGGATCTTCTTTACTGCTGCATCATGCAAATGACATTTTAAAACACATGAAAACTAGTTGGCAGAAGATTTATTAAGGGTAAAGCATTGAACTTCGAATTGCTTTATCCCTCGGCATCGTTAATAGGTGTAAAGTTGCTCCCGCAGTGAAACTTGGAATGAGCTGTATGCTGCGTACTGCACCGCAGAACTCAGAGGTGAAAAGAAGGCAACTCAACCCATATTGGCAAAAAGCCGTCAAAGTGCAGACGAAAACAGAAACAATAACATAAATGGGAAAAAGCAGTGTAATATAGCCAGATGTCAAAGAAATATCTTTTAGTGCATTCATTCAAAGGTTCAAATCAATAGTTGAAAGTGTCTCACCTGATCTAACGGAGCAGAATAAAAGTGTTGATGATTGTTTATGCAAAGTGACCATTCTTCTTTGATTCTCAACAAATTTTTGCTTACTTTAGAATATACATATATAAAATGATATTTTAAAGTTTAGGAGACTAAAAATAATCTATATAACTATTGATTTTTTTATCCCATAACAACTGCTAAGCCTTCACCAAATATGGGAAGCATACAGAGGCGAGGAAGGCAAGCAAGAGAATCTGCTTTTCACAGCACGCACACCTAAAGTGTTTCAGTTGAGAACGTCTCTAAATGTATCTTTGCCAGGCTCTGCTGCCCAGACAGATTTCAAAGTGAAAGGCAGTTTTTTTCAACGATCCTGTACAATTTATCAGGGTGCAACCATCATTGCACAGGTAGAATACCAAGTATATACACTTTTATATCTAACATTTTCTTAGTGGTCATTCTTATTTGGATTATAGGTCTTGAAATATACATGGTTATTTTTATATCGATTATAGATTATAAAATAATTTAGAAATTTAATAGGAGTCCATCAGATTTTCAAAATATTCTGAAATTTATAATTAAATTATATTTAATTGCACACATTTTAAATTTTTTTATACCAATTTGCCACTTAACATCTTATTATACGAATTTGTTAAATACAGATGAGGCGTAAATATACAGTTTCACAATTTTTGTTGGGAAGGAACACATTTCTAATCACTGTGCACCCTGGAATCGATCATGCTTTTACTGTGGCTCTGGTACTAATTCTCCATGAAATCATAGGAGAGTAGTAATGGATTCATGTTTCTGATACATTTCTTATCACAGTGTATGACGGAATCGATCATGCTTTCACTGTGGCTTTTGTACTGGTTCCCCATGAAATCAAAGGAGAGTAATAATAGATCCCTGTTTCCAAGTTAAGTTGTACAACTTTTTACATATGGTTGTGTATACTTATTATGTCCCAGTAAAGTCAATTTGGTTCATTTTTATCAATAATGTGAACACATTGTTAACCAATTTAAATTAGCACAGCATAGCCTATTGGAATTATATATAAGAAAAAGACACAAGATAACGTTCTCTGTATTCATTTTTTCACAGCTTATAACTTCACAATAATTTAGAAAGTGTCCAATGGGTTCATGCTTTACAGCATATATTATCATTGAAATTTGACTTTTATTTTACTCGACTTTCACACACTGAAGCATATGGCATATTTTGTAAGTTATTTGAAGGTTGATATTAATAAAATATGAAATTATCTCTGTAATGTTTGGATATTGGTATGATTATTAATAAAAGGGAATGTTTGGTTGCCATATATAACAAAATATACCATTACGCTAATCTGATTGCTATTTGAGCATATAGCATATTCTCCTGAAGTTATTTGAGTGATATGACGACGGATAAATAACAAAACATAGACATGGAATTGTTTGCTTGCCTTTTGAATATTGACATGATGCCTGAATATAACTTAAATTATTTGCTTCTGAGGTAAAAACACATTATTGTTAGATAAGAGCATACATAACACATAGCGGATTCATACTCAGAGACTTAGCAAAGAATAATTTCAGAAACAGACAAATGGAGAAACAACAAGATTACTCAGTCAGAAACAACTGAATAGATAAAACAATCACTGGAGAAACATGAATCCATTACTACTCTCCTATGATTTCATGGAGAATTAGTACAAGAGCCACAGTAAAAGCATGATCGATTCCAGGGTGCACAATGATTAGAAATGTGTCCCTTCCCAACAAAAATTTTGAAATTGTATATTTACGCCTCATCTGTATTTAACAAATTGGTATAATAAGATGTTAAGTGGAAAATCTGTATAAAAAAATTTAAAATGTGTGCAATTAAATATAATTTAATTATAAATTTCAGAATATTTTGAAAATCTGATGAACTCCTATTAAATTTCTAAAATATTTTATAATCTATAATCGATATAAAAATAACCATGTATATTTCAAGACCTATAATCCAAATAAGAATGACCACTAAGAAAATGTTAGATATAAAAGTGTATATACTTGGTATTCTACCTGTGTAATGATGGTTGCACCCTGATAAATTGTACAGGATCGTTGAAAAAAATTGCCTTTCACTTTGAAATCCGTCTGGGCAGCAGAGCCTGGCAAAGATACATTTAGAGACGTTCTCAACTGAAACACTTTAGGTGTGCATGCTGTGAAAAGCAGATTCTCTTGCTTGCTTTCCTCGCCTCTGTATGCTTCCCATCTTTGGTGAAGGCTTAGCAATTGTTATGGGATAAAAAAATCAATAGTTATATAGATTATTTTTAGCCTCCTAAACTTTAAAATATCATTTTATATATGTATATTCTAAAGCAAGCAAAAATTTGTTGAGAATCAAAGAAGAATGGTCACTTTGCATAAGATAGCCAAAGTTTCCTTTTCATATACACTCTCTGATTAGGCAGAGTCAGGGGTCTTTACTTCACACAACCTAGTTGGATTAAAAACCCAAGCCATCTCTAATAAGGATATTTCACTAGTCAGTAAACATATAAATACCCGGTATATTTGATTTTGTCATTGTTGATTATACTTTTAGTGTTATAATAACAGCTTCGCACAAATTAGTCTAATGAGTATGCCCTGGTTCAAGAATTCAGACAACAAATTCAAATTCAAACCATTAAAATCACAAAACTATTACCTTCTTCCTCAGGGTAAGAAGCGGATTACCAGCTTGATCTCTGAGAATCCGTATGTCTCTGACGCTGAATGCCCTGCCTTCCACAGTGAGAAGCAGGTTTCCAAGACTGTCGAAAACGTTGAAATCGCCCCCACTGAAGCTAATGGGCCTCCTCTGTATCGTCAACTGAACAGGGTAAGCAGCACAGAATTGCTGCTCGATCACTGCGACAGTTGGGCTGCTTCGCCCTCCGGAATTCTGGGGTTGGAGCTGGAAGGGATAAAAAGACTGTTGCACCTGCATTCCGATTTTCCTGCAAAATTTTGGGTTGTCAGAGAAATATCTGAAGATGGGCCTGGCCTTAAGGGGCCGATTTTGTTGACCCTGCAACTTCTCTAAAAAATTGTCCAGATTTTCTGAAACTTTATTCATAAGCCAAAAAGCAGGACCGACCGATTTTGTTGACGATGCAACTTATCTGTTCACACTATCTCCAAACATTGGTTCATGTTCAAATTTATGTAGCAATCATGGTACAAAATAAACCATTATAATTGAAGGCGTGCAGCTTTGGTTAGAAAAGTATGGGGCGCACCCTCGATGTGAAATCTTACATCGTGCAGCTTTGGATTTTTGGTAGAGAATTATAGTCCGTAACCTCGATGTGGAATATTGTGCCGTTAGGTTCAAATGATGTTTGCCCAGTTTATCCATATTGTAGATTTTCGGGATCTAATGAAACAAGGGAGCCACTACCGTGGTGGTAGTCCCTGCCGGGGTCTGCCAGAACAACACAATACAAACGCTTTGTGCAACTTGTCTACACACTCAATATAATTTAGTTTTTAACTTACTAACAGTGAATTGGGCATGAAATTGTCAACCTCTTTTTTACTTGGGCTACCATAATCCTTCAAGTAATATCACTAGCATAACGGTGTAGGATAAGCGCCTCAGAACCTCAGCTGGTCATGTGCTCTGAGGATTGTATGTGTGAGTGTACATATGTTTTGGATTGTTCTTTTGGCATTTTTGCCATATCAGCAAAAGCAGGAATCTCCTCCTTCTGAGATGGCAAAAGAAGTGTTTGCGTATCCAAACTAGCTATAGAAGGAAAATAAAGCTTGCAGTTCAAACTGAGGATTTAAATAACAGATCCCACTTAGAATTTGCTGTGATCTATTTTAACAATTCGTAAGTCTTCACTCTTTGGCCCAACACCAAATGAGAAGAAAAGGGCTAAAACACTAGGCAAACTGAGAAGTTTTAAAAACAATAATTAGTGACTGGCAAATGTTCAAAACTTGAACAATGATTTTGTAAAAAGAATTACATAGCCAGGAAAAAAGATCATTACACTACTGGTGCAATAAGTCAAAAAACAATACACATATTCTCAACTCAAACAACTAAATCATGTTGAGAAGTTTATAATTAGATAAGCATTTTTGACTTCACTAAAAGACGAAACAAGAATCGATGTCTGAAACACAAAACCGCTATGTTATGCATGCAATAAAGCAATTGTTCATACCCGGTCTCCAGTTACACAACTGAAAGCATAGGAAAAGTGTAAGAATCAAGCAAAAAATATGCACTTACTAGTAATCATGTCAGCCCACCAAAGTGGCTCATATAAGTATGTATAGCCGCGTACTCCCGCAGGACAGAATGTTGGCATTATGGCACAGGTGTGGCGCTATGGTACAGGTGTTGTCCTTGATGGCAACTCACTTTGGTGACAAATCTCAGTTCAGGCTCTCAGGATGAAGAAAATCTTGTATACGTAGGTTTACCTTGCCGAAGAAGCGTATACACGTGGGTTAGACGTTCAAAAGTCGCGTATGCGTATACACGCACATAAAAGCGCGTACATGGTGGGAAACGTATTTTTTGGTCCGTGGTTGTTAGCCCTTGGAATTTGAACCTATGGTTTTGGACCATGGTATCTCGTCAGAAGTGTTGACCCCAGGTATTGGGCCCTTGGTATTGTTTATTATGGTTTTGGACCGTGGTATTGTGGAAGGCCTAAAACTATAAAAGAGGAAGGAGATCATGTGGCAAGATACCATCTGATTTATTGAATATCTGATATTGTTCTAGATCTGGAATACTGGTGATTGGGTTATGGTGCAGATCTAGATCTGAATGAAGGAGGAACCTGAGCGCAAGAAGGATAAGGACTATTGATGGATCAAAATCTCAAGGCTTGAACATTGGTATCTCTGTATGATTTTGATCTGTTATATGTGGCGCTCTCTTGATCTATAAATCTGATAATCTGGGTTAATTGATGACTGAATGTTTTAAAAGAATAAATTATCCTTTATAGATCTGTACGCAGGTTCAGTGAAGTGCAGGTGCGTATACACGCCTTTTCTGTGAATGAAAGAAGCGTATACGCAGGTTGGTTGTGGTACAGAAGCGTATACACGCAGGTTGCTGAATAGTGAAGTAGCGTACATATCTTGATTTATGTTCTAGCTGCTTCTGTTTTATTGCTGCAGTGTTCTGGGTTCAGAATTGGTGTTTGATTACAGTTACTATGTTCTGGGTACAGCGGTCAGAGAAGTGTTTATTTGATTCAGTTTTGATTGGTGAAAAGAAGTTTGGTTGATGCAGAAATTCTTGATGTTTGATTGATGCTATCTGTGGATCCAGTCTGAAAATTAATGAAACGAGGTCCCTGAAAGCAAAGAGAAGGTTGCAGCCTTCTGCAGGTAGAAGCCTGCGTACTAGTATCTCAAGCTAGTACAAGAACTAAGGGGGTTGGAGCTCCCTTCCAGGAGAAGCTGGAAAACGAGAGAGGGTTGTAGCTCTCTGCAGGTTGCAGCCTGCGTATTGGTAAAGGACTGCACCAGTACAATTGTAAAAAGAAGTTTCTAATTAAAGAAAAGATAGAGACGAATTGCAGCAGGTGGTTTTCACCCACATTGGGTTTCCACCTTATATCTTGTGTTCTTGTGTGCGATTGTCTTTTTGCTCTGTTTTACTGGTTCTGGTTACTGGTTATTTGCTTATGAATCACAGATTAACAATCAACATCAGAAAGATAAAGTAAATTAAAAAGTTTGCATTATATACGCGGGTTTTCTTCTGCATAGTTGCGTATATACGCGGGTTCAATTAACTGAAGTAGCGTATATCATTTGATTTTGAAAAAGGAACATTTGACTTAATAATACTGATTCACCCCCCCCCCCCCTCAGTATTATTTCCAACAATTGGTATCAGAGCAGGTCCTTCAAGAGAAGCTTGATCGCTTGAAGGAAGATCGTTCATCATGAGCAACTACGAGAGGGAAGCATCAATCAGGCCACCAATTTTTGATGGGACAAACTTCGTTTATTGGAAGGTAAGAGTTACTGCCTATCTTCAATCTCTTGGTACAAAAGTCTGGGATATCATAGATACAGGGTATACTTTTCCATCAGCAACTCCTACAGATCCGGCTGAGAAGAAGAAATATGAAACAAATGCAAAGGCGGTCAATACTCTATTAGGATGCCTATCTCAATCAGAATTTGTCAAGGTAATGCAGTTTAAATCTGCAAAAGAGATATGGGACAAGATTGTTCTGAGCTATGAAGGAGATGATCAGGTAAAACGAGCAAAACTTCAAACCCTCAGAATTCAGTATGAAAATCTCGAGATGTATAATGATGAAAGTGTGGCTAACTATTTTTTTCGTGTAGATGAGATTGTTAATTGTATGAAAAAATTGGGTGAAGAAATAAAAGAGGCTATTGTGGTTGAAAAAGTTCTAAGATCTTTGTCCCCTAGGTTTGAATCTAAAGTTTTTGCAATAGAAGAAAAAGAGAATCTACAAAGCCTTAAAATGTCACAGCTGCACGGAATTCTAACTGCCTATGAAATGAGGAAAGGAGGTCCATCAGACAGGAGAGAAGCTGCCTTCAAGGCTTCAGGCAAAGGCGAGTACTACGAGTCAGGACACGTGTCAAAAGAAGAAGAAGAATCAAATTTTGTCAGAAATCTTCAACGGGGTACTGGATGGTTCCGAGGTAAGTTACCTTTCAAATGCTTTGCTTGTGGAAGAGTCGGTCACTATGCTGCCAAATGTCCTCACAAGGATAAGATTGACAAAGGGAAGGAACCTGTTAGATGGAACAAGAAATAGAATGCAAATAAGAAAAGCTATTACACTCATGAAAATAGTGATGGACTTTCAAATAGTGACGGAGATGAACGAGGTAATGAGTATAAACTTTTAATGGCTTTTGAAGATGATGACTACATGGATGCTATAGATGTAGAAGGTTTTTATAAAGAGATATCTAATCTCAAAATTTGCTTAGAAGAGAAAAATGGGATTATTGATTCTCTGCAATGTCAACTGGCTGAAAGGGAAAAACATCTTGAAAAATTGGAATGTGAAATTATTGGTCTTAGAAAGGAGATTGAGAAAACAAAAGCTATTAATCTTAAATTTGTTAAAGGATCTGAAACTCTGGATGAGATTATCAATGCGCAGCGTTCTCCACTAATCAAGACAGGTCTGGGATATAATGAAGAAACATCTCAAGCATCCACCTCCAAAAGTTATCTTGATGCAACAAGGATGAGCGAGCAAAGGCCTAATAGAAATCATCAAGTATATCAGGGACAGTTTACCTCAAGAATGAACAAAGACTATCAAGAAAATCGGGGGCAAGCTACCTTAAGGACAAATAGAAGCTATAATCAGCCACAGGTAAAATCTTTCCAATTTGCCTCAAGAATGGATGTCAGTAGAAACTACAATCGGTTGGATGATAGATTTGATAATCGCAGGAGTTTCTTCAATGGCCAATGCTTCTCTTGCCATAACTTTGGTCATAAAGCAGCCCAATGTGTTGCCTATAAGACAATCATGACTAGAGAAGCTCAAAAACAAAGGAATATGACTGGGATCACGAAAAGGACTTATAATAACTTTTCAGCCCTTGAAAATGAAGTTGAATGTTCTATTTGTAATAACTTTGGTCATGAAGATTCTGAATGCAGGAGTAGGTTTTGGAAGACAACTCAGAAGGAACAAACCTCAAGTGCCAGAACATGGAGAATGAAGGAACCACAACCAGAAAGATGTGGGATAGCCTTTTACGCAGAAGTATAGGAAAATCTATGGTATATCGACAGCGGATGTTCGAAGCATATGACAGATGATAAAGAAAAACTTGAATCATATACTGCATTAGAAAAGGGAAAGAAGGTTTCTTTTGGAAACGATACCCATGCAACCATAAAAGGAAAAGGCACTGCTCAGTTGAAAGAAAAGGTCAAGGCTGGAAATGTTTTGTATGTTTATGGCTTGAAGCATAATCTACTGAGTGTTAGTCAGATGTGCGATCAAGGAACCAAGGTAATATTTCGATCAAATGGATGTAGTGTTCGTGATCTTGATACAGGAAAAACAGTGAGCAAAGGCAGAAGAACTCCAAATAATCTATACATATTTGAAGAAGGACAACAACAATGCTATTTGAGCAAGGATGATGAACACTGGTTATGGCACCGGAGGTTGGGGCATCTAAGCTTTTCACAAATAAGGAAAGCATGCAAATACCAGGCAGTTCGTGGTCTTCCAGATATCAAAATTCCAGACAACACCATATGCAAATCATGTCAGTCTGGTAAGCAAACCAGAACTAACTTTCCTGAGAAGGAAGGATCAGCTAGCAGGCCTCTTGAGCTAGTCCATACAGATGTATGTGGTCCATTTAGGACGAGGTCACCTCGAGGAGAAGAATACCTTATATTATTCATTGACGACTTCTCCAGGTTTGTTTGGTTAGGACTTATGAAGCACAAAGACGAAGCATTCGAAAAATTCAAATCCTTCAAAGCCTTGGCTGAAAATGAATCAGATTACAAAATTAAGTGCCTCAAGTCTGATAGAGGTGGGGAATTTACCTCAAATGAATTTTTCGATTTCTATGAAGAACATGGAATAAGAAGGGAATTCTCTACAGCTAGGACTCCTCAGCAAAATGGAGAGGCAGAAAGGATGAACAGAACAGTCCAACAAATGGCTCGTGCTATGCTTGATGAATCTGGAACTCCCGCAACCTTCTGGGGTGAAGCTGCATATGCTGCGGTTGTTATTCTCAACAAAACAAATGTCCGAGTGAACAGCACTCAAACTCCTCATGAGCTCTGGTATGGTGAGACTCCTTCGGTAAAGCATTTCAAAATTTTTGGGAGCAAATGCTATATTAAGAATACTGATGAGCAGCTTGGCAAACTTGAACCTAGAGCAGATGAAGGAATTCTCCTTGGTTATTCTCCCCACAGCAAAGCATATGAGTGTTACAATAAAAGACTTGGAAGAATTGTTGACAGCATTGATGTAGTGGTTGATGAAAAAGGATACATTCCTAGGCAAGTAAATCATGAAGATATCGAAGAGGATGAAGACTACTCTCCAAATCAGACTGATGATGAAGAAGAACCTCAAGAGGCACCAGAGGAGCAGATAAGGATAGAAGAAAAGACTCCATCCAGGTATGTTCAGAAGAATCATCCAGAATCTCAAATCTTGGGGCAAAAAGAGGTTGGCGTACAAACAAGAAGAACAATTGCAGAAGCCTCAAGCTATTTGGCATTACTCTCCTCCACTGAGCCACAAAATGTAAGAGAGGCATGCAAAGATGAATGTTGGGTCAAGGCAATGGATGAAGAACTTGAGCAGATCGAAAAGAATAACACTTGGGAGTTGGTCCCTAGACCAAAAGATAAGAATGTCATAGGGACAAAATGGGTGTTCAAAAATAAGTTGAATGAAAATGGGGAAGTAATTAGAAACAAGGCCAGACTTGTTTGTAAAGGGTATGCTCAACAAGAGGGAATAGACTTTGAAGAAACTTTTGCTCCTGTTGCAAGACTTGAGGCCATCCGAATGTTCCTTGCTCTCTCAAGCTTTCAGAAGTTCAAAGTATTTCAAATGGACGTAAAATCAGCCTTTCTGAATGGAGATTTAGAAGAAGAAGTATACATTGAACAACCAGATGGTTTCATTCTTGGGAATGATCCAAATCTTGTATGCAAACTGAAAAAGGCTCTCTATGGTCTTAAACAGGCTCCAAGGTCTTGGTACTACCGCTTGGACAAATACCTTCATCAACAAGGTTTTCCAAAAGGATCAGCAGATAGCAATCTTTATATAAAAATTGAAAATGACAAATTGCTAATACTTGTTGTGTATGCAGATGATATTATCTTTGGTAGCAATGAAGAAGCTATGAGTCGAAGCTTTGCCTTGGTGATGCAGAAAGAATTCGAAATGTCTTTGCTTGGAGAACTGACATACTTTCTTGGATTGCAAATCCAACAAAATGAGGGCGGTATCTTCTTGTCTCAAACCAAGTACCTCAAGCAGATTCTGAAGAAGTATGGCATGGAAGATTCGAAACCAGTATGTACCCCTATGGTTACAGGATGCAGTCTCAGTGCAAATGATGAATCAGCAGCAGTACATCAACCAACCTATAGATCTATGATTGAAAGTCTACTTTATTTGACAGGTACCCGACCAGACATCATGCATGCAGTGGGAATAGTTGGAAGATTTCAGGAAAATCCAAAGGAAACTCATCTTCAGGCAGTCAAGAGAATCTTCAAGTACCTTCAAGGAACTCAAAACTATGTCTTATGGTATCCTAGAGATATAGATCTCACACTTCATGCTTACACAGATGCAGATTGGGCCGGAAGCGTGGATGACAGGAAGAGCACAAGTGGTGGTGCATTCTTTATGGGTTCCAGATTAGTATCTTGGTTCAGCAAGAAACAGAGTTCGATTGCTTTATCTACAGCTGAAGCGAAATATGTGGCTGCTGCATCTTGTTGCACTCAACTTCTTTGGATGATGCAAACCTTGCAGGATTTTCAAATCACTTGTACTCCACCTGTCTCTATCTTATGTGATAATACGAGTGCAATAAGCATTTCAAAGAATCCTGTCATGCATTCAAAGACCAAGCACATACCTATCAAATATCACTTTCTTCGGGAACAAGTGCTTGAGCAAAAGGTCAAGTTGGAGTATGTTCCTTCTAAGGAACAAGTTGCTGATATACTCACCAAACCACTGCCCAGGGAAACTTTTGAATACCTCAGACAGAAGCTAGGAGTAGTTGATGCTTCATCCTGTTGTTGAAGCTTGTCTGTTTCAAAGAAAAATTGGTGTACGCGAGTTGGATGAGGGGTATCCGCGTACATACGCCGATTTATGCAGGTGCAGTCGCGTATATGAAGTTTCTGAAGGAAATCAGCAGGGACAGACTCTGGTTGCAGAGAGTCTGATATGGGTCTGTCAGAGTTGATCTGGCACAGGTTCAGGGGGAGCAGATAATCTTCTAATAATGCATTGTTGGCATTACCTTAGAAGCTCTTGGTTCAAGTACTCAAGCTGTTTGGTTCAAGTGGATCAGCTGCAGAAAGGAGAACAGAAGGAGAACATGGTTGCTGCTATTGTCAGATGCTGCTGATAGTAGTTATTGGTGATTTGCATAGTCTTGATATTTCATCTCTATGTCATGTATATCTTCTCTTTATCAAGGTCATGTAACGGTCTATTTTGGTTTCCCCACTATGCCTGGGATGATTGATGCAATGTAATTGGTTATCATATGTAAATTTATGATGTATCCCCACTTGGTTGGGTGGATGATCCCCACTTGGTTGGGTGATAGATGTATGTATCGAGTCCTTTGGTGATAGGAAGGTCATTTATGGTATGTAAGTCATGATTCTTTTTACAGAACATCTTTTGTAGTCAGGGGGAGCATGTTCAGCACAGCAGAGCAGAGATATCAGCATGTACTCAGGGGGAGCACAGCCCTTTGCCCTTGATGACAAAGGGGGAGAATGAGGATCTTGGGTTGCCATCAAGTCCAAAGGGGGAGATTGTTGGCATTATGGCACAGGTGTGGCGCTATGGTACAGGTGTTGTCCTTGATGGCAACTCACTTTGGTGACAGATCTCAGTTCAGGCTCTCAGGATGAAGGAAATCTTGTATACGCAGGTTTACCTTGCCGAAGACACGTATACACGCGGGTTAGACGTTCAAAAGTCGCGTATGTGTATACATGCACTTTCACGCACATAAAAGCGCGTACATGGTGGGAAACTTATTTTTTGGTCCGTGGTCGTTAGTCCATGGAATTTGAACCTATGGTTTTAAACCATGGTATCTCGTCAGAAGTGTTGACCCCAGGTATTGGGCCCTTGGTATTGTTTATTATGGTTTTGGACCGTGGTATTGTGGAAGGCCTAGAACTATAAAAGAGGAAGGAGATCATGTGGCAAGATACCATCTGATTTATTGAATATCTGATATTGTTCTAGATCTGGAATACTGGTGATTGGGTTATGGTGCAGATCTAAATCTGAATGAAGGAGGAACCTGAGCGCAAGAAGGATAAGGACAATTGATGGATCAAAATCTCAAGGCTTGAACATTGGTATCTCTGTATGATTTTGATCTGTTATATGTGGCGCTCTCTTGATCTATAAATCTGATAATCTGGGTTAACTGATGACTGAATGTTTTAAAAGAATAAATTATCCTTTATAGATCTGTACGCAGGTTCAGTGAAGTGCAGGTGCGTATACACGCCTTTTCTGTGAATGAAAGAAGCGTATACGTAGGTTGGTTGTGGTACAGAAGTGTATGCACGCAGGTTGCTGAATAGTGAAGTAGCGTACATATCTTGATTTATGTTCTAGCTGCTTTTGTTTTATTGCTGCAGTGTTCTGGGTTCAGAATTGGTGTTTGATTACAGTTACTGTGTTCTGGGTACAGCGGTCAGAGAAGTGTTTATTTGATTCAGTTTTGATTGGTGAAAAGAAGTTTGGTTGATGCAGAAATTCTTGATGTTTGATTGATGTTATCTGTGGATCCAGTCTGAAAATTAATGAAACGAGGTCCCTGAAAGCAAAGAGAAGGTTGCAGCCTTCTGCAGGTAGAAGCCTGCGTACTAGTATCTCAAGCTAGTACAAGAACTAAGGGGGTTGGAGCTCCCTTCCAGGAGAAGCTGGAAAACAAGAGAGGGTTGTAGCTCTCTGCAGGTTGCAACCTGCGTATTGGTAAAGGACTGCACCAGTACATTTGTAAAAAGAAGTTTCTAATTAAAGAAAAGATAGAGACGAATTGCAGCAGGTGGTTTTCACCCACATTGGGTTTCCACCTTATATCTTGTGTTCTTGTGTGCGATTGTCCTTTTGCTCTGTTTTACTGGTTTTGGTTACTGGTTATTTTCTTATGAATCACAGATTAACAATCAACATCAGAAAGATAAAGTAAATTAAAAAGTTTGCATTATATACGCGGGTTTTCTTCTGCATAGTTGCGTATATATGCGGGTTCAATTAACTGAAGTAGCGTATATCATTTGATTTTGAAAAAGGAACATTTGACTTAATAATACTGATTCACCCCCCCCTCTCAGTATTATTTCCAACACAGAATATATCAATCATTTCTCATTCAGCATTTGGAGCTTTTGTTTTTCCTGTTGTACAAGCTCAACCATCTATTAAACAGGAGGTACTCTGTTCAGAATATAGATGGCCATAGAAAGGGCATATTTCAGACATAACTAAAGCGTGGTTGTTGCTGTAAAACTGTAAGTACTAAACATTTGTGGAAATTTGGTGTAATAACCACATAGAGACAGTGCAATATGGAAGAGGCATCAGTCCTTGAATTAGCAGGTTTCCTAGTTATTATGAGTAGAAATTACAAGTCAGCTAACAACAACTAAATGTTGACATCCATATGTTGAAGTTCTGCTTTTCTAGAAACTTTGGGGCCAGAGAAAAGAGATATAATACCAGCACTGAAGTGGAGCAATTCAGGAAGATCTATCAACAGAACCTCAGTGCTAATGACTTATGCAGAAAATATGCACTTACTAGTAATCATGCCAGCCGACCAAAGTGGCTCATATAAGTATGTATAGCCGCGTACTCCCATAGGACAGAATAGATCAATCATTTCTCATTCAGCATTTGGAGCTTTTGTTTTTTCTGCTGTACAAGCTCAACCATCTATTAAACAGGAGGTACTCTGTTCAGAATATAGATGGCCGTAGAAAGGGCATATTTCAGACATAACTAGAGCGTGGTTGTTGCTGTAAAGCTGTAAGTACTAAACATTTGTGGAAATTTGGTGTAATAACCACATAGAGACAGTGCAATATGGAAGAGGTATCAGTCCTTGAATTAGCAGGTTTCCTAGTTATTATGAGTAGAAATTACAAGTCAGCTAACAGCAACTAAATGTTGACATCCATAATGTGAAGTTCTGCTTTTCTAGACCCTTTGGGTCCAGAGAAAAGAGAGATAATACCAGCACTGAAGTGGAGTAATTCAGGAAGATCTATCAACAGAACCTCATCCCTAATGACTTATGCTGAGCCAACCTAAGTTTGACCCAAAGCCAACTGATGACGGCAGGGGTAATGGTGTTATTTTCAGAGGATTTGGAGGGTCGATATTTGTAAACATTCATTCTGATGTGGTTTGAAAGAGTATATTTTATGATGACACCACCCTAATAACTTTGATGCTGATTGCTAGAGCTGATATTCTACTTTCATTGTTGAAAGGGCAGTGTTTTACTTTGAAACCATGCAATCAATTGGAAGGCATTAAGAACCATATGTTGCATATGTAAAGAAAGGATATCAGTTCTGTCCATCAAATTGATCCAAGGGGCTGCACTTGACGTTCACTTCAATGGAAACCTGAAGGGCCTGTTTGCATTTCTTGTGGGGTTGTATTATTTCTAAATACAACAACTTAGATGTAGACTTCATGGAGTGACTGGGCAGTACCACTATTCATGCATTATAAACCATTAAACATACTTAGAAGTAGTAAAGTTGACAAATTCAGTGTGTAATTTGTTACACAAATTCAGATTAGGGCTTAAAAATAAAAAAAATTAGGCCAACTCATATTAGGGCTCAAATTTCCTTAGGGAACCATGAATAGGGTGCATTAGGTGAAGCAAACAGACTCAAATAAATATGCGTCGAAAGTGACTGAAATCAAACCATGAAAATGCTGCATAATATGTATTAGATATGCTTCAGAATGAACTTAAAAAATGAAACTACCTCATAAATTTTCCCACAGAAATATTAATATTGCAACGAAACTAGAATGCCATAGATACTTGGATTAGGCTCAAAATCACAACAGAGACAAGCCGTAAAATATATCTAGTTATTAACCTTATTCATCAAAATTAGATTACCAACAATACTTCCTATGTAGAAATTTTAGTAATTCATGCAGCCAACATGATGGCGTTGCAAACCTCCACTGAGGTACCATGCTTTCTCTTTGAAAGATGGAGCCTAGCTTTCTGACTGGGCAAGGAGCTCCACTTATATCTTGAATGCATGGAGAACAACTGACCTCTAACGAAGACCCATTCTGTTTTGCTGAAGTAAACAGAACAACAAAGCTTCAATCTGCCTTTGTCGAACAAACTTGCTACCTTCCCTGAAAGATCTTGCTCCCTGCATGGGGTTGCAAATTCAATGTGTAATTCGTTACAAAAATTCAGATTAGGGCTTGAAAATAAAAAAAATTAGGCCAACTCACATTAGGGCTCAAATTTCCTTAGGGAACCATGAATAGGGTGCTTTAGGACAACCAAACAGACTCAAATAAATATGCGTCGAAAGTGACCGAAATCAATCCATGAAAATGCTGCATAATATGTATTAGATATGCCTTAGAAACAACTTAAAAAATGAAATTGCCTCATAAATTCTCCCACAGAAATGATAATATTGCCATGAAACTAGAATGCCATAGATACTTGGATTAGGCTCAAAATCAGAACAAAGACAACGCGTAAAATAATGCAAAAATAGGCCTGAGATTCAGAATTTTGACAATCTCTCCTAAAAATGTGAGTTGTAACTCAAATATACTCCATAACCAAGTACTTGTTGTAGATTCGTATGCTCCTCTTGATAGTCTAATAGCCGAGTACTTGCCGTAGATTCCTATGCTCCTCGTTCGAGATGTTATTGTTAGTGGTTGTTTCAAGGTTTCTTTTTTCTTTGTGCTTCTACTTTTACGATGTCCATAATCAGAAGAGTCATGAGAACAAGTGCTAAGAGAAACAATGCTGCCAGTTGAGTAAGTTGGCTTATGCTAATGGATTCCATGTTATGTGAAGCAGATAGATGTATGTCAATATGTAAGTGCAGAAGGTAGTTATGTTTTGTAGGCGAGAAATTAGGCATTGCTTTTGCCAATTTATAAAAGAGTTCAACGTGTTTGCAAGCTGGTTTTAAGTGTGAATGGAATTGAGTTTTTGGGAATATTTTACTGCAAGCAAGAGGTAATCATTTGAAAAGATTGAAAGACAGTGGGTAATGGATGTTTGTATAGGCTTGTTCAACCTCGTGGAATGAGCGTTTTTGGAACCTGTGTGCTGAAAGAGATGCAACCGAAAAGTTCTGTACAACCAAATAGGGAGACCCGTGCAAGATCGCAACACTTCAATACTGGATAAATTTCTGACAGGTGCAGAAATAAATACATATACGGACTGATTTGAAATGGAGTTGAAATACTTCAAGATCAGATTGGAGAGGATATAATCCAATATGAAGAGCATTTATTGGAGCAACCGGTGTTTAATGATCGCCATAAAACAAAAAACTTACCATTTCAATGTTGCAAGATGCAAGGTGCGGAATTTGATATGCAACCGGTGCAATTAAGTGATCTATCTGACATCGGAGGCAGATGGCATATGAAATGATGTATGTGACAGCAAAAGTAAATCAGAAATTAAGTGATGTATCTGACATCAGAAGCAAATCTCAAATAAAATCTTGGTGTTAGATTGCAAGTGGGGTTTTGGCAGTTGAGTGCGACAGGCTCGAACTTCTCGTTGCACAGAAGAAAGGATATGACAGTCAGCGATATGACAATCTATAAAGGGAAGAGTGGAAGTAATGAGGGGAAGATACATACCCATAACTCCACTCTGCATAAGCATAGGGTTCTATAGATGGAAAGTAGAATTTACATAAAATGGCTAAGCTGTGGTTTTATGTGTTATTGTCATTTTGTGAAGAGACATGAAAAAGCAATAGGGGCCACGTTAAATCCTGGTTGACTTTGATGGAAGGGTACTCCATGCTCATGCATTAATGTTAATGCACTATTTCAAAAATATCTCACAATCTGGTCAGAAAAGAGGTCAACTGAGAGGTGAAACAATTGACCTTTTCACATACCATACAATAAAATCTCATTCAGATTGGACAAGCATAATATTCCTGTCTGCATGGGAGAAATCTTAAGTGTCCATACCAAGATGGAAATATACTCGAAAGGGTAATAGGATCTAAAAACCTAGTTATGCAATTGACAAACTAGGTTAGGTTTGAGATGTCAAGGGTGCCAGGTTCTGTTCTTGTTGTTTCTTCAAAGGTTTTTACATTTTTCAAACTTATAAAATTGCTTTTCCTTATTTATTGAAGGAAATCTTTATTCCTATAAGTTAAACTTATAAATTTAATTCTACAGGGTTCCAAGTTCTACTTCATCGTTTCTCAACATTCATATTTTTTCTTTAACTTCAGAAACAGTACAGTTGAGTTGTGTTTTAAACTTCAAAATCTCAACATTTGCAAAGTTGAGACCCCTATATATAGATTACTGTGCATTGGAAGAAAGCTGCAGATGTTTGAACACATATTTGATAGACAGTGAACCTACAAATATTGATAAGCAAGTGCATATCAATATGGTCCATAAGGCAATTAGATTTGAGGCAAAGAATTGCTTCCTGTCTCTAGATATTGCTAGGAGAGCAGAATGCCAAACACCAAACTATATGATCAAACCAATAACTTGTTTCATTTGTCACTGCTTGAATTAATAGATCATTTTCATCTATATCTTAAAAGGGACAAACAAGGAGCATAAAAGTTATATTTCTTTGTCTCCATGTAATAAAAGCCCTAATATGTGTTAATTATTGGCAGATTTATTTTTTCTTCAATAGTTATGTCACTTATTCTAGTGGATGAGAACCAAAAGATACTTACAGACTGATATGCTGTAGTCCAATCACACAACTCTTTATGCTATAAAGCACAAAAAGTGATGCACCATAAAAACAAGTAAACAAATAAAAAAGATGAAAATTTAAAGGAAAACGAGCTGAAACATTAAATCAGATTCACGCTCAACTTGGGCAGTAAGCACTGAAAACAATAATTTAATTTTCAGCATGTATTTTTTCCTGGTCAGATTAATTTCCAGTACTGTAAAAGCAGACTGGACCAGGGCAGTTAATTGCTAACTGTCACTTCTAAGAATCAAAAATTATTTCTATGAATGTAAAAGCAGACTGGACCAGGGCAGTCCATTGCTAACTGTCACTTCTAAGAATCAAAAATTATTTCTATGAATCAGAAGTTAGTGGTCTGATTGTGTGTTATCCAAGAAATACAGTATGATCAGGGAAACCATTTCCACATACAGATTGAAGTAAATGAACTCAAATAAGATTCTTGTCATTCTAACTGATCATATTCAATAGAGAATATGAGTAATAATTTTATGGAAAACAATTTAATATAACGAGCTGTAACAATCCACAATTCTAAGTAGAGCTAAATATTATTACAAGTTACAACTTAAGAACCACTCAGACAAGAAATGAACATTCTGGAATCCATAGCAAAAGGGTTTGGCAAAGCGTTTTGTTCTTTTGGCATTTTTGCCATATCAGCAAAAGCAGGAATCTCCTCCTTCTGAGATGGCAAAAGAAGTGTTTGCGTATCCAAACTAGCTATAGAAGGAAAATAAAACTTGCAGTTCAAACTGAGGCTTTAAATAACAGATCCCACTTAGAATTTGCTGTGATCTATTTTAACAATTCGTAAGTCTTCACTCTTTGGCCCAACACCAAATGAGAAGAAAAGGGCTAAAACACTGGGCAAATTGAGAAGTTTTAAAAACAATAATTATTGACTCTGGCAAATGTTCAAAACTTGAACAATGATTTTGCAAAAAGAATTACATAGCCGGAACAAGAATCGATGTCTGAAACACAAAACCGCTATGTTATGCATGGAATAAAGCAATTGTTCATACCTGGTCTCCAGTTACACAACTGAAAGCATAGGAAAAGTGTAAGAATCAAGCAGAAAATATGCACTTACTAGTAATCATGCCAGCCCACCAAAGTGGCTCATATAAGTATGTATAGCCGCGTACTCCCGCAGGACATTGCCATGTGCACTGTCATTTCATTAAAAGCAGTACGTTCCAAAAACTATAAACTAGGACAAATAAATATAATGCTGATAAAAGGTTCCAAAGAAGCCGTGTTGACCATTTATGTAGCTGACCAGGGTTTGCATTTGAATTCCTATTATTCAACACTCCAAATGGAGAATTGGAGCCATAATTGAGGTTAGAAACAGAACACTTAAACCACTTCTTTACTATAAGCAGGATCAACCTTGATTACATATGGACTGTAAATGGCAGCATAATAAGGGAAATGCAAAGTTAAAAATAAAAATAAAAACAAAACAATTCATGGCATTTTAACTAAGCAAACCAGAGATGTGCTTTAATCTTGCAACTTGAGAGTGAGCATCCTATGAACAAAGTTCAGCAGGAGAATTTTTTTTACCAAAACCTTAAAGCTACTATCCAAACAAGCATTTAAGGCACAAGGCCAATGTTAAATGCGGTCTCCTTGATGACAGTGATTTTGAATATCCAGGAACAAGAATTTGAGTGCTTAGTTGTGAAAAACTTTTCTCCGTCTACAAATTCAGGGAATCGCACCTTGATAAACAGAAAAGCCAAATTTATGGGCTTGCATGCTACAGCATAGATGTCTAAACTCTTTCCTAACAAAATGACTGTGAAGATGCCTCAAGTATTAAATATTCTTCCAAATTTCTCATTTTAAATATAGGAATAATCACTTATTGTTGATTGGAATCCCTTGAGGAGGAGGTTTTGAGAAGCTTCTAGGTTGATGGCAGATTTAGTTGCCCAGATAATTTTGATATAAAGGAATGAACTAAATTGCATGATCAGGCCAGGAGTTTTTTCCCTTACAGGACAACAGACCTGTGGACACTGCTTCGCCCAAAAGTCCACTAACCAATGAGAGAGTACAACAAAAGTATTCCTGCATAACCAAGTGCTGCAAGATGTGATAGCTCAACATGCAGCCTATTTGGAAATAAAATATAAACTGGCCTGAACCTCAGCTGGTCATGTGCTTTGAGGATTGTATGTGTGTGTGTACATATGTTTAGGATGCTAAAATGACTTATGCTGAGCCAACCTGAGTTTGACCCAGAGCCAACAGATGACGGCACGGGTAATGATGTTATTTTCAGAGGATTTGGAGGGTCGATATTTGTAAACATTCATTCTGATGTGGTTTGAAAGAGTATATTTGATGATGACACCACCCTAATAACTTTCATGCTGATTGCTAGAGCTGATATTCTACTTTCATTGTTGAAAGGGCAGTGTTTTACTTTGAAACCATGCAATCGATTGGAAGGCATTAAGAACCATATGTTGCATATGTAAAGAAAGGATATCAGTTCTGTCCATCAAATTGATTCAAGCATTTTCTTTATACGTGAATATTGTGAAAGAATAACGCATACCAGAATACTGCGGTTTGCAACAGATCGCCAATTGAAGTGCAAAGGCAGTCAAATTGAACTGGACCTCAAACGTTGTAGCAATTCACTGGTCTGAAACCGTAATGTATAAAAGCAAAGACAAACTCTATCGTAACAAGGTAAAGACAGAGCTTTTAAACAAGTTAAAGACAAAGCTTTTAAATAGACACTTGTCACACATGCAAAAAGAAATGTATAATACAAAAACATATTTCAAACACTTAAAATACCGTGGGGCCCACAACTTTACCTCTGTCTCGTTTGAATGTCCAACGTGTCTACCTCCTAGCTAACCAACGCGAAAGCAGGAGTTCCGGGTTCACCACTGGATACTACAAGGCTTAACCCTGAACCCTACCACCATTCCCACCAGAAGAGAGAGCCAATTTGCCATACGTGAGAAACGATGATTGCATGTTCCCATCAGACAACAGAAGGGAAGTACTTACCACAGAGAAGTCAGTCCTTACCGCCGCCGAAAGAGAAGACCCCATAACCGCATACCCGGTATATTTCATTCATTACCCCTTTCATTCATACCCCGGTTGGGGGAGGGCTGACCTAACTTGAGGTCTAGGGACGGGAACACACTGGAGTCGAACCAGTCATTGCGTAACCATCACGGCATTCTGTTTTCGCAATATATATTCCCACAGGGGCGTGTCTTTCTACCAGCGACTGCAAACAAGCCCCACTACCCGGTAATGAGCTAACAAGGCAGGGTACGGGGAGGGAGAGGGGAGAAAGGAGAGGGGAATAAGAGAAAGGAGAAAAGGATAAAGGATAAAGAAGGGGAAATAAGGGAAAGGAGAAAGGACCCGACATTAAATTCAAAAACTAAACAGAGGCTTCTCGAGCCATGGCTAGCTCTCAGAGAATTTCATTCTCTTCACTGTAGAAATCAAAGGTCGGGGTAACAGCAATTGATGAACTCAGGAAGCAGGCGCTTCGCACGAATGTGATTGGAATATGATGCTGCTTATGGATGGGTTGAGCTGCATCCTGAGGTCTTGCTTGGGTTGCTTCGGTCTATCCAAGCAAATGAAAACGGATCGAGGGGCCCTCATACAGAGGTCTGTAGCGGACAACAGAAAGCGTAAAATAGCTGAAATATGAAATATGTAAATTACATAGTTGGAGTATCTTTTAAGTTAATGGTAAAACTAGCATTTGTCCCAAATTACATAGTTGCTGTGTGTATATGAAATATGTAAATTACATAGTTGGAGTATCTTTTAAGTTAATGGTAAAACTAGCATTTGTCCCAAAAGGTACAAAGAAAGGCCGATAGGATTATTAAATTGGAATTGTTGAATTTTTCTAGAAGAGATGTTGGTTCAAACCTGCAATTTGAGCTGGCTAAAGGCTTTCTAATTGTTTTTTATTATGGTAAAATTATATTGATAATTCATTGGTTTTACTTTCAAAAGCTTGAATTTGAAGGGTACCTTATAGCTTGTATGCAAGACTGCAATGGGTTCTGCCCCCAAAAAATGCTACTAGATCTAAACAAGCAGAGCCATAAACCTGAAAATTTTTCAATAATAGGACCTACTTGGGACAAGCATAATCCTTACTCCACTCCAAATAAGAGTTGCAGTATACGGATTAGGATACAATGCAGGAAAGCATGCCTTATGAACAGAAAAGACAAAAGATAACAGTGTTTTAATTTCCATATGCAAGGCCTTCATAGATTGCCCCATGACAGCATAAAAGGAACTAACAATATAAAACACGCATCCATAACAGCAAAGGTAAAAGAGCAGCAAACATGCATTCATCCAAAAAATTGCAGCAGGGAAATAGCCAAACAGTATATATCTTCTTCCATTAATCATAGGAAGAGAAGTATAAAGCATGCTTTCAGAGCAGAAAAGATAAAAGCTAACAGTGCTAAGTGTTAGCTCCCATAAGTAAGGCATTCACAGTTTGCTATAACAGCATAAAAGGAACAAACAGAATAAAACATGTATCCATAACACCAGAAGGTAAAGGACAGCAAATATCCATTCATCCAAAAAAATTGCAGCAGTCAAATATCCATTCATCCAAAAAAATGCAGGAGTCAAATAGTCAAATGGCGTATATGTTCTTCTATTTATCATATGACAAGCAATATACTTCCATCAATTCAAAAACCCTTACAGACCAGTACCGTCTCTTACCCTATTCGAAAGAATATGGTTTCTAGCTTAAATAGTTATCTGTGATGAAGTACATTTGAACCAGCGCTTAAGCCCACTAATTCAAAATACAAAGTAAAATCGCTTAATACAAATAAATTCTTTCAAAATACAATTTAAAATTGCTTCATACATTTAAGGTCTTGATTGCTTAAAGTTCCTCTAACAATAAGGAAAAATACTTGGAACTTTTGGATACTGTCCAGAAAGCAAAGGTAATTTTGGTGCTTACCATTTACCTGGGTGATTCCAGTCCCATTCAGAATTAAAAACATCCACGAGCAGAATAGACCTCTGTAACATTCTGATGGGCAACAATGTGAACCCTTGTAAGAACAGATTAGGAACAATGGATATATCAGACAAGGACCACTTTATCCTCACAACAGGAAACCACAGACAAATTGCTTTCAACGACAATGTAACAGAGCCTTGAGTTCCATATTGTGATACATTTATCCAACAAGGGTTGCCACATCCTCACAATAGGAAAGCAAAGGTAGTTTGCTTTCAACAGCAAACTAACAGAGCCTCACGTTCCACATTGTGCTCTCCATCCATAACATTACAGCCCATATAGCCTTGCCGTGTTAGATATATTCACAAGTTATAGAAAACATACGAAATAGAACTGTCCCAAACAACCAGGTAAAACCCACCATCCTAAACAGTCAGGCAGAACCTGCCTCCTGAACAACCAGGCAGAACACACTCAATAAGTAACAATAAGGGAAGCCGCACATTTGCACTACATCAGACTTCTACGTAAATTTTGAAAAGATATAAGTGCATGAAGAAAAGCTTCAAAGAACAAAAAAATAACGAAATACAGTCAGTAATATCAATGACATCGGCGTAAAATCTTTGGATTATGAATTCTTTTCCAAAAGCCAAAAGGTAGTGCCCATAAACAAGAAAAGCAAATACATAATTTCGCAGGCAGAAAAGATATGGCTGATCAAGATCAGCTAATTTTTAATTAGTGATAGAGGGAAAAGCATTAAAGGTCGCACGAATACCTTCTTAGCCCCTCGCACATCCCGAGGTTTCTCCCGGTCGGACAATCAGCCATTGCCACAATTTCAGTTGTAAAAGGCCACCAGAGCTTTTAACAGCGAGCTATTAAACATCGGAAGAAGAATCTGCAGGCTTCCATGTATGGAATCGGTCTGCGCGTCTTTGAAATATGAAGCTGAGAAACAAGGAAACCTCCACAATTGACGCAGGAAGCTAAGGCCAGTAGCAGATACAACTGAATTAGGGCCGATCACTTGAGAATGAGGGAATTCCTGCGTTAGCTCAGGGGCACAGAGCCCCTTTAAGGATGGATAGCTCGATATTTTCTCAGGAATTCCCTATCTTTTCGTGCAAACAGTGTGACAAATAGAAAGTTGTGTCTTTTTCCAAGTGTGAAATAGGGCACAGCGTTAAATGGTACGCTGTAAAATCGGCAGCAGAAAGCAAATTTCAAATCAACGGTTGAGAGTGTCTCACCTCGCCTTTGAACCTCAAATCAATGGCCGTTTTTCAAGCAGCATCAGATCTGTCCTTTTTGGCTAGATACTTTTCATTCTGGTTTGATCTGTTAAAATTTTTAACATGTCATCAGAATTTTCCACAGTAATATTGAAGGTTTTCGTGATTGATTTGTAATGCAGAGTAGAGGTAGCTGAGAAAACCTCTTTAAGTATTTGGTGGCTCCCGCTCATGCTCCAATTCTCGCTGAGAATTTCCAGGATAATAATGGAAGCTTTTTATGATTGATTCCGATGCAGAGAATAATTGAGGTAGCCTAGAAACCCTTTATAAATGTTTGTTAACTCCCGTTTATGCTTCAATTCTTTTTCTCAGGAAAATTCACTTCACATTCTCATTTCCCGACAGTTTTCGGGGTTGTCTATTGAACGCTCCTATGAAAATCATAATAAAAGCGATTGTGACATGCAATTAGTGTTTTATTTTTACAGCGGAGAGAGCATTGAATAGGCAATAAGTATTCGGAGATGTCTTATTCGTACGTGTTTACTTGTATGTGCACTTGTCAGAGGCATTCATCGAATTTTTCCAGGTAAGTACAAAACCTATAACCCTCTTTGCTGATAAATCATAATTAGCGTTAAAATTAGGGTATCATCAATTTAGATTAAATTTATATAATTTTTAATTTAAAATGAAATTATAACATGATTGATTTTAGTTATATTTTAATTTTTTAATTTTTATTGTATTAAAAAAATTGAGTCCATGTACATGTTTATATAATATTAGTTTTATCTCCTTCTGACATGCCATATTTATGAATTCGGGAGCAGTGTATTTAAACGTAAAGAAATAATCATTCCAGTTGAATTTAATTCGAATTTCCATTTTTAGAAATGTTTTGGAATATTTGGGAATGAGATGGACCCATAGGAATGAAGTTAGATTAGTTTGGTGATTAGTAAGGTTATTTTATTTGTTACTAATCACTTTAACTCTTCTAGAAAAATTAATAAGGTTATTTTATTTGTTATTAATCACCTTAATTTTTCTAGAAAAATTTAACAATTCCGATTTAATAATCCTATCGGCCTCTCTTTGTCCCGATTTGTTCAAAAGCCAATTTTGTACTGATTTAAGGTTAACACATTTCAAGACCCTTTTCTACGAGTCATGACCAATAAATAATCATATTATTACATATATCATGTAGATTGATAGAGGAGAGTGATATGAGTTTTGACACTTTCAGGTTTTCGATGTCTCTAACTCTCGTTCTTCTCCTTTATTTTCTGTGCTTTGTCTGTGACACGTCTATTTTTGGTTGTGATAGGGTTTGCAGTCCTGAGCCTTTAGAATTTTTGAATGGATTCAAACTTCAAAGACATTAGTAGAACAGTTGGCCACCCTTGCTAAGGAAAAGGGAGGGAGGAAATTTTCCTTGACTGCCAAGCAAAACACAGTTTTTGAAGTCACAGCAACCCGTGATCATCCTTAAGCCTCAACCTCTTGCAAGCCTAATTGAAATTTGAAATCCTACTGCACTCAGATCTGACTTGTTGATTCATGGGCATTTGGTCCTCAACAGACACAATAGCCAGTCGAGCCAGGTAAAATTGGAAGCTGCAAATGATAGAGCCATCAGACTGTTGTCAAGAGGCTACTTCTTGGTCTTTTCTCCAACCCTGTTGACAAATCTCCAGCGTTTGAAGGAGGCCCTTTGATGATGAGAAGGGCAGATCTTTTTTATGAAACTTTGGTTGGTGGGCTTTGATCCTTCAAAGAAACTTGAGCCTCAATCACTGTAAAGGTGAAGCCACATAAGCTCCCTATGGAATTCTGGCATGACACAGTCTTCACACAACTAATGCACACCCCAGGAACTTTACTGATGTTTCCAAAATAACAGCTGAGGCATTGACTATAACTCAGCAAACTGCTGCCACCCTCAATAATTTTTTAGCTGTCAGATTACACTTAAAGAAACCATTAGAATAGAAAATATCCCTTTCAACTGCACGATCTGCTTCAAAACTGGTCACTTGGCATGCCTCATCAACGACAGAGAGAAGCCCAAAAAATCCTGCAATAGAGTCCCTTAAACCAAGCTCCTCCATCTTCACAACCTGAATCCCGTACATGTTAGCAAACCGTGAAGAAGAAAGCTTCTGGAAGGACAAGGTCTAAAAGCAAAAAAGCTATCGCAAGGACAAGTGTATGGGTTTGAACTAGATGACATTAATCCATGTGATCTCAAGTGGGTTGAAGCTGCAAAGATGATAGCAACAATGGCTCCTAAATATCAAGATCCAGAAGAACTAGCACAAGAACAAATCCTAGGCAAACATCCCACTAAATGGACTTCAAGTGAGGTCCAAGACCAAATCTTCCAGGACAATGCAGGGGATTGTTGAGGCTCTGAATGCCAACTTTACAGTTAGACTTTCATCTATCCCCTGCTGATGGGGTCCTAGAGCATACTGAGAACTCTTCTGGCCAAAAGGCCAAAAGCCAGTCAATAATTGTCTGCACACAAGGAAAGCACCCACCTTCAAAACCCAAATTGAGGTTAAATCCCATGAACCCCAGTCCGATGATAATCTCTACAAGAAAAACAAGTGGACGTAAATCAAAAGATGCCATTGCACAGATGGGAGAATAATAAGTAGTAGAATAAACAAAAAATTTAAGCCTCTTTCTTTTTTGAATTAATGCTACATATAACACCCATCAAACTTCACACACTTATAATCCAAGGCTCTATGCCCACCTGGCTTTGAACTTGGGTAATTAACATGGCAACACCCCCGTCTCACCAACTAGACCACAGCCCAATGGACAATTATGTTGAGCCTGTTAGTTTTTAACGCTGGTTCCATGTATGATTTCTTATATTCTATTCAGTTAGTTTGATAAATTTTCTCTGAGCACATAGAAAGTTTTCTTACCGAGCAAAAAATATTATTAGTGATTACATATTCTATGTAATAAATAAATAATAATATATTACATGTAAAGAATGATCACTGCGAATATCATTACCCATCCTCTCTAGTCTATTTATGGCACTGCTACACAACTAAATATCATCATTGTTGTAAGAGATATTGGTATTTGAGAACGAAATTGCAAATATCTATTTTTCTTGTGTGTGGTACCACTTATGGCCCTTAAGTTATCATTAGCACCATATAACCATTTTAGAGTATTAGCAGAAAGAATTCTTTTGCAATGCCTAGTACAGTAAGTCTAAACCATAATATATGATACCTTTATGCTAATTTGGTGTTTACCATTAACAATCTCTTTAACAATTCAAGATCAATTTCTGTAATTCACCAGCTATTTACTTATTGCAATTTTCGAAATTGTACCAAGAACAATCAATTGAATCATTCCTTTTTGGAAGGGCCTTTGAACATCATTTTTACAAAGTTCTTTTGCAGTACAAAAGCATTAGTAGATTACAATCAATAGATGAGTTTATCCAAGGTCTTAAACAAATTACAAATGAATTCCTTATATAATGTCAACAGCAATTTGCATGTTGCATGGAGACAAAAAATAGCAGAACAGAAATATTTGAATACTCATCTTTATTGTTAGGGCCTTTGAACTTTTAATTGTCATTTTCAGAAAATTCTTTGGCCACACACTGGTAGATTACAATCAGCAGATGGCTTTATGCATGGTGTCTTAAACAAGACAAATGGATTCTTTACATAAGCTCATGTCAACAGAAAATCGCATGTTGCATGGAGCAAAAGTGTAGAGGCATCAAAAAAGGTTAATTCTCCTTCCCGCTGAAGGTTGAGATGGGGCTGTGAGAAACAGCTGAAGACCAGTATTCTCTGTTCATATTTATTGGTTTCAGGGGAGTTGAAGGACAAAGTGACATGGATTTGGACTGACAGTAAGCATGTCTGTATACAGTTGCGGTTCTGTCCTTGATATCAACTTCCTCCACCTTACCCACGTTCAATAAAAGTTGATTAAGTAACTGGTTAATAACAGGAAACTCCTGCAACCACAAATAAAACAGCCAGCAATAATTACATGACATTAATGGCCCCCCCAAAGAAGCTGATTTTCTTATTTTATGGTCCCCATTATGTGAATGCATACATCCTGCAATAGACCTGGTCCTCGTGTGACTCTGTGATGATAGATTTATAGACGATGGAGCAGATGGATAGTACTTTGAATTACCTCTGTGATCTCATGAAATGTGTTATCAAGGAGAGGTGGTGGCAGATTGTCCTTTATCAAGTCCAAAGCCCTGACATACATAAACCAACAAAAGTGGTTCTCAATGCTTAAGCTATCCAGCTTTTTTCATGTGAAAAGTGCAAATAGAGATTAACTTAAGGTGAATATGTGTACAAAATTACAAATTGCATAAATAAATGCTTAGGCTATCCAGTGTTTTCATGTCCAAATTCCAAATAGCAAGTAACATAAGGAATATGTACACAAATTGCATAAACAAATTACCGGGAATTATTACAAAGCAGAATGTAAAATCTGATAATATGAAATAGAAGACGAGGAGAAAGGTCTTGTTCACCAACTGAAACCAAAACCTGCAAATGAAAACAATATATCCATAGAGGTAAAATTCATGGGAAAATTAAAACGGAAAGAAGGGAACCTAATTTGACTTCCATTGATAAAGATACTGCTCCATGGAGTAACTTACCAATCGCTTGCAAATTTCCAAAAGATTACCAAGCACAGATCTGGTTGATTCTCAAACATAAGAAATTCCACAATTGTCTTGTAAAATTGACTCTATGATGTGCATGGCAATCTGCCAAACAACTTTAATATTATCCAATCAACGAAACACACAAATTTAGGGAAAAGCTGAAATCGGAAGGAAAAAGCTAAATAGTTTTAGATATCAAGTACCACTTTGGAAAGTTCATTCCCAATTTCAATTGCATGCAGACAAACATCCACGATGTTGCTTTTGAGAGCCCATTGAATAATTTCCGCCTCTCTAGCCTTCATGTCGATGACAATGTTTGTTTGTGGTTGGTCACAAATTATTGATATTATTAATAGTTCAAAACATTAACTTGATAAATACATTACTAAGTAGTAAGAACATAAGCTCTAAGAATTGAACCTGAACGATGATTCCAAAGACAGAGAGGCAGATAGCTCTCACATTCTCGATGTAATCCTCGATGTTCTCAAACAATATAAAAGGGATCAAGTAGTTTGGAATATGCGCTGGTACCAACAAAGGAAACATGATTAGCTTCACCTTAAAACAGGGGCAAAATTGACATTGCTGAAAACTACCACTGCAAAATACTTTAAACTGGACACAACCCACAGCTAAAGAATGCATATGCTTTCAAGAAGAGGATGTGCTTTTCCTTATTTTCTTCTTCCAGTGGGCATATTTATATTGTTAATGGACACTCCGTTACTACTGTGGGCCGGGGAGAATTAGAGACTTAAAATTCATGGAAACATCTCTCACGAATCATTTTTGTCAACTGAAAATGTATAATGGTTTGCTATGGGGATAGGCCAGCGAGATGAGAGGTGGTTTGTTTTTTATCTATGTTGAATAGAATTAAAAATGGTTGCCCCAATAAATTGTGCGTTAAGTATGGAAATAATGTTTCAGAATACTAAGGTTAGAAGAAGGATAATACTGATCCAGTAGATCTTTATTTTGACTTGTTTGAAGGAACCTCATTCCACATACGAAAATTTCACAAGGATGTACTTCATTCTTTTTGTTTTGGATGCAACAGATATTAAGGTAATGTCAAGACTTCATTTTGTACTTAAATTGTTTCACTGCAAAATTATATCAAACACTGACAATACTTAAACCTCCGAATATGGAAATCCATGAATCTCACCATCCACGAGCTTGCCTCTTGTTTCTTTGTTGGCAGCAATACTCTGAGAACAGCCAACAACTCATAAATGGTCAGCCATTTTAAAGCTGAAGACAACTTCACTAAACGGTACAATAAAGTAGTGCAAAATAAACGGCAAGTTTTTTATATTAATGCCAGGCCATAGAAAGAAAAAGACCAAATGCTTTCAAAAGAAAAGGATATCATTACAGGAAGAATATGCCATACATAAATTGACAAATAGCACTGGAAATACAAGAATTGGTGAAAGAATCTAGGACGAAAAACATATAAAAGCTAAAACATGGACAGGACATCTTATACATGGCCAATGCTGGGTGACCAAACAATTGAAAAACAGCCAAATAACTTCGTATATGAAACTAAATATGTATTTCTCTACTATTCACATATATGGAGAATTTGAAGCGTAGTAAAGGGAACGAAAAGATCACCTGAAACAAAGTCAAGACATTTGCAAGCCTTTTGGAACTTCTGATGTTCAGATTGCCTGTCTCCATTTTCTGATATGCACTCAGTACTTCCTGCAAAAACCATTAAAAGAATTTTTTGCCATTAGAAGTTATTGAAGTTGAGAAGATATAATCTTTGTACTTTCCTACAGAGGTTTTGAATGACTCGTACCTGTAACAAAATTGCCATGATACCACAGGCATGAAAAACAAAGAATCCTGCTTTGCTGTACTTCTCAGGTTCTAGCTCTCTCCTCTGCAAAAATTTAAAGACTCAATTAAAGTATGATATCAAATGAAATTTTTTGTTTATAATAATCACATATATGAAGTGGCCAGTTAGGACAAAGGCTTTCCAAGAAATGGTGAAAGGATTCTTTGGGATATGAGCAACTTTTGTGATGAAATAACTTCTACAAGGTGGTAAAAGATTCAGTGTAAATTAGGAAGAGTGACGATTTCTAGAGATGCAGGGATGAAACTAGCTCATTTTAGGCTCATTTAATCACTTTGCCAGATCGTTCACATATCAGTTGGAGAACTGAAGGTTAAGATACAATTCTCATAACTTGGCTTGGTTTGTAGGTTGACCATCTAACTGTTAGACTATTCTGCTTGCTTACAGGGGATACTGTATGTTTAAGAATTGACATGAAGTAGAATGCAATATATTTACAGCCTTGAAGGAAGTTGTAGAAGTTGTAGAGAGAGGTAATCTTGGCTTTAAGATTAAGTTAGGAATAACAAATAATTTCAAAGTGGGAAATGAAGGATTATTCACTAATTGAATGCTGATGAATTTATTCATTGTCTCGCACAAAATATTACCTATGTTTGTAGCTGACAATTTATTTCATTGGATACTCAAGTAAATAAGAAGCAAAATGATCTTGTAAAAGGGAGATATGACTTGGCAGATCTGATATGTTTCTGGAAAGAAAAGCGAGCAAGGTTTAATAAAAAATATTTGATGCAAACGTTTGAATTTGTGAAGGCATGACAAAACGGAGGGATATTTGGTCAAGATTCTGATGCCTTCTTTGATAGTTTGATCCTATTTTATGCAAATAATTTTAACTCTGTTAAATTGTATGACCTTAAGTACACGTATCCAAAAAAATATATCTTGCTATCTTCATTAGAAAAGAGTGCCCTATTGCTCAGGCCCTACATGTGATAATTATGAATGCTATTAGTTGTGTTATCAGGTTAGGTAACAAAGCTTAGTAGTGGAGGTTCCAATTTCTTTGGAAAACAGCAGTTAGGAAGTAATCATTTTTCAGATGATACAGTACTGTTTCCACAGCTTGGGAATGGCATGTTGATGCAACCCAAACATTACACTGTGTTTAATGCTTCAAGAGCCAAGGTTAGTTTAAGTAAGACTAAAACACTTCCGATAGAAATACTGATAAAGGGCCATAGTTGGAGGATTTAGGATGTTATTGGGTCAAGCCTTTGAGGGACTGTGTTCGTTATTGGTTTAAGACTAAGCCAAGTCTAGATCACATGATGTAGGTGGAATAGGATGGGAATAAGTGATGTGATTGGTGATTTTTTATTTGTGGAAGGCTAGGTGCCTGCAAAAGGGTCTTCTTTGATTGGGATTCCGTCAAGATCTTGACACATTTTTAAGGGTTTGACACTATTTTCACCAAGCAATTCCAATTTTTTGAATACTCCAGGCTTTTGCATGGCCCGCTAGACATGTTTAAGATTGAAATTACCTGTTTAGTTCTATTAAGGATGCCCTATCGCTTAAGCCTTGTATGTCATGGTAGGTGCCACTGATTATTTGTTAAGTTCATTATAATAGTAGGTTGAGGCCTTACATTTTTCGTGTGTGGACACCTGGGCGCCCCATATGTGAAACATCCCTCATTCTTGGCAAACGTTTTGCTTTGGGCTTCACAAATTGGGGGATATCAGGAAATGTTTTGTAGGGCATGCCGCAGTCTTGGGGTGCGGGGAACTCAAGAGCATGTCCCTGTGTAACAATGTGTATGATGTTTATAGGATGGAATTGGATTGATTTTATAAGTCTGCCCTAAGGTCTTCTTTGCAATCATATGTATTAGTCATCTTGCTACAGCCTATGAAAGAATGATTTAGGATTGCAGGTAAAGTTGTTAAAGAATTATTTGTGGTTAGAAGGCAAAGGCAACAGGAAAAAAATGGTATAAGTTGGACATTTTTTGTATGAGAGAGAAGAGTGAGGATTCGGAATGAAGATTGTCATGATATTGGGTCAGCCTTATCTGTGAAGTGGTTGATTACAAACATTTCTGGACATGAGCCTTGGTAAGTTGGTAACCACTAACAAGGAAAAACATCAGGGAAGATTGTGTTAATCAGAAACTTGCATGGAAACACAAGTGTAGCTCATTTATCTCTTATAATAGAGGATCTGATGTTAATTTATCTTTCAAATCTTGGAAGAATTAATCCTATTTAAATACCCCAAACCTAGATAATTGGAGACTTCGATCTTCTACTTACTACAGGTCCATCTGTTGATTCTCTAATAACCAGTGTTCCACGGGGACTCGCCCCCCCCCCCCCCCCCTCTAGGGGTCTAGTTTCCTCGCTCCCCTGCGCTCCGGGGACTTGGGGACTAGAAAGGGACGTTTCCCCACGCTCCCAAAAATGAGAAAACTCAGGGGGACGTGCCAGGGGGTGTTTCCCTTCCCTGAGGGGGCGTTTCCTTGCTGTACAAGATGTTTGTACTGGCACTGAGATTTTACCGAGATATCCCAGGATTGCTGTGTATAACACAGTCCCTTCGTCCGAGATTTTCATCTTCTAATCACTGTTATATTATGTTGTCCAACATGCTTAAATTGCTACAGAAGAACCACCGAGATCAGATGTCAAGACTGTTATAGACAGCCTTGGATTTACCACGATGTCATCGACAGCTACGTGCCATTAATGTGGGACCTTGTACCTGAGTTTATAGCTTTGACTGCGGCTGCCACACCTGTCATTTTTCAGCGTGAACAGTTCTTCTTTTGGCTGTAAGTTACATGTCTCTTAGATTGTGTAGAAGTTTCCCTGATCTACATGTAATTTCCCTTCATGATTGTGTTTTAAATTTCTTTCCTTACTGCGGCTATATGACAACGGATCTGCGTGGCTGCCATCTATGCCTGCGGCTGTATCATGTCAATGGATCTATTGTGTGGCTCATCCTCATCAGCAGCATGGATATCCTCATGACTGTGTATGACTGCGTGGTGTATTATATGAATGCCCAGCATATATATTCAATGTATATATTTCCAGCGTATATGCCATGTATGGACTCCATATTGCATTAACGTGGTTCCATATTCATATGACATGAACAGCATTTGACATGTGAATAGCGTCTAATATATGAACATCGTTTGTATACATATCCACCATGAACAGCCTCATGAACATCGTTTATAATATGAACAACGTCTAATACATATCTCACCATGAACAGCCTCATGAACAGCGTCTAATACATATCTCACCATGAACAACCATGAACAGTTTAATGCATATCTCACCATGAACAGACCTACGCTATGCTTTGCAGCTTTTCAATTCAAACCAAATTGGCAAATTGTCATAGTGGACTCAATTAATAAATTATATTTTATATTTATAAATTTTTAAGACCCTGACGCTCCCCCACGTTTCCTAAAAAATGGTAGGGAGCTTTTGCATAGGCCACTCCCGCGCCCCCTCGCCCCCTCGTCCCGGAACCTTGGTGGAACACTGCTAATAACAGGACAGCTATTGTGAGGAAGCATTTGCCTTCCTGCTATTAGAGAACATATGAAGGGCATTACAGAGTTTGTAGTCTGAAGAATACTGGAATACCAAATTGAAAAAGTTAAAAACGAACCTAAACAAAGAGCTAATGAAACATTATAGTTAAGCTGCAGATGGTCGGTAATTTCAGTGAAGACTTGTGCAAAGACTGCAAATGGAAGAACAATACGCCTCTAACTAAAATAAGAATATGGAATTGTAAGCATTGGTGAAGCAAAACAGAAGGTGGAAAATGGAAGGGATCATATGAGGTTTTTAAGCAAATGTTTTTTGGAGTATAGATTCCATAAAATGGAACCTAAAACTAATATCTCTTTTGGAAAATATCGCTTCAAAATATCTAGGTACAAGGCTTGCTCAGGAGTCAGGAGTTAGGAGCAAACAATCGATACCATGCTGTGCGATTACCATCATTGGCATGGCCATATGCTGCAAATTTGTTTGGTTATGTTCATGTGTGATGGTTGTTATGGTCTTTATCACTATGGATTCCTGGGATGGTAAATTGTGGTGCAAGAAAAGTGCTTCGTGAACATGAAAATGACACGCTTTTAGTCAGAAAATGATAATATGGTAAGGGCTTTTATGAAAATTCAGATATCACTGTGAATATGAATGAGAAGAAATCAACCTTTGAGTAAAAACTGGGTTCTTACTTTTATCAAGGTCAGTACCATGTGTTACCTGTCAATGTAAGTTCAGCAATCTAGATATTTCTTGCCAACGCCATGTTTTCGGTATGTTGCTAAAAGATGACAGTTCTGACGCTACACTCGTGATTACCATCATTGGCATGGCCATATGCTGAATTTTTTTTTTGGTTATGTTCATATGCAATGGTTGTTATGGTCTTTATCACTGTGGATTCCTGGGATGGGAAATTGTGATGCAAGGAACGTGCTTTGTGAACATGAAAATAACATGCACCCAGACGGACAATGATAATATGGTAAGGGCTTTTATAAAAATTCAGATATGACAGTGAATGTGAATGAGAAGAGTTCAGCCTTAAAGTAAAAACTGGGTTCTTACTTTTATTAACGTCAGTACGTTTTCTGTCAATGTAGGTTCCACATTCTAGATATTTCTTGCCAATGGAATGCTTTTAGTATGTTGCTAAAAGATGAAAGTTCTAATGCTTCTACTAATTAGGCTGGAACGACATTCTTGAAATCAGGTAACCAAGAAGGCAAGCATATCTCGGGCCAAGACCGACAACATCAGGTACATGGAGATAATTTGGAAGTCGGGTAGGGGCTGACACGATCTCAAAGGACAATTTATACACATGGGTTTTGCAAATCCATCATCGAGTGATGATAGCTTGCCTCAAAAGTCCACACCTGCGGAATTAATAATCTGTCAACGCATCCAATTCTGGAACTTAGCCAATATGATTTTAATTTTAGGAAGCTCGCAATTAAAAAGTCATCACAAAGATAATAATCAAAAGAAACCGAACCCACAAATCACCCGAATGAAGAGCAGTGCTCCTTTTCTATACTAATGCAAGAACGGGGTAATCAAGAACGGTATCAGCTGGAACCAAGAAGTACATAACCCACCCGCAATTATCAAAATGGCTCTGAAACACATCAGAGATAATTGACAAGGTTTGCCAAATGTGGCTGCCACTATAGCCTCAAATCTAAAAAATTAAAGAAGAGGGAGGGTTGCCTAATCCGGTGTCTTCCAATTCTTCAGAGCATTCGGAAGTGATCTTTGTCTATACTAATGCAAGAAGAGGGTAATCAAGAACGGTATCAACTGGAACCAAGAAGTACATAACCCACTGCCACTTATCAAAATGGCTTTGAAACACATCAGAGATAATTGACAACGTTTGCCAAATCTGGTTGCCACTATAGCCTCAAATCTAAAAAATTAAAAGAGATTTAGGGAGGGTTGCCTAATCCAGCGTCTTCCACTTCTTCAGAGCATCCAGAAGTGTTCTTTTTCTACACTAATGCAAGAACAGGGTAATCAAGAACGGTATCAGCTGGAGCCAAGAAGTACATAACCCACTGCCAATTATAAAAATGGCTCTGAAACACGTCAGAGATAATTGACAAGGTTTGCCAAATTTGGCTGCCACTATAGCCTCAAATCTAAAAAATTAAAAGAGATTGAGGGAGGGTTGCCCAATCTAGCGTCTTCCACTTCTTCAGAGCATTCAGAAGTGTTATTTTTCTATACTAATGCAAGAACAGGGTAATCAAGAACGGTATTAGCTGGAGCCAAGAAGTACATAACATAGTGCCAATTACCAAAATGGGTCTGAAATACGTCAGAGATAATTGACAAGATTTGCCAAATTTGGCTGCCACTATAGCGTTAAAGCTAAAAAGTCAAAAGATATTGAGGGAGGGTTGCCTAATCCAGCGTCTTCCACTTCTTCAGAGCATTCAGAATGATGAATTTGTATGATCTGGGTTTAATTGGGCTGTTGCTTAGTGCTCTTTGCTTTTGGTGGTCTCCCAGATTGTTTGTATCTCTGGGAATGTGGATTTATTTTCTCCTATGCTCCAGAATCCATTGATGGGCTCGCAGGGAATTTGCCACCGAACCTTATGTCTGTCTGTAAGTCTTATGCTACTACAACGATTTCTTGAATCAAGAAACACGAGGAAGTTGTACGGAATCAATATGGATAATGAACATACGTCATCGAGGTAATTGCTCAGGCATCTGAGCGCATTTTCTCTTAAGTCCTCTTCGTATAGCTCAAGAATGACCTCTGATAAGGCCATCGGTTTTTTCATCCACTGTGCCTTATGCTTACGTCCTCCTCTCTTCCTCGCTTTTTGCTCTCCAATCGCTGCATCCAGTTCATAGTTTAACAAACTCCACCTTGACAACAATTTTCCTAATCCATTGCCCATGCCCATTCATCATCTTTTCTGCAAGCCAAGAGAAGCTAAACACCACCGCAGCTTCTCTACTGTAACTGGCTTTATGAACATGTCTGCACAATTCTCTCGTGTATGGACCTTTTGAAGAGCTATTTTTCCGCCATCGATCACATGTCTCAGAAAATGATACCTTACATCAATGTGCTTGGTTCTGCTGTGATAGGCAGGGTTTGTAGCCAAGTGAATAGCACTTTGACTGTCACATAGTACATTCACTTTCTCCTGCGTTCTTCCAATTTCATCGAGCAGACCCTTTAACCAGATTGCTTCTTTACTAGCATCTAAAGCAGCTATATATTCAGCTTCGGTAGTGGACAACGCAACTGTTTCTTGAAGCTCTGACATCCAACTAATTGCTCCACCTGCAAGAGTAAAGACATAACCTATAGTAGATCTTCTTTTGTCCAAATCACCTGCACAGTCAGCATCTACATATCCGCACACTGATCCTTCACTACCATTAAAGACGATGCAATGGTCACTTGTGCTTCTTAGATATCGAAGCACCCATTTCACTGCTTGCCAACGTTCTTTACCTGGATTTTCCATGAACCTACTGACAACTCCAACTGCATGTGAAATGTAAGGTCTTGTAGATACCATCGCATACATTAAGTTGCCTACAGCATTTGCATATGGTACATGAGACATATATTGCTTTTCTTCATCAGCTCTAGGACTCAAAACCGAAGAAAGCTTAAAATGGGAAGCTAGTGGAACATTAACAAATTTCACATTATTCATAGGGAACTTTTCAAGTACTTTCTCCACATACTTCTGCTGTGATAACCAAAGCTTACCATTTTTCCTGTCTCTGTGTATCTCCATGCCCAATATATGTTTTGCTGCTCCAAGATCCTTCATATCAAAAGTCCTAGAGAGTTGAGCCTTTAACCTATTGATCTCTTCCATGCTTTTGCTTGCAATAAGCATATCGTCAACATACAAAGCTAAGATAATGAATATGCCATTGAAACTTTTGAAGTACACACAATGATCATACTCACTTCTTATAAAGATCTGGCTCACCATGAAGGAATCAAACTTCTTGTACCATTGTCTGGGAGACTGCCTCAGACCATACAATGATTTCCTGAGCTTGCAAACTAATCTTCTGCTACGACCTCGTACAAAACCTTCTAGTTGTTCCATATATATCTCTTCGTTCAAATCACCATGTAGAAAAGTTGTTTTAACATCTAACTGTTCTAACTCAAGATTAAGCAATGCAGTTAGTGCCAACACAGTACGTATAGAAACAAGTTTTACAACTCGAGAAAAAATCTCATGAAAGTATATACCTTCAACCTGAGAATACCCTTTTGCTACCAGTCTCGCCTTATACCTTTCGATACTTCCATCAACTTTCCGTTTCAGTTTGAAGACCCATTTGCATCCAACAACACTTCTCCCTTCAGGAAGCTCTACAAGATCCCAGGTATTGTTCTTGGCTAAGGAGTCCATTTCTTCTTCCATAGCCATTTTCCATTTCTCGCTATCTGTATCATCTACTGCTTCCTGATAACAAGAAGGTTCCCCATCTTCAGTAATCAAAGCAAAAGATGAAGCAGAATCTTCATACCTTTTGGGAGTTTTCCTTTCCCTTGTAGACCTTCTTAGAGCGACTGGTTGCTGAACTGGTTCAGAAACTTGCACTGGTTCAGAAGCTTCAACGGCTTCCTTTGTGTCGTCAACACCTTTTTCTCCAGAAGTCTCTCCTTCCTTTCGACTGCCACCGAAAGGTCTAGCCTCCAACTGAACTTGTTGATTCGGCGATACCTGTTTCTGTTCAATTCTTTCAACATTTGATTTTAACAGAGAAAATTCATCAAATGTTACATCTCTACTAATGACTATCTTCCGCAATGTAGGATCCCACAACCTATATCCTTTCACTGCATAGTCATACCCAACAAAGACATAACATTTCGACTTTGGATCTAATTTTGAACGCTGATTTTTCGGAATGAGAGAATAAGCATCACAGCCAAATATCCTCAAATGTGAATAGTCACAAGACTGACCTGTCCAAACTTCTTCAGGAATTTTACAATCAATTGCTACTGAAGGTGATCTGTTAACTAAATAACAAGCAGTAGATACCGCTTCTGCCCACAACTCCTTTTGCAAGTTAGCATTGCTAATCATGCTTCTGGCTCTTTCCATAAGAGTCTGATTCATACGCTCAGCAACACCATTTTGCTGAGGAGTATAAACAGCAGTTTTGTGTCTAACAATTCCCTCGTCCTTACAGTATTGTTCAAATTCAACTGAAGTGAACTCACCACCATTGTCAATTCTTAGACATTTAATAGATTTCCCTGTTCTTTTCTCTACCATTACTTTAAATTGTTTAAAGACATTTAATACATCAGCTTTCCTTTTTAGCATATAGACCCAAACTTTACGAGAGTAATCATCAATAAACGTTAAAAAATACAATGCACCTCCATATGACACAACAGGGGATGGTCCCCACAGATCAGAATGAATATAGTCTAAAACATCTTTACTATTATGATTTCCAACTTTAAATCTCTGTTTACACTGTTTTCCATACACACAATGTTTACATAAATCTAACTTCAAGGATTTCAGATCGGGAAGAGATTTACATTTCATCAGTATCTGAAGACCTTTCTCGCTCATATGACCCAATCGCTGATGCCATAGACGAGTACCTGCTTCTTCCTTTTCTGATGCAACCGCTGCTTCACTGACCTGAGTACTTCCTTTTAACCTGTAAAGATTTCCGACCTTTTCTGCCTTCATAACCACAAGGGCTCCTTTAAAGACTTTCAAGACACCATCCTGACCTGTAAACTTATAACCATCTAAATCCAACACTCCCCAAGAAATCAAATTTTTCTTCAAATCAGGTACATGTCTAACACTAGTTAATGTCCTAACTGTGTTATCATACATCTTAATCCTGATATCTCCCATCCCAACAGTCTGACATGACACATTGTTACCCATAAACACAGAACCTCTGTTTACATTTTTATATGAAGTAAACCAATTTCTATGTGGGCACATGTGATGCGAAGCACCAGAGTCTAACAGCCAGCTATCTAAACCCTGAGAGACATTAAATTTAGGTGAAGTTTCATCTATCATACATAATTCTTCAGCAGATAAAACTTCGTCTATCATACCTGAATCAACCTGATTCGCTTCCTTCTTCAGGTTGTCTGATTCCTTTCGTTTCCAATAGTCCTTCTTCAAGTGTCCAATTTTACCGCAGTTCCAACATTTTGCCTTACACTTCTTTCCCTTCGATTTCGATCTGGAAGACCCCCTTGGTTTTTCCCTAAGTTACCAGGATTCGGATACGGATACGGATCCGGATCCGGATTCGCTAGTTTTTTGAAAATCCAGGATCCGGATACGGCAAGGATACGGCAAGTAAAAAAAATATAATAATATTAAAAATATAATAAAATTAATAATAGACACAAAATCATCCATTTATATATATATATTAAAGCTAAATCATTGTCATTCATTTTGTGCTTTTACCATATATTCAAGTTCATCTTTAATTATCTCTTCAAATTAACAAATTGTTGTTTTTTAAGTTTGCATTCATAAAACACCATCATTAGTTTATGCCCACACACCATACAAGAGCCATTAAATTCAAATATATATATAATTATAATTATTAAATTTGTAATCCTTTATATACACATAAACATTATTATATTTAACATAAAATTTAATTGAACTTAATATGCATATTAATATGATATTTTTTAATATATATAAATAAAGAAAATAAATTATTTATAAAACAATTTTAATGAGAAAATATATTCAAATAAAATTTAATATATAATTCGTTATTATGAATATATTATTGTTTTTAATATGTATAAAAGAATATGTATCTCAAAGAAAATTATAAAACCATATGAATTAAAAGAAAATTATAAAACCATATGAATTCAAATTAAAAAAAAGGGGTAAAAATGAAAAAGTTAAAAGCTTGTTGACTGAATTACCATCGTGTCTTTCGAGGGCATAACCTACCGAAGTTTGCAGTGGCGTCTCTATGCGACTGTAGTTCCGTCAATCATAGTTTTTACATTTTTGATCTACAAATCGTCAAAGGCCAATACATTGAAGGCTCTCTTATGATAGCCAGCATTTTTTGGGAAAACCGCCCGATGGCTTCTGAAACTGCCGGAGTTTTTTGGGAAAACCGCCCGATGGCTTCTGAAACTGGCTTAGATGTATGCGCACATTTTACGCGGATTCGAATGACGCGGATATATGCGATGTATGCGCACATGTTCCCGGTTCTTGGGCGTATTTACGCGGATCCGGATCCGAATCCGGATCAGATCCGTGGATCCGTGGATCCTGTACCCCAGAGGGCCGGATCCGGTAACTTAGGTTTTTCCCCTCTTTCCTTTGAGCGTCCTCTAACGACCATGGCTTCTGATGCAGCTGTTTCAGTGCTGGATTTCCTTCATACTTCTTCAGACAGGAGAGCTCCCACGACTGATTCAAACTTCAAAAAATCAGCAGTGCTCAAGCTGATTGAAGTTACGAAGTGATCCCATGACTCAAGCAGAGAACACAACAAGGTTATGGCTTTATCTTCTTCCTGTATTTTAACTTCCATATCTGTTAATTGACATATTAGTATATTAAAAACATTCAAATGTTCTGCAACGTTTGAACCTTCTTTCATTTGAAGACTGTATAACTGTCTTTTCAGATAAATTCTGTTGGTTAATGACTTTTTCATATAGAGGTTTTCAAGTTTTTCCCACAATCCTGACGCTATAGTCTCTTCAACAATATTGAAGAGAACTTCATCCGCTAGGCATAACCGGATGGTACTGAGAGCTCGGGCATCCAAGTCCTCCCAGTCTGAAGTAGTCATGGTAGCAGGTTTCTTAGTTGTCCCATCCAATGCCTTGTGCAATCCTTGTTGCACAAGCAAATCCCTAACCTTCAGTTTCCAAAGAGAAAAATTTCTCTTTCCGGTGAATTTCTCCACCTCGAATTTCGCATTCGACATCTTGGCCATTTTGTTCTTCTCCTAGGATTTCAGTCTTTGTTCTTCTCCTACCTAGGGTTTCAGTCTTTTCAGCAAAGGTTTATATTTCCTTATTTTCCAATGAAAGTTTTTCCTTCAACTAAGGTGTATATTTCCTTATTTCTCCAAAAAAAAAAATCAATTTAAATAGAAAAAAACCTTCTTCTTTTTTTTAACTTCTTTTCTCCTTTCCTTCAAAAAAAACTGTCTTCTTTTTCTTCAATTTCTCACATTCACCCCTTTATTCAAAAAATTTCTGAAACAAAATTTCTTTCAAAAAAAAAATACCCGGATTTCTTTTGCTGATCGAAATCCTCTTTTCTGGTTTTCTTCAAGCAACCAGCGCTGACAGCACGCAGAGAACAGTTTTGCCGGTTCTGCAAGACAGCTTCCTCAACCACGCAGAGAACAGCTTCATGCTCCAAACCACCCAGCGAATTTGTTCAATGCTTTTCCACACTTCCACGCTCAGCCACGGGCACAACAGTCAGCAAATGTCTGGAAAATACGCAAGCAGGGGTTTTCTTTGCACGCAGAGCAGTCAGCGAATGTCTGGCAGGGGTGTTCTTTGCACGCAGAGCAGTTAGCGAATTTCTGGCAATACGCAGGCAGGGTTTTCTTTGCACGCAGAGCAGTCAGCAAATGTCTGGCAGGGGTGTTCTTTGCACGCAGAGCAGTCAGCGAATTTCTAGCAATACGCAGGCAGGGGTTTTCTTTGCACGCAGAGCAGTCACACCTTCCCAGCGTATACAGAGCAGTCACACCTTCCCAGCGTATACTTCACGCAGACTATTGTTTCTTCTCACACAGAAAACACGCAGCTACAATAAGCAGACTCACGCCGGTTCTGGACTCTCACGCAGGCAAATTCACGCCGGTTCTGGTTTGCCTCTTCTTCAGGCAGATTCTGGACAGTATGCAGGTTCCAGTATGCTCCTCAGCTTTCTGACAGGATTTTCCACAGCCCTCTAGTCTTCAACCTCACGCTCTGATACCAATTGTTGAAAGAACATGGAAATAATGAAGAAAAGAAACTAAACTTAATCGGTATACATTGACCAAGAAAAGAAACCGAATTCACACACACAAATAGATACTCAGGATTTACGTGGTAAAAACTCGACAATGTGTCAAGGAAACATCCACGGGACAAGGGATTGGAATATATTATTCAACAATGATTCTCCACTCATATACATTCCATGGGCATTCACCAGTTTTATATGATCGACCACCATTACATAACTGGCAATTCGGTATAAAACTGACTAATTACATTTTACCCAAAATTACTAATTCGTTGTCAAACTAACACTTCTGAGAGAGAGGACATGAAATGAAACTTCTTCTTGGGACTGTTTCAATGGCTTTCATGGCAGCTTTGGAATTCTCTCCATAAGACTATCCATAGCTAAGACCAAAATATTTAGGCCTTTCCTCAACCATTATTGGTTCAACAATACCTTGTGCATGCTTTCCCAAGCCCTTTCCTTCATAGCCCATCTTGGACATTAGCTTGAAACCTATGCCTTTAGTATGTTTTTCAAAAGAACCAATACAAGCATTCTTAGAGGAATTTGAAGACAAACTGGAATGGCTTACCTCTTCTTCAAGCTCGTACTTGACTAAGGCTTCTTGGGTAACAAAGAGTTGTGTTTCCAACTCATGCATCCTTTTCAGGTTCATATTTGCAATATGAAGTTGCCTCTCCATTTCCTGCAATTTGTCAGCAAGCAACTGCTTCTCTTCCTTCATGGAATTCAGCTACTTTCTAAGCATACTGCTCTTCCTTCCATTCTCATACATTTCTCTCACCATATCCATCATGGTGGACAATTCTTTCCTCATGTCTTCATCAAGGAATCTTGTGAAGAACGCAGAATTTGAGGACCCACTTGTAGAAATTGTCATTATGCCAATGAACAAAAAAACTCAACAAGATAAATAAAGAGCTTATTTAAGCAACCTCTTGCAACAAACGTCTTGTGCTTTGGATTGCCTTGAGGTCCTTGGGATAGAAGAATGCCTTCAGCTCTTCTTCTTTCTGCAAACTCAGCAAATAGTCAGTCTAAAAACAAGCATACAATCAGTCTCTTGCTGTTCAAACACCTTTCAGACAAGCAGTCTTTACTCTGTCAATCAAGCATTTTGTTATAACCTTCTTAAAGGTGTGGTTAACCGATTTTAAGCTCTCATACCACCTGATCTAAAAATGGGGCTCTTAGGCTTCTTGTCTAGCTTACAAGAACCTCTCCCACTTCCAAAGCTTGAATTTTCCCAAGTCTTAATGATTAACCAATGCGGAATTAAGAAATGCTTGAAAATATAGGTGTATGTTTGTAGTTGTTTCAGCTGATTATTTGCTTTAAAATCTGTCGTTTGCACTGATATGTGAATGTGCTTAAACTGATATATAAATGCATATAACAGTAAATAGAGTAGCAGTAACAATAGACATATAAGACAACAAATTAATTTGGAGTTCACCCACAACTCTTGGGCTACATCTCCGTGAGCTCTAGTTAATTCAACTAAGCTCTTTGGGATTATGGTGTAAGTCTTTTACAAGTCTTTGACTCAACTCCTGTTGTTCTGTACAAAAACAGTGGGTTCAGATACCATTTTATCCCTTCTAGCTCTTGAAGCTCTGGATTTTGGCTCTTGGCTCTGGCTGTTTGGCTCTTGGTTCTGGCTCTTGGCTCTGACTCTGGCTCTTTGGCTCTGGTTCTGGCTCTTGGCTCTTTGGCTCAGCTCTTGGCTCTTTGGCTATCATTCTCTGGCTTCTTTCTGCCTTCTACAACCTTCACGCTATTTGGCTTTTCACTTGAACTTCAAGCGACCCCAAAGGCTCCCTCAGCTGCTTTTCGCTTCTCTGTTGCTATTACTTTTAGCATTCAGCAACAAACAACAATTTGGCCACCAACAATAACTCAACAGCAAACAAGAACTTGGCCACCGTTCAACAACCCAGCAGCCCTCTTTCTTTGGCATTCATGGCTTAAAAGCCAAAACGCGCTGCTTGTTGGTTCTCCCTTTCAAGCTCTGCAACTTCCGGCCATGTCTGCTTGAATCCCTCCTTTGGCGTTCAATAATCATTGTATAACACACTCAGGGGAAGCGGCCACCTGTTTCTGCAACGGGTGAGGGCAATCGACACTTGAGTCCTTAGTAACAATCGTTCTCTGTTTACACAAAGAACGTTGTGAAAACATGGGAAATCCGCATAAAACACAATATATCGGACTTCAAAAGTCCTGAAATCCACCTTATTCTCCTATCGGGTCCGCTTGCAAGTCGCATCGCATATCGCAAATGGCCTGGTTCCAAGGTTTTCCCCTTTGTATTAAAAATACATTAAAAACATGGCAAAATCTCGCTTCTTGGATTTGAAATTATATCAAATCGGGCTTATCACCCCCATCGGGTCCGGCCATCGCATATCGCATGTCTCTAGGCCTGGGGTCCTTCCCTTTTGGGATCATCGACAGCGATCCGCCGATATCGGCGATCGCAGTCGCAAGTCGCACCGCCCCGGGGCCTTTCCTTTTGGGATCGCCGACAGCGATCCATTGATATCGGCGATTGCAGTCGCATCGGCCCATCGCACTATATGCCTCCGACTGTCCTCGACTGCCGCCGCCGATTGCGATTGCTGATCGGATCTAGACCGTTGATCGGCCAGATCCGACGGCCCCTATGCAACCATTATTAAAGCCTCCGCTTGCCTTGTTTTTAAGGTTTTCTTCAGGTTTTTAAGGCCCGATAGTGTATCCACCTTCTCCATAACTTCTCCTTTTTCGATGGTCTTGCCCTTTAGGGAGATTTGGAAGACTTAGAGGGTTTTTAGACCCATTATTCAAAGAATTTGCCTCATTTTCAAAGGAACAAGGGGAGCTTCTTTTCATGATAACTTCTTCATCTGAAATCCGTTTTCGCCCATTCAAGTCGCGTTGGATTCAAAATGAGGAGATCTCTGCAATGAGATTATTTCTGAGGGCATCTTGCGATTTTCATTTTCCTCTAATTTACAAAGGATTTGTGCCATTTGGCACCTTTCACCTCTTGCATGAAGTTTTTTAGACTTAGAGGTTTATCTAGGATCCATTTTTGGATCATTCAATACTTGTATCCCAATGTGAACACAACCTAAATCCTTATCTAAACTTCCCCTTGTAAATAACATATTATTTTCCCTTTCAAATTTAGTTGAATTATACTATAACTACAAAAACCTATTCAAATTCAATTTTTATATCTCAATGTGAACACAAACCCAAAAACAATCCCATATCAAATATTTAACACCTACCACTCTTCCATAACCAAAATACTCACAATATGCAACAACCACGTATGCTCCCACTGCATCTCTAAAAAATATACATCCATGTCAACCATATTCTCTTAATACACTTCACTTTCCTCCAAAATGAAAGATATTTATCCTCTCCCTTATGCCCATCTAAAAGCATGAATCCACATCCACATCAAGCACATCTTCCTAACCTACCTCATTGTAAGCATGAATCTACATCCACATCAAGCACATCTTCCTAACCTACCTCATTGTTTTAAGGAGAATGATACTTATCCTCCTCTCTCATGCCCATTTTAAGACATTCACATCAAAGAAATGACTCCGCATCCATATCAAGCACATCTTCATATCGTACATCGCCATCCTCAAGGGTTGATGATATTTATTCTATCCCGAGTGGCCCATCTAAGGACAATGACAACTAAGTAATGGATTGTATGTCATAATGTCTTAATCTTCATATCATACCTCCCTATCCCCAAGGGTGGTTGATATTTATTCCATCCCAAATGCCCATCTAAGCAATGGATTGTAGCATGTCATAATGTCTTGTATTGACCAATTGTATCGTGTTGTCGACTATATCATGGTAATACAGAGCCAGCATTATACACCCCACAATGCAGCGTTTGGATGTGCTTTGTTAGCAAAGGGATTTTATTGGAGTATTGCCTCCTAATGAGTCGATGACTATTGTGAAGCGATGTGTGCGTGGCTGCAAAGAGATATGGAACAAAGAAGTGAAGGCATGTGGAGACGAGAGCGGTTTAAACTTTCTGGGAATACAAAAACTGCGGAAGACTCTTTTGGAGTTGAAGAGACGGAATCCATGAAGGAATTGTCTGCATCAAGAAGAGATGGGGTAGTTGCTGTGAAAGATGCCCACCTTTTACTACAGTACAGCGTGAGACAATGAGAGTTCACTACAGTGGGAGATTAATGAAATGCACAACTAATTTCAAACACTCTGTGGGATGCAAAACTGAAATATACAATGCTAAAGTAGCGGTGAGGCACTACGAATGATAGAGTGAATTAAGTTTTTCTCTACAAAACATGCAAAATCTGTTGAAATATTCATACAGCCACGTTAAATTTGCTAACATAAGCCTGGTGTTTTTAAAGTTGTTAAAAAAATCATGGTAGAGGTCAAAGTGAGAGGCTACCAAGGTTTGTACGACATAGAAAATTTCAAAATAATATGGTCAAAGTTTTAGACAGTCAATATTTAACATTTCCAGTTAAATTCTGGCATGTTAAATCACATTTGATTGAATGTTTGAAATCTGTTTTTCACTGACTTTCGCATATGCATTAGATTGAAGAGGAGAATTTCTTGTTTTTCACAGAGGCTGTATCCTTAATGAAATGCTCAGGTGAAGGGCCTGTGATAGGCCCAGGGTAATTGAGTGTCTGTTTTGAAAATACAATAACAATCGTGTGCGTTTGGTAGATATTGGATTTATTTCATAGGATACATAAAATTCTTTTTGACTAAAGCCAAGTTTTAAAAGTTCCAGGGAAGAAGTGTAACTCTTTGACAAGGTCTATTGGGTAATTACGGAAACTAAACCCTTGGCCGTTTCTATTGCATCTCTCATCTTCTCCTTTTGCTCCTGCTTGCCTTGTTTGTGTCTTTGCAGATATTTTTTTTTTCTTTCCCAGTCGTTTTGCTTGTAGTTTATTGAAAGGTATCTAAGCTATGCTGTTTCAATCGCTTTTTTCTTAAAATACACAGACTAACTGAGAAATCCAGGAATCTAGTTTAGGATTGTGAGCTGAAAATTATTCAAGATCTCCGCCATACTCATTTATTTGGCTTTAGCTTGGCATCCATAGGCTTTTATATTGACTGGATTTGATCTTGCGTTGGTGTGTTGGAATTTTTTTGTATGGTGTACAAATCCAAGAAATTATGTTATTGTGGAAAGAAGACAATTAAGCCAAATGGTAAAGATAATTATATCTGTAATAATGATACAAATGGCAAAGACATGTCAATGTAGGCTTGGTTAGATGGTAAAGAGGGGTGTTTCAGACCCACCAAACTTCAAATCACCCTAAAGACATGTTTTGCCCCTTGGGGATTTGTCTTGCATAAGGTTCTTTTACGCTGTCAGGACTAGGTAAGTACTTGGTGACTTTGGTGTTTATAAGCAGGTTATATTGATATTTTATTCAAGAGAAGCAAGCTGCTCTTATAGCTCGTGACTTTGGCGTTTGTAGATTGGCTACATTGATTGTTGCAGTAAGAGTAGCAAGGTGCTCTCACAGCGCAGGGTGGATGAGATCTGTGTAAATGAGATTGGTGTGTAAGGTGGGTAAGGTATGTGCCTAGATTGAAATGAAAAATTGAGATACAATATTTATATTAATATAAAATCGACTTAAATAAATTATAGATTAGCATGATTTCTCTTAATTCTCGATTTGTAGTAAAATAAAACTAACTTAAATAAATTATAGACTAGTATGATCTTTCTTAACCTTAGATCTCTTAAATAAATTATAGACTAGCATGATCTCTCTTAACCCTAGATCTTTTAAGCAGGGAAATAAGAGTCCTGAAAGGAAGAAAATATATCTTAGGGTTCAAGAGAAATAAATAGGAGTAGTCTACCTAGGCGGTAGAATGGCCCGTTTTCCGTCACCGGCCGGAAAATCGTCCAGCTCCGGCCACCGGCAATCCCTCCACCCTTCGCCACCCTCCTTCTCCGCCACCCTCCCCTGGCAATCCTGACATTCCCTGCCATTCCCTGACAAAAAAATCCAATGGCAGCGGGAGGGCCTGACATCCCCTGACAGATCGGGGACGAGCTGGAATTGCAGCCGCGGAGTATTATTGCCGGTTCCAATTAGAATTGAGGAAATGGTCACCCGCGCTGCTCACTCACAATCCTCTTCGACTCCGCCTAGGTAGACTACTCCATTCTCTCAGTTGATCCGAGGGTTAAGAAAATGGCGAGCGAGCGCGAGATCCTCGAACTTTCAGGGCCTTGCCATCTCACTACTATCGACTGTTAAAATGCAGGTCGGATTCGAATCACAGGCGATGCATAGCTGCAAGTCTGGTGCAGGGTGTGTACATCCTGGAACGAGATCGGCAGGACCGCGGGTTCGGCCGCGATGCTTTGGCCGAGAAGTGGTGGAGCTTCTTCAACTTCAAGCTTCTTCACCCGCTGGTCGACCTAACTGAGGGTGGTTGTGTTTTCGGCGCCGTATACAAGTGGAGCAAGAAGGCGGCGGGCTTCCAGTTCCGGCCGCCGGGCACGCCCAAGATCGTGGTGGCCTTTAGAGGAACGATTACCAAACCGGGTTCCTTCGCCGGAGACCTAAGGCTAGATCTCCAAATCCTCAGAAATGGACTCCACACGACTGCCCGGTTCCGGACGGCATTCAACGCGGTGCAGAAATACGTTTGCAATCGCGGGCGGGAGAACGTGTGGATCGCCGGGCATTCCCTCGGGGCGGCCATGGCAATGCTCGCGGGCAGGTGGATGGCCGAGGAGGGGCATTTCCTGGAAGCCCATCTCTTCAATCCGCCCTTCGTGTCGACTCCGGTGGACGGAATAAGGGACAAAAAGTTCAAGCGCGGTCTCCACATCGCAACCACCCTGGTGGCTGCCGGGCTGGCCTTGGCGCTCAAGGACAAGTCCAGCCTCTCAGAGTCCCACAACGCCTTCTTCGCCCTGCGCCCGTGGGTTCCTTGCCTCTATGTCAATCCGAGGGACGATCTCTGTTCAGGGTATGTGGGGTATTTCGGCAACTACCAGGGGATGCAACAAATCAGCGCCAGAAGCATTGCGACCTTCGCGACGCGTCATTCGATCAGTGATTGCGTTATGTCCGCGTTTGGGGTGGAGTCGAAGGCGCTGCATCTCATTCCCTCCGCGAGGCTTGCGGTCAGTTTGGTCCCGGCGCCGTATCTCAGGAGCGCACACGGGATCCATCAATGGTGGGCGTCGGATCTCAGGATCCGGTGCAACGAATGCAGGATTCCAGAAGGATTTTAGCAGGGCCAATTGTGATTGCAATTAATGTAATTCCTATTACATAGATGGAATGGCCTGCGATGCCAAAGATTTGATTGCTTGTTAAACGATTTAGACTTTTCCAAAGATTTAGTCTTGAACATACATCTTTGGAAAAGTCTAAATCGTTTAGCAAGCAATCAAATCTTTGGCATCGCAGGCCATTCCATCTATGTAATAGGAATTACATTAATTGCAATCACAATTGGCCCTGCTAAAATCCTTCTGGAATCCTGCATTCGCTGCACCGGATCCTGAGATCCGGCGCCCACCATTGATGGATCCCGTGTGCGCTCCTGAGATCCGGCGCCGGGACCAAACTGACCGCAAGCCTCGCGGAGGGAATGAGATGCAGCGCCTTCGACTCCACCCCAAACGCGGACATAACGCAATCACTGATCGAATGACGCGCCGCGAAGCTCGCAATGCTTCCGGCGCCGATTTGCTGCATCGCCTGGTAGTTGCCGAAATACCCCACATAACCTGAACAGAGATCGTCCCTCGGATTGACATAGAGGCAAGGAACCCACGGGCGCAGGGCGAAGAAGGCGTTGTGGGACTCTGAGAGGCTGGACTTGTCCTTGAGCGCCAAGGCCAGCCCGACAGCCACCAGGGTGGTTGCGATGTGGAGACCGCGCTTGACCTTTTTGTCCCTTATTCTGTCCACCGGAGCCGACACGAAGGGCGGATTGAAGAGATGGGCTTCCAGGAAATGCCCCTCCTCGGCCATCCGCCTGCCCGCGAGCATTGCCATGGCCGCCCCGAGGGAATGCCCGACGATCCACACGTTCTCCCGCCCGCGATCGCAAACGTATTTCTTCACCGCGTCGAATGCCGTCCGGAACCGGGCAGTCGTGTGGAGTCCGTTTCTGAGGATCTGGAGATCCAGCCTTAGGTCTCCGGCGAAGGAACCCGGTTTGGTAATCGTTCCTCTAAAGGCCACCACGATCTTGGGCGCGCCCGGCGGCCGGAACTGGAAGCCCGCCGCCTTCTTGCTCCACTTGTATACGGCGCCGAAAACACAGCCACCCTCAGTTAGGTCGACCAGCGGTGAAGAAGCTTGAAGTTGAAGAAGCTCCACCACTTCTTGGCCAAAGCATCGCGGCCGAACCCGCGGTCCTGCCGATCTCGTTCCAGGATGTACACACCCTGCACCAGACTGGCAGCTATGCATCGCCTGTGATTCGAATCCGACCTGCAATTTAACAGTCGATAGTAGTGAGATGGCAAGGCCCTGAAAGCTCGAGGATCTCACGCTCGCTCGCCATTTTCTTCGCCCCCGGATCAACTGAGAGAATGGAGTAGTCTACCTAGGCCGAGTCGAAGAGGAATGTGAGTGGGCAGCACGGGTGACCATTTCCTCAATTCTAATTTGAACCGGCAATAATACTCCACGGCTGCAATTCCAGCTCGTCCCCGATCTGTCAGGGGATGCCAGGCCCTCCCGCTGCCATCGGATTTTTTTGTCAGGGAATGGCAGGGAATGTCAGGATTGCCTTTTGGAACTTCTGATGTTCAGATTGCCTGTCTCCATTTTCTGATATGCACTCAGTACTTCCTGCAAAAACCATTAAAAGAATTTTTTGCCATTAGAAGTTATTGAAGTTGAGAAGATATAATCTTTGTACTTTCCTACAGAGGTTTTGAATGACTCGTACCTGTAACAAAATTGCCATGATACCACAGGCATGAAAAACAAAGAATCCTGCTTTGCTGTACTTCTCAGGTTCTAGCTCTCTCCTCTGCAAAAATTTAAAGACTCAATTAAAGTATGATATCAAATGAAATTTTTTGTTTATAATAATCACATATATGAAGTGGCCAATTAGGACAAAGGCTTTCCAAGAAATGGTGAAAGGATTCTTTGGGATATGAGCAACTTTTGTGATGGAATAACTTCTACAAGGTGGTAAAAGATTCAGCGTAAATTAGGAAGAGTGACGATTTCTAGAGATGCAGGGATGAAACTAGCTCATTTTAGGCTCATTTAATCACTTTGCCAGATCGTTCACATATCAGTTGGAGAACTGAAGGTTAAGATACAATTCTCATAACTTGGCTTTGATTTGTAGGTTGACCATCTAACTGTTAGATTATTCTGCTTGCTTACAGGGGATACTGTATGTTTAAGAATTGACATGAAGTAGAATGCAATATATTTACAGCCTTGAAGGAAGTTGTAGAAGTTGTAGAGAGAGGTAATCTTGGCCTTAAGATTAAGTTAGGAATAACAAATAATTTCAAAGTGGGAAATGAAGGATTATTCAATAACTGAATGCTGATGAATTTATTCATTGTCTCGCACAAAATATTACCTATGTTTGTAGCTGACAATTTATTTCATTGGATACTCCAGTAAATAAGAAGCAAAATGATCTTGTAAAAGGGAGATATGACTTGGCAGATCTGATATGTTTCTGGTAAGAAAAGCGAGCAAGGTTTAATAAAAAATATTTGATGCAAACGTTTGAATTTGTGAAGGCATGACAAAACGGAGGGATATTTGGTCAAGATTCTGATGCCTTCTTTGATAGTTTGATCCTATTTTATGCAAATAATTTTAACTCTGTTAAATTGTATGACCTTAAGTACACGTATCCAAAAAGATATATCTTGCTATCTTCATTAGAAAAGAGTGCCCTATTGCTCAGGCCCTACATGTGATAATTATGAATGCTATTAGTTGTGTTATCAGGTTAGGTAACAAAGCTTAGTAGTGGAGGTTCCAATTTCTTTGGAAAACAGCAGTTAGGAAGTAATCATTTTTCAGATGAGTACTGTTTCCACAGCTTGGGAATGGCATGTTGATGCAACCCAAACATTACGCAGTGTTTAATGCTTCAAGAGCCAAGGTTAGTTTAAATAAGACTAAAACACTTCCGATAGAAATACTGATAAAGGGCCATAGTTGGAGGATTTAGGATGTTATTGGGTCAAACCTTTGAGGGACTGTGTTCGTTATTGGTTTAAGACTAAGCCAAGTCTAGATCACATGATGTAGGTGGAATAGGATGGGAATAAGTGATGTGATTGGTGATTTTTTATTTGTGGAAGGCTAGGTGTCTGCAAAAGGGTCTTCTTTGATTGGGATTCCGTCAAGATCTTGACACATTTTTAAGGGTTTGACACTATTTTCACCAAGCAATTCCAATTTTTTGAATACTCCAGGCTTTTGCATGGCCCGCTAGACATGTTTAAGATTGAAATTACCTGTTTAGTTCTATTAAGGATGCCCTATCGCTTAAGCCTTGTATGTCATGGTAGGTGCCACTGATTATTTGTTAAGTTCATTATAATAGTAGGTTGAGGCCTTACGTTTTTCGTGTGTGGACACCTGGGCACCCCCATATGTGAAACATCCCTCATTCTTGGCAAACGTTTTGCTTTGGGCTTCACAAATTGGGGGATATCAGGAAATGTTTTGTAGGGCATGCCGCAGTCTTGTGGTGCGGGGAACTCAAGAGCATGTCCCTGTGTAACAATGTGTATGATGTTTATAGGATGGAATTGGATTGATTTTATAAGTCTGCCCTAAGGTCTTCTTTGCAATCATATGTATTAGTCATCTTGCTACAGCCTATGAAAGAATGATTTAGGATTGCAGGTAAAGTTGTTAAAGAATTATTTGTGGTTAGAAGGCAAAGGCAACAGGAAATAAAATGGTATAAGTTGGACATTTTTTGTATGAGAGAGAAGAGTGAGGATTCGGAATGAAGATTGTCATGATATTGGGTCAGCCTTATCTGTGAAGTGGTTGATTACAAACATTTCTGGACATGAGCCTTGGTAAGTTGGTAACCACTAACAAGGAAAAATATCAGGGAAGATCGTGTTAATCAGAAACTTGCATGGAAACACAAGTGTAGCTCATTTATCTCTTATAATAGAGGATCTGATGTTAATTTATCTTTCAAATCTTGGAAGAATTAATCCTATTTAAATACCCCAAACCTAGATAATTGGAGACTTCGATCTTCTACTTACTACAGGTCCATCTGTTGATTCTCTAATAAGTAATAACAGGACAGCTATTGTAAGGAAGCATTTGCCTTCCTGCTATTAGAGAACATATGAAGGGCATTACAGAGTTTGTAGTCTGAAGAATACTGGAATACCAAATTGAAAAAGTTAAAAACGAACCTAAACAAAGAGCTAATGAAACATTATAGTTAAGCTGCAGATGGTCGGTAATTTCAGTGAAGACTTGTGCAAAGACTGCAAATGGAAGAACAATACGCCTCTAACTAAAATAAGAATATGGAATTGTAAGCATTGGTGAAGCAAAACAGAAGGTGGAAAATGGAAGGGATCATATGAGGTTTTTAAGCAAATGTTCTTTGGAGTATAGATTCCATAAAATGGAACCTAAAACTAATATCTCTTTTGGAAAATATCGCTTCAAAATATCTAGGTACAAGGCTTGCTCAGGAGTCAGGAGTTAGGAGCAAAAAATCGATACCATGCTGTGCGATTACCATCATTGGCATGGCCATATGCTGCAAATTTGTTTGGTTATGTTCATGTGTGATGGTTGTTATGGTCTTTATCACTATGGATTCCTGGGATGGTAAATTGTGGTGCAAGAAAAGTGCTTCGTGAACATGAAAATGACACGCTTTTAGTCAGAAAATGATAATATGGTAAGGGCTTTTATGAAAATTCAGATATCACTGTGAATATGAATGAGAAGAAATCAACCTTTGAGTAAAAACTGGGTTCTTACTTTTATCAAGGTCAGTACCATGTGTTACCTGTCAATGTAAGTTCAGCAATCTAGATATTTCTTGCCAACGCCATGTTTTCGGTATGTTGCTAAAAGATGACAGTTCTGACGCTACACTCGTGATTACCATCATTGGCATGGCCATATGCTGAATTTTTTTTTTGGTTATGTTCATATGCAATGGTTGTTATGGTCTTTATCACTGTGGATTCCTGGGATGGGAAATTGTGATGCAAGGAACGTGCTTTGTGAACATGAAAATAACATGCACCCAGACGGGCAATGATAATATGGTAAGGGCTTTTATAAAAATTCAGATATGACACTGAATGTGAATGAGAAGAGTTCAGCCTTAAAGTAAAAACTGGGTTCTTACTTTTATTAACGTCAGTACGTTTTCTGTCAATGTAGGTTCCGCATTCTAGATATTTCTTGCCAATGGAATGCTTTTAGTATGTTGCTAAAAGATGAAAGTTCTAATGCTTCTACTAACTAGCAATTGTCCCAAAAGGTACAAAGAGAGGCCGATAGGATTATTACATTGGAATTGTTGAATTTTTCTAGAAAAGATGTTGGTTCAAGTACTTTCTGGTTATACTCTTTGATCCTTTGTTAATATGGAATTAATAGAATTTTCATCAGAGTAGACTACTTTGATCCAAAACACCCAAAAGAACATAATAAACCCTGAACACGTCAAATATAAATGAGGAGCACAATTCCTAAGAAGAATAATGATAAGTTGTACTGTGACTCCTCAGAGACTAGGAGAATACTCTTGATACCCAAAAGATTGCAATATCAAATGATCATAGACAATTGTGCATGTCAATGATCATAATAATATCGTATATTTACACCAAATATAGACTAATTCTCAGCCATTACTAGTGTAGTCCCAGTTCCAGGACTCCTTAAATTCACTGGAGGGCCATAACAATTACCTCCCTTCTAGGAATGCTTCATTCCAAAAGCATAAGATCCAAATTACTGAAAAAAGTATGACAAGGATTGACAGACAAATATAGATGGACAGTACAGCGCCCAAGAATAATAATAATGATAACTTACAGAACAATTTCTAAGATACTAAGAGAATATAACCCCTAATAAGTTATAACCCAAAATATCATAATTTTATATGATGGTATAGAACAATAAATATGAATTGACTATAATAATCACCTATATATACCAATTCCCAGCCATTACTCATGTAGATCAAATTCCCAAGGATATCTACCCTTTGCTTATACAAGTGACCCTTATATTTGCTAGAAGACCATAACATAGACCCGGCTTAATATATTCCAGTGGTTTAATGATTAACATAAACATTGAGTTTACAAATAATGACAGCCACGAAATACTAAATGTTTTATCAAACATACAGGAGAGATATTTCTGCTGCCAAATCAAAACATAATTGGAGGTGACAATGCCAAACAGATAGCAATAAATGGTTTGAAAACTCAGTACAGTTGAATGGAAATGGCATCAAACAGCAAGCATTCAAAATATTTCCCAAAATTCTTATTGCAAGGTCAAACAGAACACATTCAACCCTGAACCCCTTACAACTACAGTAACTGATTTGGATAAAGACAATTAACCTACCAATAAGAAATGTCAAAAACAGTTAGGTTGCCTACAAACAGTTAACTAGGCAAATAAGAATCATTCAAGATCCACAACAGAACTAAAACGAAAATGGCGAAGCCCGTGCTGAACAAGGGCAATTACAAGCAGGTCATTAATAACGCTGAAACCACAAGCAAATTACAGGGCTCTGGAATTGTTAAAAGGTTCTCTAAGGAATTAGAACAACCATTGTACCTATTTATCTTTTTGTAAGTCTATAATGCCTATATTTATTTCGTAAAGGGGACATCCTTGGACACAGAGTCCAAAGTCCACAAATCACATAGGGTTTTTGCATTTGGTCAGACAGATATTGCAAGACGTCAATCCTATGCATCAAAAAATAATCTCAACATGCTTGTAATGACACAAAACCTCAGAATAGCAAGAATAGAACTATTCAGCTCTTGCAAGCAGGCACTTGGTTCACTTGTAAGTTGTGAGGTCAACAAAGTTTTAAGCCATACATCAGGGTTCTATCCCTGCTGTTGTATGTGCCAAATGAATAGCACATCGAAAAGTGATGAGGCAGGCAGCAAATCCCGGGCCATTTTAGCAGAGTAGATAAGTACCGGCAAGTTCGTGTTATGTAGTGCATCCCTAGACCTCAGGGTGTGTTTCTCGAAGTTTCTTCTAAAAAGAAATAGAAATAGTCAGCTCTTTCAACAAGAAGACTCAGTAAGTGTCTATTGGATGAAATCATACTCTGCTCTCGGTCAGTGTGTTGCTTGCGGAACATTGAGTGGTTTAGAACGATATCATTCATTGCGAGTTACGATAAAAGGTAAATATTAAATTTCAGTCAGTTATTCTCAAAATTGGATACATAATTGCAGTTGAGAAATCCTATAACAGTTATTAGACAGAGGATGGGGACGAAGACAGAATAAAGACCAAAAATAGAAATAGAAAACAGAACTGTCCAAAAACCAGCGTTGAGCAACCAAGGCGGTGCAATCTTGCTAGAAAAGGATACCTAATGATACCCGACAAAAGAATTGCTCAAATTTCGAAACGAAGGCAATGCTTTCTATATTAAGGGTATATAAGATAAAAACCCTACACTTTTCAGTACAGTTGAAAAATACAGTTGCGAATTAGAGTTATTTTAAACTAGAATTTTGCAACGCTAATGTTATTCTAAAATCAAAAAGTATTCTATTCACATATACAAAAATTCGCGCAATATGAAAAACAGAACATTGATTAAAATAAACTTTAAAGTCATCCACTGTCTTGGCGTGATCCGGAAAGGGGTAGTTTGAGTAAGTAATGTGCTTGTCAAAATCTCCATGCATAGCCTGGGGTCATGTCATCACTACATTCCATGGTATGATATGACTCGAGGATTCGAATGAAGAAGTGGACAGCAGAGCAACAAACTCCATCATACCCTCATTCAGCTGTGCATCATCTTCATCAATAATTCATTAACAAAACACATAAGAAGAATAAGCAGACGAAGAATGGCCATCATCATAGGATCACAATAGCAGTAGAGCTTAGAAGAAGAAGAAGAATTTAAAGCACCTCTGCCGATTCAGAAAAGAAGAATAAACAGGCGGTCGCGGGTTCGATTCCTCGCAGCATAAAAACAAAGAAGAAGAAGGTCGCCCCCTCCCTTCTCCTCCCGCTTTGCTCTTTTACAACGGCTCGCCTGCAAACAATTGGGTGGAGGCAGATTTAATCTGCGTTTAGGTCATGCGGGCAGTTGCGAAAACAACTCTTGAGTTGAAATGAAAGAGAAAAGGATCTCCAGGGCTGTCGACTGCTGCCAAGGGCCTGTAAACAAACAGACCTCTGGATCAAAATAAAACTAACATGGCTGTTTCTCGTGATGCAAAAGAAAAAATGACCTGCTTGAATTTACCACAATTCTTCACCTCCAACCGCATCAAAGCTTTCTGCAGATCTATTAACATGTCAGCCCACTACAACAATTACAACAGAAGGCAGATCCACGCTTTCCCACATCGTGGAGGTGGACACCGTGAATCGAACCCTTGACCTTGGCTCGGGAAGACTGTACAGCACTCGCCTGATAACGGTGAATACCCCCGGCCCGTGGTGGGTGCAGAAGGTAATCGGTCAAAACGTGTGCCACTCCGTTGAGTCGTCGGTAGTGGACATAAAGGATCGATCGATGGAGATGGTGACGCGGAATGTTACTCTGAAGAATTTCATCGAGGTGGACGAGAAATGTTCGTTCGCCCCGCATCCTCAGCATCCGCAGTGGACGCTCTTCAAGCAGGAGACGAGCATACGTTGCGCCACTCTCTCGGCTCTGGTATCGCTCCAGATAATAAGGTTGGCTTCCCTACAATTATTCAATCGTCCATGGATATGAATATACGGATGGAAATGGATATTAGTTAATTTAGTGGATACATCGATCGATCATCTGCTGCTGCTCCTCCATCATCTGCTGCTGCTCCTCCTTCTATCGCTGCTGGTTTGGTTTAGTTATCAAACTCAGGGAAGAAGAACAGCACAATGACAGGGAAAAAGCAGTAAAAATATCTTCAAGAGTCACATAAAAAAAATGGAAAAAAGCAGTAAGAAACTTAATGTGTATTTGGAAAAAGCAATGGAAAAAAGCAGTAAGAAACTTAATGTGTATTTGGAAAAAGCAGTGACACTTCAAATCAATGGTTGAAAGTGTCTCACTTGATCCAACGGAGCAGGGTAAAAGTGTCTCACTTGATCCATATTTAGGTCGATAGGCCTTCCAGAAGAGTTCTCAGTATGCTCTAGGACCCCATCAGCAGGGGATAGATGAAAGTCTAACTGTAAAGTTGGCATTCAGAGCCTCAACAATCCCCTGCATTGTCCTGCAAGATTTGGTCTTGGACCTCACTTGAAGTCCATTTAGTGGGATGTTTGCCTAGGATTTGTTCTTGTGCTAGTTCTTCTGGATCTTGATATTTAGGAGCCATTGTTGCTATCATCTTTGCAGCTTCAACCCACTTGAGATCACATGGATTAATGTCATCTAGTTCAAACCCATACACTTGTCCTTGCGATAGCTTTTTTGCTTTTAGACCTTGTCCTTCCAGAAGCTTTCTTCTTCACGGTTTGCTAACATGTACGGGATTCAGGTTGTGAAGATGGAGGAGCTTGGTTTAAGGGACTCTATTGCAGGATTTTTTGGGCTTCTCTCTGTCGTTGATGAGGCATGCCAAGTGACCAGTTTTGAAGCAGATCGTGCAGTTGAAAGGGATATTTTCTATTCTAATGGTTTCTTTAAGTGTAATCTGACAGCGAAAAAATTATTGAGGGTGGCAGCAGTTTGCTGAGTTATAGGTCAATGCCTCAGCTGTTATTTTGGAAACATCAGTAAAGTTCCTGGGGTGTGCATTAGTTGTGTAAAGACTGTGTCATGCCAGAATTCCATAGGGAGCTTATGTGGCTTCACCTTTACAGTGATTGAGGCTCAAGTTTCTTTGAAGGATCAAAGCCCACCAACCAAAGTTTCATAAAAAAGATCTGCCCTTCTCATCATCAAAGGGCCTCCTTCAAACGCTGGAGATTTGTCAACAGGGTTGGAGAAAAGACCAAGAAGTAGCCTCTTGACAACAGTCTGATGGCTCTATCATTTGCAGCTTCCAATTTTACCTGGCTCGACTGGCTATTGTGTCTGTTGAGGACCAAATGCCCATGAATCAACAAGTCAGATCTGAGTGCAGTAGGATTTCAAATTTCAATTAGGCTTGCAAGAGGTTGAGGCTTAAGGATGATCACGGGTTGCTGTGACTTCAAAAACTGTGTTTTGCTTGGCAGTCAAGGAAAATTTCCTCCCTCCCTTTTCCTTAGCAAGGGTGGCCAACTATTCTACTAATGTCTTTGAAGTTTGAATCCATTCAAAAATTCTAAAGGCTCAGGACTGCAAACCCTATCACAACCAAAAATAGACGTGTCACAGACAAAGCACAGAAAATAAAGGAGAAGAACGAGAGTTAGAGACATCGAAAACCTGAAAGTGTCAAAACTCATATCACTCTCCTCTATCAATCTACATGATATATGTAATAATATGATTATTTATTGGTCATGACTCGTAGAAAAGGGTCTTGAAATGTGTTAACCTTAAATCAGTACAAAATTGGCTTTTGAACAAATCGGGACAAAGAGAGGCCGATAGGATTATTAAATCGAATTGTTCTAGAAAAATTAAGGTGATTAATAACAAATAAAATAACCTTATTAATTTTTCTAGAAGAGTTAAAGTGATTAGTAACAAATAAAATAACCTTACTAATCACCAAACTAATCTAACTTCATTCCTATGGGTCCATCTCATTCCCAAATATTCCAAAACATTTCTAAAAATGGAAATTCGAATTAAATTCAACTGGAATGATTATTTCTTTACATTTAAATACACTGCTCCCGAATTCATAAATATGGCATGTCAGAAGGAGATAAAACTAATATTATATAAACATGTACATGGACTCAATTTTTTTAATATAATAAAAATTAAAAAATTAAAATATAACTAAAATCAATCATGTTATAATTTCATTTTAAATTAAAAATTATATAAATTTTAATCTAAATTGATGATACCCTAATTTTAACGCTAATTATGATTTATCAGCAAAGAGGGTTATAGGTTTTGTACTTACCTGGAAAAATTCGATGAATGCCTCTGACAACTGCACATACAAGTAAACACGTACGAATAAGACATCTCGGAATACTTATTGCCTATTCAATGCTCTCTCCGCTGTAAAAATAAAACACTAATTGCATGTCACAATCGCTTTTATTATGATTTTCATAGGAGCGTTCAATAGACAACCCCGAAAACTATCGGGAAATGAGAATGTGAAGTGAATTTTCCTGAGAAAAGGAATTGAAGCATAAACGGGAGTTAACAAACATTTATAAAGGGTTTCTAGGCTACCTCAATTATTCTCTGCATCCGAATCAATCATAAAAAGCTTCCATTATTATCGTGGAAATTCTCAGCGAGAATTGGAGCATGAGCGGGAGCCACCAAATACTTAAAGAGGTTTTCTCAGCTACCTCTACTCTGCATTACAAATCAATCACGAAAACCTTCAATATTACTGTGGAAAATTCTGATTACATGTTAAAAATTTTAACAGATCAAACCAAAATGAAAAGTATCTAGCCAAAAAGGACAGATCTGATGCTGCTTGAAAAACGGCCATTGATTTGAGGTTCAAAGGCGAGACAAAGTGTAAAGCCCGCGTGTTGAACACTTTCCACGATAATGAGCTCTATTGCTGTTTATCTGAGTCATCTCACAGAATATGCAGTGAGCAGAGCGGGACTACTCCACTTCAAACCCTTTGGTTCGGTTCTGGGAATGGTTTGTTGGTCACCTGCCAGGCCACTCTAAACCTATCAAGATAGTGGTCACGAGAAACGAGAATCTCACAAAAATGAATAAGAAGAAGATTAGGAATACATGAGAATGACGATAAGAATGGGATTGATTGATATCGATCAATCCACTTGGAAATTCAAGCAGATTTGATTAAAAAACAAAAATGCTAGAGACCAAAAAGGCGTAAAAATGAAGATCCCAGAGACCAAGACCAGGGAAAATGATATGCAATCCATGTTAATGAGAAAGGGCATGTCAATGCGCCCTGTAATGCTTGGAGGTGGAATAAACACTGCTCATAACCCAGGATTCGAGGTTAACGTAAACGTCGAGGATCCTAGATCTGATGACCTCAAGCTTTCTAATAATGGTTGCCAACTTGACTTCAAGATTCTCAATTTTGGTTCCGAGCTTCCAAATGCTTCAAGAAGAAGCCTGAATTGAAGGAAATTGATGAAGATGCTATTCTTCATGACGACGAGGCTAAAAATGCCTAAGTACAAGTGCACAAACCTGCAACAACCTTTTCATTTCTATTATGGAAGCAGTTTCATTCCTATTAGGGAAAGCAAGACAGTTAAGCAATATGGCTAATAGAAAATAAAAAAATGTTAAACAGCCGGCCTAATTAATGATAAGCTAGTGCTTGCCAAAAGCCAGCGAAGATAGAAAAAGCAGTGAAAATATCTTGCCATGTCAAGAAGGCAATTTTACTGATATTTGGAAAAAGCAGTAAAAATATCTTGCCATGTCAAGAAGGCAACTCAACTGATATTTGGAAAAAGCAGTCATGAGAACAAGTGCTAAGAGAAACAATGCTGCCAGTTGAGTAAGTTGGCTTATGCTAATGGATTCCATGTTAAGTGAAGCAGAGAGATGTATGTCAATATGTAAGTGCAGAAGGTAGTTATGTTTTGTAGACGAGAAATTAGGAATTGCTTTTGCCAATTTATAAAAGAGTTCAACGTGTTTGCAAGCTGGTTTTAAGTGTGAATGGAATTGAGCTTTTGGGAATATTTTACTGCAAGCAAGAGGTAATCATTTGAAAAGATTGAAACAGTGGGTAATGGATGTTTGTATAGGCTTGTTCAACCTCGTGGAATGAGCATTTTTGGAACCTGTGTGCTAAAAGAGATGCAACCGAAAAGTTCTGTACAACCAAATAGGGAGACCCGTGCAAGATCGCAACACTTCAATACTGGATAAATTTCTGACAGGTGCAGAAATAAATACATATACGGACTGATTTGAAATGGAGTTGAAATACTTCAAGATCAGATTGGAGAGGATATAATCCAATATGAAGAGCATTTATTGGAGCAAACCGGTGTTTAATGATCGCCATAAAACAAAAAACTTACCATTTCAATGTTGCAAGATGCAAGGTGCGGAATTTGATATGCAATCGGTGCAGTTAAGTGAGCAATCGGTGCAATTAAGTGATCTATCTGACATCGGAGGCAGATGGCATATGAAATGATGTATGTGACAGCAAAAGTAAATCGGAAATTAAGTGATGTATCTGACATCAGAAGCAAATCTCAAATAAAATCTTGGTGTTAGATTGCAAGTGGGGTTTTGGCAGTTGAGTGCGACAGGCTCGAACTTCTCGTTGCACAGAAGAAAGGATATGACAGTCAGCGATATGACAATCTATAAAGGGAAAGAGTGGAAGTAATGAGGGGAAGATACATACCCATAACTCCACTCTGCATAAGCATAGGGTTCTATAGATGGAAAGTAGAATTTACATAAAATGGCTAAGCTGTGGTTTTATGTGTTATTGTCATTTTGTGAAGAGACATGAAAAAGCAATAGGGGCCACGTGAAATCCTGGCTGACTTTGATGGAAGGGTACTCCATGCTCATGCATTAATGTTAATGCACTATTTCAAAAATATCTCACAATCTGGTCAGAAAAGAGGTCAACTTAGAGGTGAAACAATTGACCTTTTCACATACCATACAATAAAATCTCATTCAGATTGGACAAGCATAATATTCCTGTCTGCATGGGAGAAATCTTAAGTGTCCATACCAAGATGGAAATATACTCGAAAGGGTAATAGGATCTAAAAACCTAGTTATGCAATTGACAAACTAGGTTAGGTTTGAGATGTCAAGGGTGCCAGGTTCTGTTTTTGTTGTTTCTTCAAAGGTTTTTACATTTTTCAAACTTATAAAATTGCTTTTCCTTATTTATTGAAGGAGATCTTTATTCCTAAATTTAATTCTACAGGGTTCCAAGTTCTACTTCATCGTTTCTCAACATTCATATTTTTTCTTTAGCTTCAGAAACAGTACAGTTGAGTTGTGTTTTAAACTTCAAAATCTCAACATTTGCAAAGTTGAGACCCTTATATATAGATTACTGTGCATTGGAAGAAAGCTGCAGATGTTTGAACTTTGAACACATATTTGATAGACAGTTAACCTACAAATATTGATAAGCAAGTGCATATCAATATGGTCCATAAGGCAATTAGATTTGAGGCAAAGAATTGCTTCCTGTCTCTAGATATTGCTAGGAGAGCAGAATGCCAAACACCAAACTATATGATCAAACCAATAACTTGTTTCATTTGTCACTGCTTGAATTAATAGATCATTTTCATCTATATCTTAAAAGGGACAAACAAGGAGCATAAAAGTTATATTTCTTTGTCTCCATGTAATAAAAGCCCTAATATGTGTTAATTATTGGCAGATTTATTTTTTCTTCAATAGTTATGTCACTTATTCTAGTGGATGAGAACCAAAAGATACTTACAGACTGATATGCTGTAGTCCAATCACACAACTCTTTATGCTATAAAGCACAAAAAGTGATGCACCATAAAAACAAGTAAACAAATAAAAAAGATGAAAATTTAAAGGAAAACGAGCTGAAACATTAAATCAGATTCACGCTCAACTTGGGCAGTAAGCACTGAAAACAATAATTTAATTTTCAGCATGTATTTTTTCCTGGTCAGATTAATTTCCAGTACTGTAAAAGCAGACTGGACCAGGGCAGTTAATTGCTAACTGTCACTTCTAAGAATCAAAAATTATTTCTATGAATGTAAAAGCAGACTGGACCAGGGCAGTCCATTGCTAACTGTCACTTCTAAGAATCAAAAATTATTTCTATGAATCAGAAGTTAGTGGTCTGATTGTGTGTTATCCAAGAAATACAGTATGATCAGGGAAACCATTTCCACATACAGATTGAAGTAAATGAACTCAAATAAGATTCTTGTCATTCTAACTGATCATATTCAATAGAGAATATGAGTAATAATTTTATGGAAAACAATTTAATATAACGAGCTGTAACAATCCACAATTCTAAGTAGAGCTAAATATTATTACAAGTTACAACTTAAGAACCACTCAGACAAGAAATGAACATTCTGGAATCCATAGCAAAAGGGTTTGGCAAAGCGTTTTGTTCTTTTGGCATTTTTGCCATATCAGCAAAAGCAGGAATCTCCTCCTTCTGAGATGGCAAAAGAAGTGTTTGCGTATCCAAACTAGCTATAGAAGGAAAATAAAACTTGCAGTTCAAACTGAGGCTTTAAATAACAGATCCCACTTAGAATTTGCTGTGATCTATTTTAACAATTCGTAAGTCTTCACTCTTTGGCCCAACACCAAATGAGAAGAAAAGGGCTAAAACACTGGGCAAATTGAGAAGTTTTAAAAACAATAATTATTGACTCTGGCAAATGTTCAAAACTTGAACAATGATTTTTCAAAAAGAATTACATAGCCGGAACAAGAATCGATGTCTGAAACACAAAACCGCTATGTTATGCATGGAATAAAGCAATTGTTCATACCTGGTCTCCAGTTACACAACTGAAAGCATAGGAAAAGTGTAAGAATCAAGCAGAAAATATGCACTTACTAGTAATCATGCCAGCCCACCAAAGTGGCTCATATAAGTATGTATAGCCGCGTACTCCCGCAGGACATTGCCATGTGCACTGTCGTTTCATTAAAATCAGTACGTTCCAAAAACTATAAACTAGGACAAATAAATATAATGCTGATAAAAGGTTCCAAAGAAGCCGTGTTGACCATTTATGTAGCTGACCAAGGTTTGCATTTGAATTCCTATTATTCAACACTCCAAATGGAGAATTGGAGCCATAATTGAGGTTAGAAACAGAACACTTAAACCACTTCTTTACTATAAGCAGGATCAACCTTGATTACATATGGACTGTAAATGGCAGCATAATAAGGGAAATGCAAAGTTAAAAATAAAAATAAAAACAAAACAATTCATGGCATTTTAACTAAGCAAACCAGAGATGTGCTTTAATCTTGCAACTTGAGAGTGAGCATCCTATGAACAAAGTTCAGCAGGAGAATTTTTTTTACCAAAACCTTAAAGCTACTATCCAAACAAGCATTTAAGGCAAAAGGCCAATGTTAAATGCGGTCTCCTTGATGACAGTGATTTTGAATATCCAGGAACAAGAATTTGAGTGCTTAGTTGTGAAAAACTTTTCTCCGTCTACAAATTCAGCGAATCGCACCTTGATAAACAGAAAAGCCAAATTTATGGGCTTGCATGCTACTGCATAGATGTCTAAACTCTTTCCTAACAAAATGACTGTGAAGATGCCTCAAGTATTAAATATTCTTCCAAATTTCTCATTTTAAATATAGGAATAATCACTTATCGTTGATTGGAATCCCTTGAGGAAGAGGTTTTGAGAAGCTTCTAGGTTGATGGCAGATTTAGTTGCCCAGATAATTTTGATATAAAGGAATGAACTAAATTGCATGATCAGGCCAGGAGTTTTTTCCCTTACAGGACAACAGACCTGTGGACACTGCTTAGCCCAAAAGTCCACTAACCAATGAGAGAGTACAACAAAAGTATTCCTGCATAACCAAGTGCTGCAAGATGTGATAGCTCAACATGCAGCCTATTTGGAAATAAAATATAAACTGGCCTGAACCTCAGCTGGTCATGTGCTTTGAGGATTGTATGTGTGTGTGTACATATGTTTAGGATGCTAAAATGACTTATGCTGAGCCAACCTGAGTTTGACCCAGAGCCAACCGATGACGGCACGGGTAATGATGTTATTTTCAGAGGATTTGGAGGGTCGATATTTGTAAACATTCATTCTGATGTGGTTTGAAAGAGTATATTTGATGATGACACCACCCTAATAACTTTCATGCTGATTGCTAGAGCTGATATTCTACTTTCATTGTTGAAAGGGCAGTGTTTTACTTTGAAACCATGCAATCAATTGGAAGGCATTAAGAACCATATGTTGCATATGTAAAGAAAGGATATCAGTTCTGTCCATCAAATTGATTCAAGCATTTTCTTTATACGTGAATATTGTGAAAGAATAACGCATACCAGAATACTGCGGTTTGCAACAGATCGCCAATTGAAGTGCAAAGGCAGTCAAATTGAACTGGACCTCAAACGTTATAGCAATTCACTGGTCTGAAACCGTAATGTATAAAAGCAAAGACAAACTCTATCGTAACAAGGTAAAGACAGAGCTTTTAAACAAGTTAAAGACAAAGCTTTTAAATAGACACTTGTCACACATGCAAAAAGAAATGTATAATACAAAAACATATTTCAAACACTTAAAATACCGTGGGGCCCACAACTTTACCTCTGTCTCGTTTGAATGTCCAACGTGTCTACCTCCTAGCTAACCAACGTGAAAGCAGGAGTTCCGGGTTCACCACTGGATACTACAAGGCTTAACCCTGAACCCTACCACCATTCCCACCAGAAGAGAGAGCCAATTTGCCATACGTGAGAAACGATGATTGCATGTTCCCATCAGACAACAAAAGGGAAGTACTTACCACAGAGAAGTCAGTCCTTACCGCCGCCGAAAGAGAAGACCCCATAATCGCATACCCGGTATATTTCATTCATTACCCCTTTCATTCATACCCCGGTTGGGGGAGGGCTGACCTAACTTGAGGTCTAGGGACGGGAACACACTGGAGTCGAACCAGTCATTGCGTAACCATCACGGCATTCTGTTTTCGCAATATATATTCCCACAGGGGCGTGTCTTTCTACCAGCGACTGCAAACAAGCCCCACTACCCGGTAATAAGCTAACAGGGCAGGGTACGGGGAGGGAGAGGGGAGAAAGGAGAGGGGAATAAGAGAAAGGAGAAAAGGAAAAAGGATAAAGAAGGGGAAATAAGGGAAAGGAGAAAGGACCCGACATTAAATTCAAAAACTAAACAGAGGCTTCTCGAGCCATGGCTAGCTCTCAGAGAATTTCATTCTCTTCGCTGTAGAAATCAAAGGTCGGGTTAACAGCAATTGATGAACTCAGGAAGCAGGCGCTTCGCACGAATGTGATTGGAATCTGATGCTGCTTATGGATGGGTTGAGCTGCATCCTGAGGTCTTGCTTGGGTTGCTTCGGTCTATCCAAGCAAATGAAAACGGATCGAGGGGCCCTCATACAGAGGTCTGTAGCGGACAACAGAAAGCGTACAATAGCGGGCATCATACGGACTTAAAACAGGCATAAAGCATACAGGAAGCGTACACGGACTTAAAGGGGACATCATACCGAGACAGGAAGCATATAGAAAGCGTACATCATGCGGACAGAAAGCTCCCAGAATGGTTCATGGTCGAGGGGCGAATCTATAGCGAACGAGTTCCACTTCTTCCTCAATCCACTCTAAGAAAAAGGCAAGTATAGCTACTCTACTTTAGAGTCGATCCATCTTTCGCTTCTCCCTCGGGGTCTCAATCAAATAGGGTATGTGGTCCCTCGGGGTTTCACTACCTCTGAAGAGGCCTCCCCAAGAGATTTGTCAGATGAGGGCAGTTCGGTTGCCCTAAAAGCTAAAAACCATCATCACAGGAAAAAGCTTATGGTCCCAATATATATTTCTGTTGGGAAGAATAATGAGATGAATATAACAAAAGCTTACCTGAGTCGTGAGTCGGGATTGAGGAGATTATAATGGGTACTGAAGGAGATATTGGCGAGTCTGAGATATATGTAGGCAGGTAGGCAAACTGGGCATGCGGTGGGGAGTCCGTAAGCTGATTTTCTTACGACCAGGTGCAAACCCATCTCCGCCTTCTCCTTCTTGTTGCTCCATATTTTTATCTCTGCAAGCAATTTTTTTCTGTCAACGCTACGCCAACAGACTCTGATGTTCACAAATTTTGCGTTTTAAGAGCAAATATGGACTACCATCTGCTTTTTGGATTCACATGGAGTACCCATACCAATTCTAAAATCTGGAGAATCAGAAGCTCTCAGTATATACGCAAAGAACAGCGTTATGTAAACAGAATAGGGCAATATAACAACTGGCACATGCAGCATGCAGGACACGCAAAACAGGTAAAAAACAACTTAGGATAAATGAAGTTGTCCGCACATCGGGCCAAGTGAGGTGGGCAATAAGAGGGTAAACTGAAAACTTTGGATAAAGTTTTCTGGCGAACAAAGTGCCCAACATAAAGTTTGGTTAACCAGTGAATAACCGGCAGAAATTGATGGTCAACGCGCATTTTAATAGCCAGTCAACGGCCTATCGAATGTTATAGTCCCTGCTATGCCGGAGGCAGGGACTAATAACGCATATGGAGTGAAGTTAGCAAAGTTAATTGTTGACTTTGCTGTGTGTATATGAAATATGTAAATTACATAGTTGGAGTATCTTTTAAGTTAATGGTAAAACTAGCATTTGTCCCAAAAGGTACAAAGAAAAGCCGATAGGATTATTAAATTGGAATTGTTGAATTTTTCTAGAAGAGATGTTGGTTCAAACCTGCAATTTGAGTTGGCTAAAGGCTTTCTAATTGTTTTTTATTATGGTAAAATTATATTGATAATTCATTGGTTTTACTTTCAAAAGCTTGAATTTGAAGGGTACCTTACAGTGTGTATGCAAGATTGCAATGGGTTCTGCCCCAAAAAATGCTACTAGATCTAAACAAGCAGAGCCATAAACCTGAAAATTTTTCAATAATAGGACCTGCTTGGGACAAGCATAATCCTTACTCCACTCCAAATAAGAGTTGCAGTATACGGATTAGGATACTATGCAGGAAAGCATGCCTTATGAACAGAAAAGGCAAAAGATAACAGTGTTTTAATTTCCATATGCAAGGCCTTCATAGATTGCCCCATGACAGCATAAAAGGAACTAACAATATAAAACACGCATCCATAACAGCAAAGGTAAAAGAGCAGCAAACATGCATTCATCCAAAAAATTGCAGCAGGGAAATAGCCAAACAATATATATCTTCTTCCATTAATCATAGGAAGAGAGGTATAAAGCATGCTTTCAGAGCAGAAAAGATAAAAGCTAACAGTGCTAAGTGTTAGCTCCCATAAGTAAGGCATTCACAGTTTGCTCCATAACAGCATAAAAGGAACAAACAGAATAAAACATGTATCCATAACACCAGAAGGTAAAGGACAGCAAATATCCATTCATCCAAAAAAATTGCAGCAGTCAAATATCCATTCATCCAAAAAAATGCAGGAGTCAAATAGTCAAATGACGTATATCTTCTTCTATTTATCATATGACAAGCAATATACTTCCATCAATTCAAAAACCCTTACAGACCAGTACCGTCTCTTACCCTATTCAAAAGAATATGGTTTCTAGCTTAAATAGTTATCTGTGATGAAGTACATTTGAACCAGCGCTTAAGCCCACTAATTCAAAATACAAAGTAAAATCGCTTAATACAAATAAATTCTTTCAAAATACAATTTAAAATTGCTTCATACATTTAAGGTCTTGATTGCTTAAAGTTCCTCTAACAATAAGGAAAAATACTTGGAACTTTTGGATACTGTCCAGAAAGCAAAGGTAATTTTGGTGCTTACCATTTACCTGGGTGATTCCAGTCCCATTCAGAATTAAAAACATCCACGAGCAGAATAGACCTCTGTAACATTCTGATGGGCAACAATGTGAACCCTTGTAAGAACAGATTAGGAACAATGGATATATCAGACAAGGACCACTTTATCCCCACAACAGGAAACCACAGACAAATTGCTTTCAACGACAATGTAACAGAGCCTTGAGTTCCATATTGTGATACATTTATCCAACAAGGGTTGCCGCATCCTCACAATAGGAAAGCAAAGGTAGTTTGCTTTCCACAGCAAACTAACAGAGCCTCATGTTCCACATTGTGCTCTCCATCCATAACATTACAGCCCATATAGCCTTGCCGTGTTAGATATATTCACAAGTTATAGAAAACATACGAAATAGAACTGTCCCAAACAACCAGGTAAAACCCACCATCCTAAACAGTCAGGCAGAACCTACCTCCTGAACAACCAGGCAGAACACACTCAATAAGTAACAATAAGGGAAGCCGCACATTTGCACTACATCAGACTTCTACGTAAATTTTGAAAAGATATAAGTGCATGAAGAAAAGCTTCAAAGAACAAAAAAATAACGAAATACAGTCAGTAATATCAATGACATCGGCGTAAAATCTTTGGATTATGAATTCTTTTCCAAAAGCCAAAAGGTAGAGCCCATAAACAAGAAAAGCAAATACATAATTTCGCAGGCAGAAAAGATATGGCTGATCAAGATCAGCTAATTTTTAATTAGTGATAGAGGGAAAAGCATTAAAGGTCGCACGAATACCTTCTTAGCCCCTCGCACATCCCGAGGTTTCTCCCGGTCGGACGATCAGCCATTGCCACAATTTCAGTTGTAAAAGGCCACCAGAGCTTTTAACAGCGAGCTATTAAACATCGGAAGAAGAATCTGCAGGCTTCCATGTATGGAATCGGTCTGCGCGTCTTTGAAATATGAAGCTGAGAAACAAGGAAACCTCCACAATTGACGCAGGAAGCTAAGGCCAATAGCAGATACAACTGAATTAGGGCCGATCACTTGAGAATGAGGGAATTCTTGCGTTAGCTCAGGGGCACAGAGCCCCTTTAAGGATGGATAGCTCGATATTTTCTCAGGAATTCCCTATCTTTTCGTGCAAACAATGTGACAAATAGAAAGTTGTGTCTTTTTCCAAGTGTGAAATAGGGCACAGCGTTAAATGGTACGCTGTAAAATCGGCAGCAGAAAGCAAATTTCAAATCAACGGTTGAGAGTGTCTCACCTGATCCAACAGAGTAGGGTAAAAGTGTTGACGATTGTTGATGCATAGGAAGGCCTATCGACCTAATTAAAATTGCTTCATACATTTAAGGTCTTGATTGCTTAAAGTTCCTCTAACAATAAGGAAAAATACTTGGAACTTTTGGATACTGTCCAGAAAGCAAAGGTAATTTTGGTGTTTACCATTTACCTGGGTGATTCCAGTCCCATTCAGAATTAAAAACATCCACGAGCAGAATAGACCTCTGTAACATTCTGATGGGCAACAATGTGAACCCTTGTAAGAACAGATTAGGAACAATGGATATATCAGACAAGGACCACTTTATCCCCACAACAGGAAACCAGAGACAAATTGCTTTCAACGACAATGAAATAGAGCCTTGAGTTCCATATTGTGATACATTTATCCAACAAGGGTTGCCGCATCCCCACAATAGGAAAGCAAAGGTAGTTTGCTTTCAACAGCAAACCAACAGAGCCTCACGTTCCACATTGTGCTCTCCATCCATAACATTACAGCCCATATAGCCTTGCCGTGTTAGATATATTCACAAGTTATAGAAAACATACGAAATAGAACTGTCCCAAACAACCAGGTAAAACCCACCATCCTAAACAGTCAGGCAGAACCTGCCTCCTGAACAACCAGGCAGAACACACTCAATAAGTAATAATAAGGGAAGCCGCACATTTGCACTACATCAGACTTCTACGTAAATTTTGAAAAGATATAAGTGCATGAAGAAAAGCTTCAAAGAACAAAAAAATAACGAAATACAGTCAATAATATCAATGACATCGGCGTAAAATCTTTGGATTATGAATTCTTTTCCAAAAGCCAAAAGGTAGCGCCCATAAACAAGAAAAGCAAATACATAATTTCGCAGGCAGAAAAGATATGGCTGATCAAGATCAGCTAATTTTTAATTAGTGATAGAGGGAAAAGCATTAAAGGTCGCACGAATACCTTCTTAGCCCCTCGCACATCCCGAGGTTTCTCCCGGTCGGACGATCAGCCATTGCCACAATTTCAGTTGTAAAAGGCCACCAGAGCTTTTAACAGCGAGCTATTAAACATCGGAAGAAGAATCTGCAGGCTTCCATGTATGGAATCGGTCTGCGCGTCTTTGAAATATGAAGGTGAGAAACAAGGAAACCTCCACAATTGACGCAGGAAGCTAAGGCCAGTAGCAGATACAACTGAATTAGGGCCGATCACTTGAGAATGAGGGAATTCCTGCGTTAGCTCAGGGGCACAGAGCCCCTTTAAGGATGGATAGCTCGATATTTTATCAGGAATTCCCTATCTTTTCGTGCAAACAGTGTGACAAATAGAAAGTTGTGTCTTTTTCCAAGTATGAAATAGGGCACAGCGTTAAATGGTACGCTGTAAAATCGGCCGCAGAAAGCAAATTTCAAATCAACGGTTGAGTGTCTCACCTGATCCAACAGAGTAGGGTAAAAGTGTTGATTATTGTTGATGCATTGGAAGGCCTATCGCCCTAAATATATAAAAAATATTAGTGTGTAGATTTTTGGTATCCACTTAATAATGAATATGGAGTAAAGTTAGCAGGTCAGGTTTAAGGAATTTGCAATTTTATAATTTGGGTGTATTTTAAGTTAATGGTAAAAGTAGTTGTTTAGTTTAGTTGTATCACTGTGATTTGAAGATGTTATGTAAAATTGAGGTTCAAATATTTTGATTTACATTGTGGAACGTGTATGGATTGGGATAGGGAGTATATGGGTTCACTTAGAGGTTGTAGTAGTAGATCTCATGTGAGTAGAAGTCCATGTCACGTGAGAAGAATCTCCTTAGAGATTATAGTGGTAGTAGTAGGAAATAGTGGTAGTAGTGGGAACTAGTCAGCGTAGAGATTAGAGTGATAATAGATTGAATCAACCCCATGTCAAATTAAGTGACCAGGTTCAGTGAACAAAATTGATTAAATTCGAATTTCTTCGAATTTCATTGTTGGGCGAATAAATTTATTCCTCAAGGGAAACACTAACAAGGGAATTCATCTAAAATTTTATTGAAAATTGTTTCAAGTTTGTTATGAAACTATTGGAAATTTAAAAAGATTTGTAATAAAAATAAAAAAATAAAACAATAAAATCCTAAAGGCTAAAACTACTTGCTTAAAAAAAATGGTGACAAAAGAGTGACCTATACAGATTAAGTTAGTTTTGGGAGGATATTTGTTGTTATTGTACATAAAACATGAATATTTTTTAATATTGTTTTTCATTTCTATTGGTTTATTTTTGTTTCTATAATTTCGATATATTAATTTTTTTATTTATATCACACACTTAAATTATATAAATTTATATAGTTATAAATAAATACAATATAGATAATATTTCAATAAAACATAAAAATTAAATATATAAAGGAAACACATATAAATTATATATATAATTTTTTATTTATAATATACGCCTAAATTATATAAATTTATATATTCATAAATAATTATATATTTATAAACCATTATAATAAAAATGTTAGAGTTCAATAAAATATAAAAATTATATATATATATATAGAAATTTCAAATATCAAATTTATTATGGAATTTTATTTTTAAAATTTTAACTATCAAAATTTTATAGAACTTTAAAGTCTCTCAACAAAACTAAAACAAAACTAAAATAATTTAGAGTAAAAGTATTAAGAAAGGTGTAGAATTTTTATATTTACTAAATGATGAATATAGAATAAAGTTAACCAAATTAATGGGAGATTTTGCTATGATATTGGATATATGGAATCTATAATATATGTCTATATAGTTTAAGTCTTTTTAAATCTTTTTAAATTAACATTAGAACACAAACACAAATCAAATAACTTAGAGTAAAAGTATTAAAAAAGGTGTAGATTTTTTATATCTACTGAATAATGAATATAGGGTAAATTTAACAAAATTAATTGGTGATTTTGTTATAACATTGGATATATGGAATCTATAATGGTCTAATTGTTTTTAAATTAATCTTAAAAGTGTTTAATAAATTTTAAGAAAATTACAAGAGTAATTGTATATTATATATGAATTGAAAATACTAATTTATTTTCTTATTTATAAAAGTAAAAATAAGTAAAATCAACAATAATGTTGGTTTCTAAGAAAAATATGATAAAATATGGCCGGATATTACTTAACATACAAGTAAAAAAAAAAATACTATCATTATTTAAAAGTATAATATATATATAAAAAAGGATAAAACAAGGTAATAATAAATAAATAAAGTATTCTTTAAAATACACATTTTTTTGTAGATTCATTTACCAATTTTTAACATTATCTATTTTGAGTTGTGATTTAGAAGATAGTAACAGTTGATACTAAGGTATCATAATTTGGGATTTTTCCGAAATAAAAAAGTTGTATAATCAAATAATTTTGTTAGGTGAATTTGACTAGGTGAAAAGGTCAAGTTAGGCAATATCAAGCCTTTAGTATTAAGCCCCTGATATATATGTAGTTAAAGACTTTAAAAGATTGGGGATTCTCTATTGTAACGCTCTAGAGTGGAGTAGAAGACTCAACTAACCAGTGTCATGGTATGTGATAGCTTGCCTACCTTTAAGTCAAATAATAGTTTCATTCAAACTATATAATATTAATATATTTATTGTTGGCTGATTTTCCATGTCATATGATATGTGTTGTGGCTATGTGTATACCTGTTTTCTAATTATGTTTCTTCTCACATCAATTTAATTTAGTGCAAAAAAATCCTCCTTTTAAATTCTTCTACTCCAATTTGGAAAATTTGCATGCTCTCCTCCAATAAAGACTTTATGGATAGGTTAAGCATATCTAACTAGGGCTCCATGTAGTTTACAAATTTCCATCTCCAAAGTAATTATTTTGTTTATTGCTATCCTGACATTTATGGTTTCGTCCTCTTGCTTCCCCATGCTTGCTCACACAAGGTGCATCTGCTTGTTGAACCAATGACCTCATGTCATCTCCAAGTCGGTCATCCATTTACTGTTCTCAACCCCTTCCCCCCTTGACAAAACGCTACAATTCATTTTTCACCAAGTAATAGCTTCTCCTTTTAAAGTTTCATTTGGCTTTGATAAAGAAATAAATAAATAAACACATAACAACAATAATAATTAATACCATAAAATATACTAGAAACCCTAGCAGGAAAACAACTCTTAATAGATCTATAATTATATTGCTCAAAGATATTAGCAATGGGGTCATCAAGCATTTAGATAGGAAACAAGGATATCATGGGAAAAACTATCACTTATTTTGAGACCTAAACCAACAACTATAAATTGACTTTATGACCTAATCAAGTTTACCTTAACTAACATAACAAATTTAGATTTTCTTGCAATCCAAAATCACATCATATAGCTAAGTTAAAATAAACTATCAAGCACTCTTGATAATCTAGATAACTAGTTTAGCGAACATTTAATAATAATAATTTATTTTTTAAATCCCAATAAAATATTAAATTATAGTATTTCTTTATTTCCAAAATAGAATTTCCACTTTCCTATAACAATTTGAGCTTTGTTTCAAACATTTGCATATATTGCACCAAAATACAACCACAAAATACATGTATGTATAATTTTAGTTGTTAACTTTCATAGCACATTCAATTTTTTTATGCAGGAGAAAAAATAATTTAACAGAATAAAATAATACAAAATATGAAACTAGTCAATGAATCTTCAATTTTGACATAAGGGGACATCCTAAAATGTGAGTTAAAATTTCTAGTATTTTTTTCAGTCTACTTGGATTTAAGCAAGTACATTATCCAGTGGTGGGCATATACAACCCCCGTGCATTAATGGGTCAATAGCACCATAAATATTGGTTTCCGCACTCGAGACCTTAAGAATGAATCAGGGGTATCAATCATTATAAAATTGGGATAGGATGCATACTCTGTCTGCATTATAATAGACATTGCAGAGACACATGCCCACTTTTCTTCAAATACTCATGTAACATGAATAGAACGCAATTCCAAAAAAAAAAAATCTACTACAATTTACTCTTTTGCCATCCAAAACCTTTCTATCCAGGGTTATAATATTTTGATTTTGTAACTAAGGAGACATATTGCACATAATTCTTTATTAACTAATGTTCATGATTAAAAACTTCATGTTCTTCATAGCGAAGAGATGAGAGCTCCTGAGGCCGCCCACGCGCAGCCCTAGCTGTTGTTGCATCTCTCAGAGACATAGGCCTACTTCTCTTCAGTGGCCTTCAGCTGCTGAGGATTGACTTCTTCTGGACTAGAGATATCGCCCACCTCCCTGCAGCAAGCAATTCGCTGTTGCCCTCAGCGGCCTCTTGCTGTTGAGGCTCGAGAAAATGGATCCACCAAAGAAGGAAGATCATCATTCAGTCCTCCATCAGGAATCAGAAGAAACAACCAAAGAATTTGCCTCCCTCATTTCGGAAATGGGACCGGCAAAGAATAGGCTAGCAGTCTCAAAGTTTGTTAAAAGAATGGAAGAAATACCAGAGATATCTCTTCCTCCGGCCCTCCCACGAAAAGTAGCTCTTTCCCTGGCAGAACGAGGATTAGTAGGGCAGTTCACGAGGCTATGGCCATCACCGAGGACTGTCCAAAAATGGGTAGAAAGAAACTAGTTGACTCCAATAAATGGGAATATCTCGATTAGGTTTTGTGGTAGAGGATATTATAACTTTCACTTCGAGACCAAGGAGGATCGAGACTTGATTTTTAGGAACGGTCTGTATTTCATGGATACGATGGGACTGTATCTGAACAGATGGACCCCAGAATTTGATCCAAAAATGGATGTCCCAAGTGCTGTACATGTCTGGGTTAGATTTCCGCACCTCCCTCTCCACTGCTGGGGAGATGACTCAATTAAAGCCATAGGAAATGCAGTGAGGAAGTACATCAATCGATGCGAGCCAAAGGAAAATATGCATGCATGCACCCGAATATGTGTCGAAGTGGATCTAGGGAGAGGCCTCTCGGAAGCTATCAAACTCAAAGTGGACGCACATACAGTAGTTGGAATATGAGCAGATTCCCTTCAAATGCAAGGTATGTCATGAATATGATCATTTCACAAATAGATGTAAAAAAAAAAAATGAAAGTGAAAAAACTGAGGATCTGGAAAATAAATGGGAACAAGTTAAGAAGAAAAAAACTGCAATCAAGCATCCAAACCACTCTTCTTTGTAGCCCTCAACATCCACAGAAGCCCAACCTATCTCGCCGAATGTAGACCTTGCAACTGCAAACCCATTTGATCCATTGGATTTCTCTGCTTCCCCATCTCCTCATTCCAAATCTAGATCTAGATCTCCTCATTCCCCTAACCCTTCTCCCCACTCCCCTAGAATCTCAAATCCCCACCTCTCTCCACCCCCCTTAGTAGACAGAATCTTAACCAAAAAGCAAGCAAAGGAAGCACTCCCTAATACTAAAAATCAAAAAAAAGTGGGAAGGAAGACAAACAAGGAACTAAGGGATGAAGCAGCAGTAAAAGAAATGGCTCTAGGAACGCAACAACCTATGGACACTTTCCTAGGGAAGAGTACAGGGAACAATGGGAGAAGTCAACCCAAGGGGAAGGGCATCGTGTACCACCAAGCAGGTAAATAATGATAATAGTCTCCTGGAATTGTAGAGGAATGGGGTCAACCATTAAGGAAAATGCAGCAAGAGATATATTAATAAATGAAAACCCAAATATTCTAATGATCCAGGAGACAAAGGCAAGCAATCAAGACACTGAAAATCTCAAAAAAAGGTTTAGGAAGTATGAAGGGGAAGCCATGCAGGCAATACGAGCATCTGGAGGCATATGCACAATATGGAAGAAAGGAATATGGGAATTGATTCAAAAGAAAACAAATCAGCATTGGATAATAACGGACCTCAAGAAAATCAGTACAAGGGAGAGGTATAGGGTCATAAACATCTATGCCCCTAATCACTATAAGGACAAAGAATAGTGCTAGGCTTCTTTGAAGGAAATTTTACGGGAAAATCAAGCAGGGAAGGCAATTTTAGGAGGAGATTTAAATCTGGTAAGAAATATTGAGGAAAAATTTGGAGGAAATTATCAAATGGACCCCTCTAGGAACTCTCTAGAAGAAATTATGGAACAGCATAACCTTCTTGACATTCCCCCAGATAACGAGAAATACACCTAGAACAACAAAAGAGTAGGTAAAAGTAATGTCAAAGAAAGGTTGGATAGGATATTAATTCAAGAAAGTATAGTAGCAGAATACATCTCTATAAAATCAAAAATCATCCACACCTCTGCTTTAGATCATAAACCAGTTTTAATAGCTCTGGGTAAGCTAGAGAACTAGGGCCCACTCCCCTTCAGATACAGCTCAATCTGGGACAACAACATAGAAATAAGAAAGTTAGTTAAAATAGTTTGGGAACCAAGAGTAAAAGGTTCACCCCACTACATATGGGAGACAAAAATTAAAAATTTAAGAGTCAAGTTAAAAGAATGGGAAAGAACAGAGGAACAAAAAAAAAGAGAAAAGAAAAAAGAGCTCCAGCGGAAAATGGACAACATGCAAATGGAGAAAGAGGGCAAATAGGAAAGCAGGTAGGACTATTTAAAAGAGAGAGAAATCTTTTGGAAAATCTATAGGGAAAACAGGAAAGACGAAGAAGAGGCCAGATTGAAGTCTAGGAGTTTATGGCTCAAGGCAGGTGACAGGAACACATCTTTTTTCCATAATTCTATGAAGATTAGAAGAGCCATAAATCAAATAGCAAAGATCCAAGTGGAAAATCAAGAAATTAAAGGAGCGGAAGAAATAAAAAAAGTAGCCCACAAGAATTTCAAAGATCTACTGTCAGCTACAGATGAAACGACTGAGTATGAAGAAATTTTGGAGCACACAAAAAAGAAAATAAAGAGAGAACAAAATGCAGATTTGTGTAAAAAGCCAACAGAGGAAGAGATAGTGGAGGCCATATGGAGTCTACACCTGGATAAAGCACCAGGACCAGACAGTTTCACCATAGCTTTCTTCAGAAATCACTGGTATACAATAAGAAAGGACTTCATAAGAATGGTGAAAAACACCTTCAAAAAAAAAGATGGGAGGCAATACAAAATCCTCCTATCTGGCGCTTGTCCCGAAAGAGGAAAATCCCATTACTTTCAATAGATTCAGACCCATCTCTCTATGTAATTCATCTTATAAGATAATAATCAAATTAGTGGTAAACAGAATCAAGAAAGTGTTGCCTCAAATCATATCTCAAAACCAAAGAGGGTTTGTGCCAAACCAACAAATCATTGATAATGTCGTAATTGTCCAGGAAGCTTTCCATTCTAGTATCCAGAAGCAAGAGAAAGGCATGATAGTTAAACTAGACATGGCAAATGCCTTTGATAGGGTCAACCACCCTTATCTCATGGTTGTCTTCCAGAAACTTGGCTTCTCAGAAGAAATAACAGGTGTGATTCAGGCATGCATCTCCACTCCATCGATAGCCCCTCTCATAAATGGAAGACCCAACGATTTCTTCCAAAGCACAAGAGGTCTCAGGAAAGGCTACCCTCTCTCCCCTTTTCTTTACATAATAATGGCAGAGACTTTAAGCAGAGCTATGGAAGCCCAGAGGAAAGAAAGAGCTATAACAGGGATAAGAATAGCGAAAGGAATAAAAACCATAAATCACTCCTTGTTTGTTGACGATACTCTGTTGCTGGGAGAAGCATCAACAATAATAGCCAGAAGATTTAAAAAAACATTGGATAAATTTCTACAAGTGTCAGGTGGGCTATTAAACAACACTAAATGCAGGATTTATGGTTGGAATGTTCTGCCTAGAATTATGCAAAGGATATCCCAAATCATGGAAATCCCAACACAAGAAAGATGGAGCCATTTCCTCTACCTGGGACTCCCAATCTCCAAAGAGAGCATGAAAGCCGAAACATGGACAAAACAAATTGAAAAAATGCAAGCTAAGATAAAAAAAATTGGGAATGATATGGTTAAATATGGCTGGAAGGGTGTCTCTAACTAAAGCTCTTCTTGCAGCACTTCCGATTTATCAATATGATATAATCATGGCACTAGCAAGCGCCCATAAATAGATGGAGTTAATTATAAGAAGCTTTCTATGGCAAGGTGGGAAGCAGGAAAATAAGAAATTCAGCCTGGTCAAGTGGGATCAAGTAATGTTACCATATGAAAAGGGAGGGCTATCTATTTGACTGCCTAGACTAATGAATGCAGCTCTGGGTATGAAAATAGTGTGGAGACTCATAACAAGAAAAGAAAGCTAGTGGAAAAAAATCCTAATTAACAAATACATGGATGGGTCCAAAGAAAAGTTGTTGAAAGGAATCAACCCAATTAGACAAAGCTCCCAAGTATGGAAGCTAGTCAAAAAAGTAATTCCATTAATGAGAAGCCACATCTCAAAAATTCCAGGTAATGGGAAAACCATTTCGATATGGGAGGACAAGGTCATGGGGAAAGATCAAATCCAAAATCTCTCGGAAGTTGAAGGCATTCAAGAATGGCTAAAAGAAAATGGATACAACACTATCCATTCAATCTCTCTATGGAACCAGAAGGAGTGGTAGGAGTGGAAAATTCCAGCCATTCCAGTAAACCCAGAAAGACAATGGAAAAAATTCAAACAACATTTAAAAGGGGCATCTCCTACCCACTATGATGAGGAAGATAGCTACCTATGGGATCCAAACAATGGGCAGTGCACAGTTAAATCTGGATATAATATCCTCCAAGAGCAGATTGATCACCAGGAATGGGACCCCTAGAAACTAGCCTAGAAGTTATAAAGCCTGCCAAAAATAAAAATTTTCATATGGACCTTGTTAACAGGGAAGATTTTGACTGCAGAAAATTTAAAAAAAAAGAGGCATTCAAGGGCCATCAAGATGCCCTTTATGCAGGCAAGCGGAATAAAACATACAACATTTATTCCAAGAGTGTGAATTCTCAGAGGAATGTTGGAAGCAACTAATATAGCAGCCATTGGAAATTAACTTAAGCTTTGAAAAACCATTGCTAGAATTTCTCGGAAATTTGGAGAAAGCTTACCCTTATGAAACAAAGAAGAAAGCCATGATTATAAGAATATGGAAATGTATACCAATAGTATTATGTTGGCAAATCTGGTTGGTTCGAAACAAGAGCATTTTCAAAAATCAAAACCCAAGAATTGGGAAAACACTATCCAAAACTTGGGGAATGACTTCCGAAATTCTCAACACAAAAGGAACCGCACCAACGGACTATAGCATTCTCCAACAAGAGGAAAGGGATTAGCTCAGCAAGGCCATAATAGACAATAATGGGCAGAATGGTCAGAGAAAAGAAAATACAAAAGGAAAATGGAAATTAAGAATGACGGAAGAGGAGTTGGAAAGTTGGAAGAAAAATCAGAATAGACACTGTATGTACTTTGACAGAGCCTCAAAGAATAATCCCGGAAAAGCAGGAGTGGGTGGAATAATTTATGATCCAAATGGAGAAAAATAACCACCACCGAGTGGGGATTGGGACAAATGTCAAATAATTAGGCGGAAGCATACAGTTCACTGATGGGAACAAGGCTAATTCAAAAAAAAGGAATTCAAAATCCTATCATCATAGGAGACTCAGCCATCATAATCGAGAATATGGCTCGAAACAGGAACCCAACAACAAGTTTATGAGCTGAACCATTCAAAGAACTAGAAGGAATTTAGCAGAATCCTGAAATGCAACCTTCAAACACATCTTGAGGATGCATAATAAGCAAGCGGATCATCATGCAAATCAGGCTGTGGAGAAGGAAGAAGGAATCGTCAGAGAGAATTAGGAGGAATACTATCTCAGTGTGCCATAACTCCCATCGAAAAATGACAAGAATGAAGTTTTGGTATACAATAGGACAACGCAGAAGAAGCAAAGAGAAACATCAAGGAAGAGAATGTACAGCGCAACAAGGAATCCGTAGGCATCGGGAAATTTAAAAAAAAAACTCGAATAGTCAAAGGAAAAATTAGGACAGCGAGGAATAGTACATGAAAGATGCCAGTGATGGCAACTCGGATCACAAATTTCAGGAGAAAAGCAAAGGCACTAGGGAAAATCGGGGCAGACTGAAGGAACAGCAGAAGAAGGAACAACAAAAAGACGAAGGAATAGTAGTAGAAGGAACAACAACCAGAAGGAACAACAGCAGAAGGAACAACACCAGAAGGAACAACAACCAAAAGGAACAGCAACAGAAGGAACAACAGCTGAAGGAACAGCAGGTCGAAGGAACAGTAGGTCGAAGGAGCAGTAGGCCGAACGAACAGCAACAGAAGGAACAACAGGAAGATGAAGGAACAATAGTAGAAGGAACAACAACTAGAAGGAACAACAATAGAAGGAACAACACCAGAAGGAATAGCAACCAAAAGGAACAGTAACAGAAAGAACAACAGCCAAAGGAACAACAGGCCGAAGGAACAACAAGAAGAACGAACAACAAAAGAAGGAACAGCAACCAGAAAAAGGAACAGCAACATAAGGAACAACAGACGAAAGAAAAACAGACCAAAGGAATAGTAGGTCGATGGAACAGTAGCAAGGGACAACAAACAGAACGAATAACAACACAAGGAATAGCAAACTTAAGGAATAGCAAAATGCAAAACATATGGAAAAGGCCATAGAATATACTCTCACAGTTTACAAACCATAAATTTTTGTGAAATATGCTATGTAAATTTGTTTTCTTAGCGAGTCAATATGTAAAACAGTACTCTAGAATAGCTAAAAAACCTTCTGAAGTTTTGATACCAAGCACAGAAGAAAGGTTTGTGTGCCTATTTAATCACTCAGTCTATGATATCAGAACAACGGAATGTAAAAGGAGCTTGCTCCAAAAACTTTTTGGATAATATAACAACTATCTGATCTTGTTAAAAAAAAAAAGTTCATGATTAAAATATGATTTCATGTGATGATCCAAGTGGATAGTGGTGGCCACACGCCTATTCCACTTGGATCTCCAGACAATTTCATTAGTTTCCTTGATTATAACACAATTTACTATTTGTAGTATTTTTTTTAGGTCTTGAACTTCCATAGATGTTTTAACCCCCTAAACGATTCTTTTTTGAGGTCTACAGCAAGCCCATGGCCATAGGCAGGGGCTGACTTGCCACAAATCTTGTAATAATTGGAAATACTTTTCTAACGAGGAATCATACGCGCCAAATAGAGATCATATGACCAAGTTACGACCCAGGGAAGTTGGATGCCCAACTAACCCCAGTGGGGCCCACAAACTCTTGTTGTCCCATCTCATAGGGCTAAGATTTTGGTTGTTTAGGGTTTCTCTTTGTTTTTCAATAATACAAAGAACCTTGAGCCTCATAGTAACATAGTTTAGACGCAGGATGCCCAACTAACCCCAGTGGGGCCCACAAACTCTTGTTGTCCCATCTCCTAGGGCTAGGATTTTGGTTTTTTAGGGTTTTTCTTTGTTTTTCAATAATACAAAGAACCTTGAGCCTCATAGTAACATAGTTTAGACGCAGAGATAAGCTACCATCGCCCAAGCTAGTTTATTTCCATTTTGTATGTAAGCATTTTTTAGTTGTTTGAAATGAAGATTTATTTTTGTTGCATCTATGTGTTTACATTTATATCTATATTATGTTCTCTTCCTACATAAGTTTGTATCAGTGGTATCAGAGCGGTCTAGTATTTCTCTGTTTTTCTTTGTATGTACCCAATGTGGTCGGGGTATAAGGAGTTAGGGCTCGAACTAGTTGAACATTTGCAAGACTACCCTCGCAAACCCCAACGACCTCTCACTGCGGAAGAAAAGAAAGAGGAGGGAGCAGGAGATCCTTTCAAAATATTGCTCGAAGAAGCCCTCGAGAAACAAAGGAATTCGATGATGGGAAACTTGGCCTAGATCCTTTAGTGGATGCACATAGGTGGCACATCTTCATCCAACAACCACTCTGGAGGTTCCACTCCCTTCAAGATAAAGGTCAACTTTGACATTCCCATATTTGAAGGCCAGATAGATGGAGACATCGTAGATAGATGGTTAAATATGTTTGAAGGATATTTTTCGATTCATAATTTTTCCAATAGGGAAAATATTACTTTTTCACTCCTCAAAGTTGGCCCCCATGTCAAGCACTAGTGGGAAACGGAATAATGTTACCCCATGGGGAGCTATGAGGACAAGTACATACAATGGACTACGCTGAGAGAACAAAGGGATCAATATGTGCATGAGTTGATGAATCTTTTCCATACCCTGCGCACAAAGTTGGATATCAAAGATTCTAAGAAACATCTAGTGCTCAAGTACCACATTTATTTGCACAAATACATTCAAGAGGAAATGGAGTTTTTGTACATCTCCTCACTTGGTGCAGCATACAAATATGCTTCCAAGATTGAGAAAAAATTCAAGCAGAAGAAGCGAGACTTTGGATCTACGAACCTAAAGTAGAGCAAAGGCGCCCCTAAGCCACATAGAAAAGGGAAGAGTTAGGTTGTGACCCCCCATAAAAACTCCTTGAAGTCGCAAGCCAAGAATAATGGGAAGGTGAAAAAGGACACCAGAAATTGGTGTGAGTTCCATAAAAATCCCACTCACAACGCAAATGAATGTCACGTGAGGCAGACACTAGTGGTTGAACTAAAATACTTAGAGACAGATGCACGCTCTGATTTGAGCCAGAACCTAACAAGGGAACTGACAAGGTAAAGCATATCATTAACGTCGAACCCACTACGATGATAGCAACCACCAAGCTCCAAAAGGCAGAACCTAAGGATCTAGAGGGGAGGAACACCTCTTCCTCTCACAGATGTGGGTGAAAGGTTCACCGATGCATTTTATCATTGAAACCAGGAACCAGAAGAACCTAATCTCAGTCGAGATCATTAGGAGATTGAAGTTGCCAATGAAGCCACACCCAGAATCGTACACCATCAGGTGGCTCCATAAAGGGCAAGATCTTCATGTCAACCATTACTGTCACCTTCCTTATATCATCAAGCCCTTTGTAGACTAGGTATTGTGAAATGTTTCCCCTCTCAAAGTTTGTAATGTTTTAGTAGGTCATCCATATTGTAACACCCTCCTCCCACTTTTACCTAAGTAACTGGCCAACTAGGGTAAACATGTGATGAAGAGTTAATATGATATTATTCAAGTCCCCATGTGTCAGTTAAGGAAGTGAAACTGATGGAACACACTACACAGACCTTTCAGACATACAACAGAACCCCCAAGAGCCATCCAAACCTCCCAGGTGACTAACCCCTAAGACAAAATAACCTTTTACTGCATTAAACCCTAAGTTGCTCCCATAACATGGTCATGAGTGCAATTGGGACCCTATAGTTTCTCCCACAACATGGACATGCATGTGGTTGGGGACTTTCCCAGGTAGTTTTGTGCCTACAACTCTAAATTTTGTGCCACTTTTTAAGGGCCAAGGCTTAGGTCACTACCCATAACTCCATTAAACTTACAGAAATGAAAGATAACATCATAACAATGGTACAAATGCAATTACTTAAACAAGGAATTGATTGGACTCCTACTAACCATGACTAGACTTTTGTCAAACATGTCACAAAGATGTAATCTACAGGTTTAAACAATAGATCATCGCATAGGGGTCTCATACTTATCTAAGAATCACTAAGAATTATTAATGCCTCATCACAATAACTACATTACCATCTATTAAGCCATATATTCATTGTACATTCAGTGATTAACCAAAAACATGATGAGCGCCATACATTTCCACTGTCATAAAACTCATTCATAACCAACAAAAATATCAAGGGTATAGCAACCATATAAAACACATATAAACAAGTATATTTTCCCATAAAATGCCCAGGAGAAAGAGAGCTCTTATTGATGATTGCATAGGTCAACTAGGTATGGTACTTCCATGAACCACTCAACTGTAGACTAGGCTAAACCAAATATTTCTTTCAGCCTATCACCGCTATGTCATATTCCAAGCATGAATGTGGGATCTTATAAAAAAAATCAATTAAACCATCCAGGGCTTCCAGAGGCCAAACCACCTAAACCCTGAACCAGTGATTCCACCTCACAGTTGGACATCACTAACCATCACCAGATCAGTCTCTACCCAAGTTATCCAAGGCTCCATAATGTTTGTTCCAACCAAGGCTCCAGGACTAGTAACTCAACCCAAGTTAGTACAAGGCTCTAGAGCATTTTTCTAAACAAGGTTGCAAGAACTAGTAACTCAACCCACAGCTAAAGGAACAAGACAACCAACAAGAAAACAAAAGTAAAACTCACAACACCATGGCTATCGAGGAAATCAAAAGATTAGGAAAATCCACTATCAATCGAGGCAATCCTCCATGCTAACAACAGATCATAACCAAGAAACCACATGCATATGCCATACATGCCAAAACTAGTGAGGAAAATATACATGCAACTCGATACCTGCAAGCAAAACCCACTACAGTTGTTGATCCCGATGTCCACTTATGATTTTCTACTCTTCCTTTGCCTTCTTCCTCCAAAACTCCAAGTATGCCACACTCCTCCAAGAGTTCTCCAAAAAAACTCTCAGCATCCAAGAGTATGAGAGAGAGAGAGAATAGAGAGAATGCTCCAAAACTGAACTGAAAAAAGGTGAGAAAAATCTTGCCAACTGATCCTTAGAAGCCTTTTTATCAACAAGGCCTCTATTTTCTTCATTTTCTATTATTTTGCTTCATTTTCCTCCTCACGTGCAACCTGTGACCTTTCACCTTCCTTTTCTCCTATTTTCCATTATTTTCATAAACACAATGCCAATTAATGCCACTTTTCCTTTCCAAATCCTTTTCCATTTCCTTTGCCAATTTCCTTAGTCATACTAAACCGAAATGAACACCCCTCTAGGATGTTTTTCCTTCCATTTAGCTTGGAATACGTGTCCCATGACCTTGGTCTTATATTTTTTACATGAATTTTTAAGCAAGGTTGTTACTGAACCCCCCTAGAGGAACACTATATGCAGTGATCAATGACACCTACAATCAAAAAGACTTTTGAAAGAAAAACCTACTACCTATGGAGATTTATAACACATCTTGTTGCAATATTTACAATGACCACTACCGAAAACATGACAAGCATACCGCTTACTGGAGCTTTATAACATATCTCATTCTGGTATTTACAATAACAACCACATCCATACTCATGCACATTTTCCTCAACCAACAAATATTCATACTCTCTTTGGAGCTTTATAAATCGAGCTTGATATAATATTTACAATAATATACACATATGCACATTTACTCAACAAACAAATAAAAGGATACAATGCATGCATCCGCAAAAATGGAATCCAAAGGCCCACACCTCCACCCTGAAAGTAATAATAGGATTCACCTCCTTCCCAGGAAGTCCAGAATCCACTACCAAAGTCAAAACTACATCCAATGTCCAGCTCTACAATCCTACACCACGTGTCCTCTCAGTGAACAATTATCGACTCATTATTCTAGGGAACACTACCAATGTGCATTTGATTCCATCTAGCAATGCTAATGACCAAAAAAAAAATCCCCGGCCTTCCCTTCTCTGTTACACCGTCCCTCGAGAAATCTGGTCACCCCCTTTCGTGTAGTCCTTCCAAGTTTCGCTGGCAGTCGCATCCTGCGAATTCCATCCCTTGGCAATGTTTCCTTGTTTCGGAAGGTCCAAAAACCAAGGCATATCCCTACCTCAGAACCATAATACCTATCATAGCATGCTCATGGAAACCAATGGACACTATTGGGTACAAGTGTCCCATAATGGCCCTACTCCTGCAATGCTTTACCAACATATTATTGAATTTTCCAATTCCTTTTGTTGTTGCTAATTCTTGCAGTCATTTTCAACCACAAAACCAAGCATTTCCATGCTTCCTGTACCAAGCACATAATTCTCATTAGAGTCAAAATAAATTGAGATAAATTCACATCATACCTCATTGGTAGCCCATCAACAAGGTACACTTTCAACTCCTTTTACTTCCTATCACACCAAGTCAAACTAACTATTTGATCAAATCATCATGAATAAACATATTGTTGAGTCTTGAAGATGTCATTCATTTCCATTACACTTTCACTATTATGTCCATTATATCACCTCCATTTCACTACTATGTCACCACATTCATCCCACTTTCATTATCATTGGGCCACATTTATGTTTTTCCAAACTTTATTAATTATAAGCCTTTTAAGTGAATTTGTGGTTAAAAATTAGAAAATAATGTGCATATGCTTATACCTAACAAATGGGTTGAGATTGTTGAAATGTGTAGGTTAAAAGGAGGCTTCTAGAAGACCCTAATGTGGCACTCTAAGGCCAAATTCGAATTTGAGTGAAAAGAATCATGAGATCATAAGGATATGTGTCACATCTCCTAATTATATTGTAACTCTAATAAGACATGTGTCTTATTAGTTCCTATTTTGATTAGGACTCTAGAGGTAGAGGGAGAGATTCATGGACTCTCATTAATGAGATGGCTTCTCATCTTTTTGTATAAATAGGATATCTCTCTCCTTCATTTGTTAGTTCTTAAGTCTCAGTTTAGAGTTCTTTAGCTTGGAGTTTGTAGTTCTTCGTTGATGGCTTTTGAAAGCTTTGGAGAGCTTTGTTGTACTTTGTAATTTTGAAGAATTTGAATAAAGCTTTGATGTTCTCAACATGGAAGGAGATGTGAAGTAGATGTCATGGAGCACATTAGAATGTAAGGTAGAGTAGATTTCATTTTGTAATTTTGCTTTGATTTCATTATGTCATTTGATTACTTTCAAGTTTGATAGATTAGATTTTCCATTCATGCAATTTTAATTCATGTAAGTGTGTTCAACCGGTTGATTGTAGATTAGTTTTTTCTTTATATGTTTTTGCATCAAATACTGACATGAGATTTACCTCTCTGTTGACTTTGTTTTTTTTTTAGCTTTTCAATTTTAGTGATGTTTTGATTTCAGTCTTATTCATTTGCTTTGTTAGTTAGTTTAGATATTAAATTGCTCATGTCATTTTCAGTTACCTCCTAAAGCCAGAGTGAGACGAATGGTGAGGGATTGAAGTATGAGTGCGTAGTTTGATATTAGTTTATTTTTCTGCAAGTTAGTTATTGAATTGCTCATGTCATTTTCAGTTACCTCCTAAAGCCAGAGCGAGACGAATGGTGAGGGATTGAAGTATGAGTGCGTAGTTTGATATTAGTTTATTTTTCTGCAAGTTAGTTATTGAATTGCTCATGTCATTTTCAGTTACCTCCTAAAGCCAGAGCAAGACAAATGGTGAGGGGTCAGAATATGAGTTTATGTAATTTGATTTTAGCTTTACTTTACTTGCAATTTTTGGATTTCTTTGAGTGCAGTAGCTTAGTTCATTTCTTTTGTATTTAGACAAGCAACAGAGACAATGATTTCATGATCAATATTTCATCTTTTGTTTGATTGAAGTAGCTGCATATTTACACTTTTGTTTAAGTACTAATTCCATCAATAACATGTTTTGAGATCTTTTGAAGCACTAAGTTTTGGAAGTTACTATTAGGATCATAGACTTTGTCTTGAAATCTACATCCATACTTGACCTTTAAAAGTATTCTTAAGACCTTAGAATAGGATTTCCATTTGCATTAGATACTTTAGGAAACCAACAAAAACAAAACCCAAAAACAAAATAAAATCTATAAAACAACGAAGTAAGAAAAAGGTTAACTAAGCACATATGGTGCACCACACTTCATCAGTTTACGATACCCAGATTGATAATTTATGTAGAGCAATTTAAGACGTTAAATTGACTAGACATTTTGGTGCCGTTGTCGGGGAAGTGTAATTAGGAAACCTTATTTCTTACATCTAAAAAAAAAAATTAATAATTCTTGAGTATGCTCTCCTCCTGCACTTTGTGTGATCTAAAGGATCAGAAAAAGGATTGTTATGTAAAAAAAAAAAAATTAATAATTCTTGAGTATGCTCTCCTCCTGCACTTTGTGTGATCTGGAGGATCATAAAAAGAATTGTTATGTAAAAAAGAAAAAAAAGAAAAAAAAAAGGAGACAAAATAAACTTCATCATTTCAATTGATTCAAAAAAAAAAAGAGTGCAAATTAGACATATCAAATTGCATGGAATGTTGTAAAGAAAATAAGATGAGGCCAATTAAAAAGAAAGAAGAACTTGCAATAGCCTCCTCTAGTTGTTTCCCTGACTTTTGTAATCAACAATAACAGGTCAATGTTAGTAAAAATCTTCAACACTCATCCATATTCCATCCATTGTTGAAGTATCATCAACATTGTTACAGCTGCTATTTCTCATCTCAATCATTTCTTCCATTTCTCTGTCTTGCTGGAACATCCCAACTGAGACCATAACTATATGGGGATGTCTGCCAAATTTATAAGGAAATCAGTAACTTCCCAATGAGATGCGAGCCATACAATCTCAGGATCATAATATAGGTTTGTTTAAAACTACAATTCGTATCTTGGGTGGTCTTCTTAGTGCCTATCATCTTAGTGGTGGAGAAAATGAAATGGTTAGAGAATGGGGTTCTAGATCTGTGCTTCATGGACCCAAACCTACGGTATACTTAGAAAGAGCTAAGGACCTCGCAGATCGCTTATTGTCTGCTTTTACATCTAGTCAAACTGCTATTCCGTTCTCAGATGTTATTCTTCATGAAAGAGCTGCACATCCAGCACCAGATGGGTTAAGTAGCGCTTCAGAAGTCACTTCTGTACAACTAGAATTTTGGTACCTTAGTAAAATTTCTGGTGATCCAAAATATGGCAAAGCGGCAATGAAGGTGCTTGAACACTTTAAGACTCTCCCAAAGGTGGAAGGATTAGTGCCAATTTATATCAGTCCACAATCTGGTCAAGAGCCATTACACAGCAAATGAAATCCAGAGGGCCGAATGCCACAACAATTCATAAGAAGCAGAACAGTAAAAACATTAACTCAGAAAAACGTAAAACAGAGAAAAATGTCTAACTTCAAACGCACGATTTGGCCAAACGGAGACGAATTTGAAAAAAAGAAAACATGGGTTTTTTCGCCAGCAGGGTCAATTAGATAACTCAGAAACCGTTTTAAGAAATTTGTGGTGGTCTGGGAGAAATCCTCGGTTCTTTGGAACCCATTTTTGCCTGCCGCGTGTAAAAAAAACGGAATTTCAATTAAATGAACAGGGTGTGATTTAATTCGGCGTGCCTGAGAAAGGGGAATTCCAATTTGATTACGTGCTGGCACTTAATCTACCACGTCTTCTGCCTTAATGTCACCTGTTTGCAATTCATTAACACCTGTTAACAAGCAATCTCAATTGAAGACGGCTCTGCTAGTACGTGAACAGTTGAGTACGCCTCTTCCAAGCTGATCTGTCATTTTTCTCCACTCCACCTGTTTAACAGAACTTGACCAAGTCGAATACGACCATTTTACATCCATATTGCTTGATTTATTCATTCAACGTCATTCTGTTTTCAATTGGTGATTACGGTAATGGGCAGCGTGGAGATGAAGAGATCCTCTTACAGACCCAACGGACTCAACTAGATATACTTGGAACCACCTTATTTCCCCAGCTCCGTATGATTTCTCGATGGTGAAAACGTGAGTGAGGTAGAGAAAATTGACCAATTCGGATGATCGTCCATATTTTACAATGGACAGGGCACAGACAATAGAAAATAGAAGCATGACAGCAAAAGGAAATGGGTTGTTTTACGATTTAGAAACTGGAAGGAGTGGAGGTTTTATCATGATGTGCCTTCAGTTGTTTATAAAAACTATAAGTTGAAGCTTTGCTGCTCATTTTCCTTAGCAGTCTTGTGTATTTCAGAAGTCTGATATAATTGCTACAACAGGGTAATCTTCGAAGTTTGGTCCTGAAAATAAGTTATGACAATCCTAATACACTTAAAGGCTCAATAAGTATTATCTTGTTTGTTTTTCAAGTGAGATTTTGGGACTGTTTGCATGCTAATTGTGGGCTGATCTGAATCATATCAAAGTCTGGTGCATTATAATGGTATTCTTGAAATCATTGGTTTTCGTTTGATCTTGAAAATAATCTATCATTTCTGCATACTAGCTCTTGCATATTTGCACTCTTGCATAAGCATCTTTTTGATAGTCGAAGTGCTCTAAAATTGTTCCCATGCCTAATTGCTAAGTAACCAAAAGATTAAATTCATCTTCAAGGTTTATGATTCAGAAGGCAGTAGGAGAGTGACACTTCGGGTATATTTAAAAAAAAAATTAAAAAAAAAAATAAAAAAAAAAAAAAAAAAAAAATGAGCAGCACAAGAGTAGGTACCCTGGTATTCCATTTCCATCGCTCAAACTGTTTTGCTCCATATGCCATTACCATTCACAGAGTTCCTACATGCAGGCAATGAAGAAAATAACTTAAATCAAAAAACTGATGGTTGACTATTTCAGCCACTTTCCGCAGCTGTTTTGTTAAACTCTAGGTTGCAGGTGTCATCAAGCAAAACAAGCCACATGGGTAGCTGGGGGAATGTTTGTACATGGATGGTGTCCTATTCATTTGATCCAATTCAATGAAAAAGACCCCGGTCAAAGGGAAGTCAAGTTGTGTGTTATCACTAAGTCGCCACACTGAGTCGTCACACTAAGTTGCCACACTAAGTCACTGCATGTCAAGAAAAAATAATAATTTTGAATCAATGAAATGAATAAATTATTTGCTCACTTTTCTGAAGGTATTGATTAATTTTGGACTGATGATGAAAGATAAATGGCTAACTTTTTATTCAAGATTTTTAGCTACATAAACTGTGCACATTCCGCAGCTAAAGTCCAATTCCGCAGCTATTCTCTAATTCCGCAGCCAGAAAAACCTCATTGTTCAAATCAGCCTAACTTTTTCATACAAAATCAGATTTTCATGATTTAAGTACCATTGGGAATATCTCAACAAGATCTACACAATGAGAAATCCATCATTAGAGTTTGAAATGGCAAATAATGAAATAAATTGCTGAAAAGAAGCAACATCAACTTGAGGCACTAATTCCAAATCAGGTATAAATTCTTTTGATTTTTTCTTTGAAAACTTGTTTCATTAATACAAATTCTTAGTTTTGTGTATAAATATCATAACTAGAGAGATTGGCCATCTCTCTCCTTTGATAATCTTACATTCCATTGCAGAAGAAATATTAGTTTTTTTGCAGGTTCGAGGAGGAAGGACAAATGACTACAAGAGAATGGTGTCTCTCTAAGAGACCAATTTGTTTCATAAGAGGATGATCAACAACAAAGAGGAAATATGCTGATGCAAAATCAGATCCAAACACTTGAAAAACTTTCAGATACTATTGTTTCCATCACATCCATCCATCACATCCATACTTCATAATAAACCATTCACCTCATTGCACTCCATATTTTCCATTTACATTCACATACACTTTCCATCTCTTTTTCTCCATTCATAACCCACAGATAAAAGCAAGAGGCTCATTCACATGCTTATTGCCCATTGCCATTTCTGTTCTCCATTGCCATTTTCCATTTTCATCTTCCATTTCCTGTCATTTTCATTCCGCAAATAAGCTCTGCTTCAATGCAAATTATTGAGTCCATAGTCCTTAGAGTCTAAGTTCTTTGTAAAAACACCTTGAGGCTTGCATGCCTTAATGGCAAGTCCTCATGCTAACAAAAAATGGGAATACATTAATGTCCCTTGTTCGTTAGATCTTCTAGGTGACTCGACATCGGCAAATTCATTCGTACCTAGCAAGATGTGTTTGGGCATCTTGACTCTCATTGTCATTAATGGTGAGAGTTCTCATGTTGACTAGTGGCATCCATTAATGGTCACTAAGTCAAAAATTTCCTACTATGTTCGACATCAAAACATCTTTTCACATAGTAGGAATTGTGCCAATAAGTTTTGAAGACGTGAAGACTATTATTTTCAACATTTTGGAGCTGATTCAGCAAGTTTTAGTAGAAGCAATAAAAAGTCATCTTATCTCTCTATCCATGACTCCTCTTGTTCAGCCACTTGAAGAAGAATATGATCAGAACTTTTCTGCCACCACATATACAACTCATACATTCCAAAGGGGTAAGTGAAGGTACGTCATTTTCTAACTTTTGACCATAGAACTCCACAAAAAGCTAGAATGATAATTGTTGGAAAAACATTTCTCTTCCTCCTTTCATAAAATTGCCAATACCATCAGTTGGGGGGGGGGGGAATACATTGATCTTCATATCTTGCCATGTCCATATCATACTCATGAGCCCACATACTTCCAACATATATTAACTATTACATTGTTATTATGAGCATACAATGGCTTTTCAAAAAAAAAAGTGCTTAAAGGACAAATTGGATACAAACAAAATCATGGTTGTCACACAAGAACCGACCATCATGCAATCCAATAAAGATATACTTTGAAAAAAAATAATTAAAATATCATTATGCAAAGTTCAAAGATCAAAATAGAATGCAACAACAAAAAAATTGGCTGTAACACAAGAACCAACCATTTTGCAATTCAAGTAAAACACTTTGCAGAAATATGAAGTTATCAAATGATATCATGCAAAGTTAAGCTAAAGCTCAAGGATCAAAAGAGTTAATGTAATATATATTGCATGAGGACATGCAATAGCTTCAGTTGGGGGGTATGTTGAGTCTTGAAAATGTCATTCATTTCCATTACACTTTCTCTATTATGTCCATTATATCACCTCCATTTCACTACTATGTCACCACATTCATCCCACTTTTATTATCATTGGGCCACATTTATGTTTTTCCAAACTTTATTAATTCTAAGCCTTTTAAGTGAATTTGTGGTTAAAAACTAGAAAACAATGTGCAAATGCTTATACCTAACAAATGGGTTGAGATTGTTGACATGTGTAGGTTGAAAGGAGGCTTCTAAAAGATCCTTATGTGGCACTCTAAGGCCAAATTCGAATTTGAGTGGAAAGAATCATGGGATCAAGAGGATATGTGTCACATCTACTAATTATATTGTAACTCTAAGAAGACATGTGTCTTATCAGTTCCTATTTTGATTAGGACTCTAGAGGTAGAGGGAGAGATTCATGGACTCTCATTAATGAGATGGCTTCTCATATTTTTGTATAAATAGGAGATCTCTCTCCCTCATTTGTTAGTTCTTAAGTCTCAGTTTAGAGTTCTTTAGCTTGGAGTTTGTAGTTCTTCCTTGATGGCTTTTGAAAGCTTTGGAGAGCTTTGTACTTTGTAATTTTGAAGAATTTGAATAAAGCTTTGATGTTCTCAACATGGAAGGAGATGTGAAGTAGATGTCATGGAGCACATTAGAATGTAAGGTAGAGTAGATTTCATTTTGTAATTTTGCTTTGATTTCATTATTTCATTTGATTGCTTTCAAGTTTGATAGATTAGATTTTCCATTCATGCAATTGTAATTCATGTAAGTGTGTTCAACCGGTTGATTGTAGATTAGTTTTTTCTTTACATGTTTTTGCATCAAATATTGGCATGAGATTTACCTCTCTGCTGACTTTGTTTTTTTTTAGCTTTTCAATTTCAATTATGTTTTGATTTCAGTCTTATTCATTTGTTTTGTTAGTTAGTTTAGATATTAAATTGCTCATGTCATTTTCAGTTACCTCCTAAAGCCAGAGCGAGACGAATGGTGAGGGATTGAAGTATGAGTGCATAGTTTGATATTAGTTTATTTTTCTGCAAGTTAGTTATTGAATTGATCATGTCATTTTCAGTTACCTCCTAAAGCCAGAGCGAGACGAATGGTGAGGGATTGAAGTATGAGTGCGTAGTTTGATATTAGTTTATTTTTCTGCAAGTTAGTTATTGAATTGCTCATGTCATTTTCAGTTACCTCCTAAAGCCAGAGCGAGACGAATGGTGAGGGATTGGAGTATGAGTGTGTAGTTTAATATTAGTTTCATTTTCTGCAAATTAGATATCAGATTGCTCAATTTGTTTATGATTACCTCCTAAAGCCAGAGTGAGACAAATGGTGAGGGGTCAGAATATGAGTTGATGTAATTTGATTTTAGCTTTACTTTACTTGCAATTTTTTGATTTCTTTGAGTGCAATAGCTTAGTTCATTTCTTTTGTATTTAGACAAGCAGTGGAGACAGTGATTTCATGATCAGTATTTCATCTTTTGTTTGATTGAAGTAGCTGCATATTTACACTTTTTTTTAAGTATTAATTCCATCAATAACATGTTTTGAGATCTTTTGAAGTGCTAAGTTTTGGAAGTTACTATTAGGGACATAGACTTTGTCTTGAAATCTACATCCATACTTGACCTTTAAAAGTATTCTTAAGACCTTAGAATAGGATTTCCATTTGCATTAGATACTTTAGGAAACCAACAAAAACAAGACCCCAAAACAAAATAAAATCTATAAAACAACGAAGTAAGAAAAAGGTTAACTAAGCACATATGGTGCACCACACTTCATCAGTTTACGATACCCGGATTGATAATTTATGTAGAGCAATTTAAGACGTTAAATTGACTAGACACATATCACATCCAATTAGCTCAAAACAAAACCAACATAGATCAAAATCATGAATCAAATGTAAGCATCATAAATTGAAATCAGAGATCACATGTAACCATCATAAGTTAGAATCATAGATCACATGAATAATAAAACTAAAATAAAATATTGATACTTATCCTTTAATTAGTCCTTTTTCCTTGTGTACACACACTAGATTGGTTTCCACACTCAGCAAGCACCAAGTGCCTTTGTTTCTCTTCAATAGCATACACATACACAGATTGTACATCAAAACATGTACATCCAAACCCGACACGCAATATAACACATACACCTACACAGATAGTACGACACCATACAATACATACACCTACACCCGTTGTACAAAACAACACATACATATATACCCAATGTACAACACCACACAATACATGTACCTACACTTCGTGTATAACACAACACAATACATCTATACCTGTGTAAAACACCACACAATACAGGTACCTACATCTAGTATACAACACAACACAATACATGTACTACACAGATTACAACAAAATGAGTACACATGTCACTATACCACAACTACACAATGCACATGCATAGTACCACATGCCCACAACACAATATGTACTACATGCACACAATACCACATGTACACCAGTACCATATGTGCAACATGTACATGGAACCACATGTACACAACACCATCTGCACGACGTGTGCACAACATCACATGTACATGGCACCACCTGCACAACATGTACACAATGCCACACGTACACCGCACCACCTATATAATGTGTACATAATACCACATGTACACAACACCACATTCACAACATGTACATGACACCACATGTACACAACGACACATGCACGACATGTACACAACACCACCTGCACATAGTACCACATGTACGACATGTACACAACACCACATGCACACATCACCACTTGTATAATCATGAACTCAACAACATATGTACATAACACCACATGTACAACATGAAAAGAACACCATATGTACATAACACTGCATATACAACATGTACATAGCACCATATGTACACACCACTGCATATCCGACATGTGCAGAACACCATATGCACACAACACCACATATCCATCATGTGCACAATACAACATGTACACATCACCGCATATCCAACATGTACACAGTACAATCTATACGCAGAACTGCGTATGTAAGATACACAGAACACCATATATACAACAGTAGCACTGCACATCCATAGACCACACTATTTCTAGAAACCTTGCTTCCAGTTTCTTTCCACCATCCATGCTTGTCCTAGCATGCCACAGATACTGCTTCCATTCTGCTAATGTACCCTTCAACATTATCTGTCCATAACATAAACATAGGCATAATACAATCATATAATATCAATTCGTATCCATATGATATTGACCTCATGAATATGTAAGGGCTACTCTTCCCGTTTTATTCCTCATAAGACTAGGAACCTCTTCATACCCTTCACCTGCATAAGAAATCATTCCTCCACAAGAATGATTCCTAACAACCCTGTCAGACAGCAATATACATGCATACATACATATATCTATATCTATATCTATCTATCTATATATATAAACATTAACATAAAACAATAATGATACATCATGACCTTGTCAGACACGACATGCATGCATACATACATGTATGCATGTATAAACATCAACATAATCATGATCACAACATAATTACCATATATCATAAGATTAAGGTTAAGATAACTTCCTTTATCCATGCACAACATTGAGAACAATAGTTCCCAATGTAGCCAAGGTATTTGACGCCTCAAGTCCATTTACTTTATCTTTTTGGTTACCTTTCTCATGTTTGTACTGCCACCACCCATTTACCACAATGGACACAACTAGTCCAATCGACTATGATATTCTTACCTTCAACTTCCCTTACTCATGCACCGAGCTTCATCTGATCCTTGCATTACCTGTCGGGTATCACACAGCTCTCCCCAAGCTCCATTAACTTCCTCCTTCCCAACCAATTCCCAATACCCTCAAACATAAAAGGCAAGAACTAGAAACAAACCAGAAGAAAACCATCAAAACCAATAACAATACAACACCAAAAACAAAGTGGTATGTCCATACACTAGACATAAACAAAACTACAAATAAAGCACAAGCAAAGAACAAAATACTAAAAGCACAAAACTATCAACAAACACCATGACTCAATCCCCATGGTTCCCAATGCTTCCAATGGAAAATTCAACCTGAGCCTTCTTCAAGATTTCATGATAGGCTCTTTTGCCATGCAATTCCCTACATCATATTTCCACAAACACATAATTGTTAGTGCATAAATAAACATAACAACACACTAGTTATCTTACCTTGTTGTGCTAAGCACATTGCCTTATAACTAGACACATCCATGCAATTTCTTAGGGGACTATGCTTCCCTTTGATAGATCCATCTATAACTAAAAACTAGCTAATATACCTATCAAATACACGTTCATGAATCTAGCACATATCCCACATAATGTCAGACAATATTAGAGTTAAGAAGACTTCGTGTATGCAAAGCACTCATTCGTTTGGAATTGTGGTTTCCAAACATTTCCAAAGGAATTATTACCCAATTCCTTCCTTTTACCTTTTACCTTGCTCCAATCAAGTCATATTATGTACTATCACATCACCCAACTGTTAGTTATATAAACACATCAACTATTACCTTGTCATGCTAATACCAAGTATGTTTCATCGCAACTGTTTACATATGTTAGTCACATGTTCCATAAATAAAGGCATCATGTCTATCAATTTGAAATCAACCTTTTCCAAGAATAACAACCATGTCATAATCAAATAATAGTCAAAACCATACTACAACTAGAATACACTTACACTCAAGTACATATGAGTTGTCTCAACACATAATGCGTTAGTACAACCATCTTAAAACAAGACCATTCATTTGTGAAATCTTTCAGACACATACTCATAGCATGTAATTAATCAAACATTGAGATAACTTGTTAACATAACATGTTAGATAAACCAAATAGACAACATAAGAAAACTCATACCTTAATGAATCTTAAGGGAGGATATCCTGTTTGCACAATCAATCTTGATTAGCGCGATATAACTTCACACCACGTCAAGTCAAACATAAATAAGGTCATGATATCCATAACAATAACTAGCTAACATGTTCACATCATAAACTCATAAACAATTTTCATTCATACATAACAATCACATATGCATAGTCAGTCTAGATTAGTATGACACAATATCCTAAATATATAGAATCATACTTGAATATCATAACTGTAACCATCTGCATAGGCCAATCCAAATTATCATGATACATAATAACACCAAGATCTTAAATGAAATAACCACAACCATCATGCATATAACAACAAGCTACTATCCTTCATGACTATCCAACACATGTGCATATGACTACACTAATCAACTAGCATTTCTTATCATACATGTAACCATAATAATAATAGAACAACAAACATGTTTATAACCCTAATACATATAAAAATCCATTAACCAACATACCTGCATGCCAAACATACAATACATGTATGACGATCTTCTCTTACCCTAATGTCTCGTGCCGCAACCTCACTCTATTGCCTTCTCTATCTCAGTCAACACATTAGAATCATAACACCATGCAACAACATCATGATGATATAAATACATACAATGACATCACTGTGCATATCTAACCTATTATGCAGGCATAACCATAACCATAACAATGCATGCACAACAACTTACAAACATTGTCATGCATAGTAAATGTATATACAATTGACATGAATTCATGACAAACACATCCTCACAACAATGTCATGAAATCCTACATGCAAACACAATTGTTACAATGACTACCATCATGCATACATAACAAGGACATATACAACCTGCATGCATGTATGAAAAACACATTCCACCCATCCAGTCCAAGTGTTAAACCGTGCTCTCATACTACTTTGTAACACTCTCCTCCCACATCTACCCAAGCAACTATCCAACCGGAGTAAACATGTGACGAATAGTTACTATGATATGATTCAACTCCCCATGTGTCAGTTAAGGAAATGGAACTGACGGAACACACTACATAGCCTTTCCAAATATACAACAGAACCCCCAGGAGCCATCCAAACCTCCCAAGTGACTAGCCCCTAAGACAAACTAACATTTTACTGCATTAAACCCTCTTTCGCTCCCATAACATGTTCATGAGTGTGATTGGGATCCTATAGTCTCTCCCAAATCATGGGCATGCATGCGACTGGGAACTTTCCTAGGTATTTTTGTGCCTGCAACTCTGAATTATGTGCCACTTTTTAGGGCGAAGGCTTAGGTCACTGCCAATAACTCCATGAAACTTCTAGAAATGAAAGATAACATTAGAACAATGGTAAAAATGCAATTACTTGAACAAGGACTTGACACGACCCCTACTAGCCATGACTGGCCTTTCATCAAACATGTCACAAAGATGTAATCTACAAGTTTAAACAATAGATATGAGCATAGGGGTCTCATACGTATTTGAGAATCACTAAGAAGCATTGATGCCCCATCAAAATAACTGCATTACCATCTATTAATCCATATATTCATTTTACAATTAGTGATTAACCAAAACATGATGAGAGACATATATTTCTACTGTCATAAAACTAATTCATAACCATCATATAACCAACGTAAATATCAAGGGTATAAAATCCATATAAACAACATATAAACAAGTATATTTACCCATAAATTACCAAGGAGAAAGAGATCTCTTACTGATGATTTCATAGGCTGACCAGGTATGGGACTTCCACAAACCACCTGACCGTAGACTAGGCTGAACCAAATATTTCTTTTAGCTAATCACCACTATGCCATATTCTAAGCATGAATGTGGGATCTCAAGAAACAAATCAATCAAACCATCCAAGGCTTCCAGATGCCAAACCACCTCAACCCTCAACCAGTGATTCCACCTCATGGTTGGACATCACTAACCATCAATAGATTGGTCTCTATCCAAGTTTTCCAAGGCTCCAAAGCATTTGCTCCAACCAAGGCTCCAAGACTAGTAGCTCAACCCACCAAGGGCTCCAAATCATTTTTCCAACCAAGGCTCTAGGAATAGTAAATCAACCCAAGTTGTTACAGGGCTCCGAAGTGTTTGTCCAACCAAGGCTCCAAGAACTAGTAACTCAACCCACAGCTAAAGGAACAAGAAAACCAACCAGAAAATAAAAGTAAAACCCACAACACCATAGTTATCTAGGAAATGGCAAGGCTAGGAAAATCCACTCTAAATCCAACAAATCCTTCATGCCAATGATAGAACATAACCAGGAAACTACATGCGTATTCCATGCATGCCAAAACTAGTGAGGCAAACCTACATGCAACTCGGTACCTGCAAGAAAAACCCATTGTAGTTGCTGATCCCAATGTCCTCTTACACTCTCTTGTTATTCCTTTTCCTTCTTGTTCCAAAACTCCAAGTATGCCACACTCCTCCAAGAGTTCTCCAAGAAAACTATAAGTGTCCAAGAGTGAGAGAGAGAGAGAGAGAGAATAGAGAGAGAGATCCAAAGCTAAACTAATAAAAGGTGAGAAAAATCTATCCAATCGATTCTTGGAAGCCTTTTTATCCACGAGGCCTCTATTTTCTTCATTTTCCTGTATTTTCCTTCATTTTATTCCTCACATACAACCTATGACCTTTCACCTTCCTTTTTTCCTATTTTCCATTATTTTCATAATAAAATGCCAATTAATGCCACTTTGCCTTTCCAAAGCCTTTTCCATTGCCTTTGCCAATTTCCTTAGCCATATCAAACCAAAAAGAAAACCCTCTAGGATGTTTTACCCACCATTTAGCTTGGTATACATGTCCCATGACCTTGGTCTTATTTATTTTACATGAATTTTTAACCAGGGTTGTTACAAATACCTATGGAAACATCATGTTATATATGAATCTAGACCTCATTATGTTATTATTACTTTGGGTCAAAAATTGTACACGATGTTGAAGAATCTAGGGAAATTAGGTTTAGTATGATTCTTCTTGACTTGATAACTATTTGTGAAGTCTTTTTACAATTTGTCTTGTTAGCTTAATCTTCTTGTTCTTTTTATTAATGAATTTGTGTGTGCTTCATCAAATTGCTACCAAAAATAAGAATAAGAACACAAGATGTTGGCTCTCTTTTAGGGCCAAAAACTCTCTTCTCTTGAGAGGAGAACCCTTCGGTAAGTTTTCTCTTATTGAATATTCTTATTGATCAACGCCAAACCATAGACCCTTGACTAGATTATCCTCCAAGCACAAGTCAAGTCCTTCCTCCTCTCTTCACTTGGTTTCCTTGGCACTTTGTCTTCCTCCTTCCAGCATTTCGTTCCTCGACACTTCAACCTCCTTCTTCTGAAACTTTTTTCTTCCTTCAATTGTTGATGTACATTGTTTCACTTGCTCTAGAAGAGACACTTGTGATGAGTCCCTTCCCTTGTGATGATCCCTACCTCCTCCTTGACCAAAGAGCTCTTGCTTGAGGTATAGATGCAGACTTGGTAGGACTATTATGCAGCCCTAATTCTTGCACGTGTGGGAGGCTTGCTTGATGTAATATGGTTCCTCTCTCCTTCGCTTGAGGACCCTCCTTCTTCACTTGGATAGGAGGCCTTGTAGGCCTAGATTCAAGCCCAAATAATGAGATATGCTTGAGTGTAAGTTGTTGCTGTCATAACCATAGGTAGCCCTCTTTTTCCTTCACACGTGTGACTGGTATTGGCCCTAGAATAGTCCCAAAACCTTCGTTGTCCCTTTTATCTTCTTTGCTGCACTTAGAGGCTCCTTCTTAGTCCTTCTCTCAACTTTTCTCAGTTCCTTTACTTTGCTAATTTCAGAGGTAGATGAATGGGATGTTGGAGGAGTGGACAACCTCTATATATAGAGGATTGTCCATCCTTTAGGCTGACTTGAAGACTGTTGGAAGACTTGTCTTCTTTGCTTCAATTTTCTTCATTCAATGGTGCCATTACTAGAAGGAGGCTTGAATTTGATTGGAGGTGTATTATTTGACTCTCATACATAGATATACATGGTGTAACATTCCCTTAAGGTCTTCAACTTAATTCTTTTGAATCTTTGACTCACCTAAACACTTTAACATGTGCTAGATCTACTTCAAAGATCAAGAAACTCATTGACATATATTATAAAAATAATAGTTATTTTCTTGAATAAATACAAATATGAAAAGTACATTTATGGAGACCGAACCTAGTTACATTTCCTTCAACAAACCCTCTTAACTAGGGAGGTATTCATACAACATTACAAGGTGCTTTTCTATTATCAATCTTGAAGAATTCACATAAAAGAAACTAGATTGGCAATCCATCTGTTATAGGATCATAGTAACCAACATTGTATCCAAAATAAGGCATTGACTAATAGATCTATCTCTCAATGGATCATAGCACAATGTTGGTGAGACTAATGACTTATAGAAACCATAGGCATTGTCTCTCAAGGTACATACCCACCCGGGTGTTCACTGAGTATGACCTTCTAAGACTATTCATATATTGGATTCCCAGACCTCAAAGAATATCGGCCCTCTTGCCAACTCTTGCCTTGGATGCCCTACACATCCTCAAAGAGTATCAGATGCCAGATGATTCCCTAATCCTCCCATTCTTTCTTCCCAATTGAAGACAATAATGTTATGTCTATCACTTCCTTTCAATTGAGGAATACATGCCCAAGTATCCTCTCACAAGGTACTTGTCTAAGTTCCTTTAAAATTGGGGACTTGTTATAACTCCCTCTTAGCTAGGAACTTGTCCATTTATCAACAACTTCTTCTTCACGGGTCCTCCAGCTGCTTGATCTCCTTCATTCCTTTGATGTTATGAAGTCTTTGTTTTAAATTCTTCTTGGTAGGGCACCATCCATCGATTACTTTCCTTCCTAGCTAGTCATGTCATTGCTTATTTCGTGGAAAGTGGCCTTCTTGTCATATTTCAGGTTCTCTTATCATCTGGTTATTCCTTGTCATTGTGTCTATGCCTCAGACTACTCTTCACATGGATGCTTCTTTGTACTTACTTGTTCCCATGATTTGATCTAGTAGCCCTTCATGACTTCATCATGATATTTCTTCAACATTAATTGGTGATTTTGTTGGATGGCTTCTTCATCATGACATCTTCATAGAGTAGAATCAATTATCTTCACCTTTCATATCTCCAAGGCCTTCATAGGTGTCAAGGATCATTTGATCTTTTCCTTTCTTAGTCAGAGTTGTCATACCTTCTTTTGGGAGATGTCTTCAATGGATCTTTTTCAGATAGCGATTCTTTGTGATCATGGTGTTTTTCACATGCTTGATCTCTTTCCTCACTTGCTTCTTTTTGGATATATTGGTCAACCACCTTATGCTTCTTGTGAGAGCACCTTCATTAATTGCTTCTAGGACGAGTCAACATTCCTTTGCTTCTTAGTTAGCAAAATTATACTCCTTATGTGAGTATTTCCTTTTGTTGACCTTCATTGCATTGTAGTGCATGCCTTTGAGCATGCCGTTGGTGAAAGAGATTATTTCATACTTGATCATGTCATGACTCAATAATATACAAATGATAACATGACTAAAATTTGATTCATACATACCTCATCTTGATTCTCCTTTGATCATCTTAGCTTCATTTGGTTATCCTTGGTGTGGCCCTTCTTGCTTCATCTTAGATTTCTTGCATATCATCCTTTTCTTGAATCCCATGAATGGGATTCCCAATGAGACATCTGCCTTTGTTTATGAATCTTATTTTGAAGATTCCATTATAGGATCTTAAATACCTTTACCCTACAAATGTTTCTTTCCTTTTGATGATCGAGGTCTTCTAAGATTCTTAATCATGATCAATTTTCTTTCATTGTGGATGAGGTCCTATTCTAGGTATGCTTCTTCTACATGAATATATTGAGCTATATCTACCATGCTCCCATATTCTAGAAGATATTTATAACCATGGATTTAGGTCTATTATAAATACTCCTTCTACATGAGTATTTTGAACTCTATGTATATCATGCTTCTAGATTCCAGAAAATGTTTCTAGCCATGCAATTTTATTCTATTCCTACATGCTCCTATAATACTCAAAACTTTGAAATAAGACCTTAAGTAAAGAAGTAGACTTATTCATAGTAGAGATCTGGAGGATCTTCCTTATTTTGCTTCTTGTCTTCTTCTTTCATTTCTTGAGTCATATGAGCTTCTTCCATTTTTGTTTTGTTGTTGTTTTCCTTTTTTAGCTTAGGAAAATTCCTTTTGTAGTGTCCATATTCTTAGCATCCATAGTATTGGATTTTGGACATATCTTTGTTGTTTGTTCTTCTCGACCAAATTTTCCAAATTTTCCCTTTTTCTTGGCCAAGGTAGAAAATGTTTTCTCCTTTGATCCCACATCCTATTTTTCTTTGATTCTTGTTTCCTCTATCTTGCATAGAGACCACATTTCACTTAGTGGGGTGGCTTCCTTCTTTGCATATATGCTTGATGTGAAGTTGCCCCAATCCTCAGGTAGAGAATTGAGTATTACAGTTGTCATTTCTCTGTCAGAAATGACTTCCCCTAGCTCTTGAAGTTGATCCCTCATCTCAGAGATATTCATGAAGTAAGGAGCTATTCCTTCATTTGATATCTTCATATTGTACAATTCATTTCGTAGATATATCACTTCTCGAGCTATGCTTACTGAGAATAACTCTACTAATTTATCATAGATTTGTTTTGATGTTTCAAGTTTGGAGACATAAGGAATGAGAGTCTCCTTGATGGATTCTATTAGAATCCTTTGAGATCTTGTCTCATCCTTATTGTACTTGGCTAAGGCTTGAGTTTGTTCCTTAGCAAGAATAGTAACATTCCCCTTGATGTGTTCTAGAAGTTCATTCTCCTTGAGAAGTAAATCAATCATCTTCTTCCATGTAAGAAATTTATTGGTACTTACTAATATGTTTCTTTCCTTGCAAAAAGGCATTGATGTATATTCAGAAGGGGACATATACATACTGATAGATTTTGAGATGTAGTGGACTTGATTTATCCTTGAAGACTTGATGGCTTTCCTTCCTTAGATCTTGATGTTTTTAAAGTTGTTTTCTCTAAGTGGACTTGCTTGTTGATGATAATTACTTGATGAGTTGTAGATGATGTAGGTCCCTCTTTGATCTGCTCTTCTTTGTAGGTGACTTTATGTAAGGATATTCTTCTTGCTTTGTAGTCTTCCTTGATGAATGATAGATGGTAGGCCTTCTTGTCCTTGAAGTGATTAAGACTTCTTGGCTAGATTCTTCAAATTTTGTAGATGTTCTTCCTTGATGAGTCACCTTATGAGTGTTCTTGAGATGCCCTTCAATTGATGTGTCACCTAACCTCTGGTAACATGTTAAAGAATATAGGGAAAATAGGTTTAGTATGATTCTTCTTGACTTGATAAAAATTTGTGAAGTATTTTTACAATTTGTCTTGTTAGCTTAATCTTCTTGTTCTTCTTATTAATGCACGTGTGTGTGCTTCATCAAACTTCTACCAAAACATAAGAACAAGAACACAATATGTTGGCTCTCTGCCAAGGCAAAAACCTCTCTTCTCTTGAGACGAAAACCCTTCAGTAAGTTTTCTCTTATTGAAGCTTCTTATTGATCAATGCTAAACCCTAGACCCTTGAATAGAATATCCTCCAAGCACAAGTAAAGCCATTCCTCCTCTCTACACTTGGTTTCTATGGCACTTTGTCTTCCTCCTTCTAGCACTTCATTCCCCGGCACTTCGTCCTCCTTCTTCTGGCACTTTGTTCCTCCTCCAACTATTGATGTACCTTGTTGCACTTGCTCTAGAAGAGACACTTGTGATGAGTCCCTTCCCTTGTGATGATCGCTACCTACCTCCTTGACCAAATGAGCTCTTCCTTGAGGTGTAGATACAGACATGGTAGGACTATTCTACAACCCTAGTTCTTGCATGTGTTGATAGGAGGCCTTGTAGGCCTAGATTCAAGCCCAAACAGTGAGATATGCTTAACTGTAAGTTGTTTTTCTCATGACCACATGCAACCCTCTTTTTCCTTTTCACGTGTGACTGGTATTGGCCCCAGAATAGTCCCAAAACCTACATTGTCCCTTATATATTCTTCATTGCACTTGGAGGCTCCTTCTTCATCCTTCACTCACCTTTTATCAGCTCCTGTACTTCATTGATTTCAAAGATAGATGAATGGGACGTTGGAGGAGTGGACAACCTCTATATATAGAGGATTGTCCCTCGTTTAGGCTAACTTGTAGGCCACTTGAAGACTCTTGGCCAGCTTGTCTTCTTTGCTCTAATTTGCTTCATTTAATGGTTCCATTACTAGGAGGAGGCTTGACTTTGCTTGGAGGTGTATTCTTTGACTCTCATACATAACTATACATGGTGTAACATTACCTTAAGGTCTTCAACATAATTATTTTGACTCTCTGACTCACCTATAGCACTTTAACATGTGTTAGATCTACTTCAATGAGCAAGAAACTCATTGACATATATTATACAAATAATATTTGTTTTCTTAAATAAATAAAAATATCAAAAGTACATTTATGAAGACCAAAACTAGTCACATTTCCTTAAACACATGATACCAAAGGTAACATTGCATATCACCTTTTCTTTGATCTTTGCTAAATAATGTAGTAAGATCATTTCCCAGATCGGGAAATGTGTCTTCCTTATGATTTTTATTTGGAGTAAGATAAATATTGTGGCCACATCCATAGCCTCCAGACAGAAATCCTCTGCACGATAGAAGCAGATGGACAAGGTCGTGGAGTAGTACGTGGACATCTTCACCTCACCCATAGGGGTACGCCTACACTATCAGGTCAAGCACTCCATCGATATAACCCTGGGCAGATCGCTACCCAATGGACCAATCTACTGATGCTCCATTCTAGAGAACGGTGAAATCAAGAGGTAGATTCAAGAGTTGTTGCAGAAAGGGAACATCAGGGCAAGTTCAGCACCCTGTGGGAGCCCGATCGTGTTAGTACAGAAGAATGACGGAACCTAGAGGATCTGTATTGACTACTGGGTGTTGAATAAGATCACTTTCTGAAATAAGTATCCAATCCCATGGATTTATGACCTTATGGACCAGCTCAAGGGGGACAAATATTTTAGCAAGATTGACTTGAAGTTTCGTTATGACCACATACCAATCGAACCCTCCGATATGTGGAAGACTATCTTCAAATCCAAGGAGGGCCTTTTCAAATGGATGGTCATGCCTTTTAGGTTGACGAATTACCCTACAAAATTAATGCAGCTGATGGATGACATATTGTAGCGCTTCACCAACTCATTTGTGGTAGTATATCCAGATGACATCCTAATATTCAGCCAAAATTGGGAAGAGAACATACACCACATTTGATAGGTCCTCCAAACCCTATGACAACAAAAATTGTGTGCCCATTTTGAGAAACGTCCTTTTGGTATGACCCAGGTTCAATATCTAGGGTACATCATTGATGAGCGAGGTGTTCATGTGGACATATTATAAATTATTCACGATTGGCTAGCCCTAACCACTCTAACAGAGCTCCACAACTTTGTGGGTCTTGCAAATTTCTATCGTAAGTTCATGTTGGGATTATCTCATATCACTTGACCTTTGATTCAAGTCATCAAGGGAGGAGCGAAAGAAAAGATTTTTTTGTCTAAATCCCAATAGAAGGTGTTTTTTTGAGTTGAATAATCTCCTATGATCTGCACTAGTGCTCACATTACTAAACTTGCAACAACCATTTGAAATTGAGATAGATGCCTTTGACTATGTTGTTGGTGCAGTTCTTACCTAGCAGGGGCATCCAATGGCATACCATAGTGAGACACTTTCAAATACAGTACACAATTATCCCACCTATAAAAAAGATATGTATTCCATTATGTAGACATGCCAACAATAGAAGCATTACATTCTAGGGAAGGAAACGATCATCCACATAGATCACTGACCCTTACAGTTCATATAGACACAAGGAAAGTTGCAGAATGATCACCATTAGAAATTTTCCACATATCTGCAACAATTCCATTTGAAAATTAAGTACAAGAAGTGTAGCATGAATAATTTTGTAGAGTACCTCAGCTGACCATCAGTTACGACACTAACTATTGTTCTTGACTCTTGTGGACAAGAGACTTCGGGATGGCTAGATCTTTACAAGAGTGATCTAGAATTCGACACCACATACCAAATGCTTGTGGAAGGTAAGAAAGTTATAGACTTTCACCTCTAGGATGCACTATTATTCCACCTAGGACACCTCTGTGTTCCTTCATGCGAGCATGCCAAGATGATTTTGGAGGCATGAAAAGTTGGGTCGTTGGACATTTTGGGGTAGAAAATATTGTGGCAATGCTACAGAAGTTGTTGGAAACAATGTTAACACTAAGAGGGGGGGCGAATCGATATTAAGGATAATTTTTAAACTCTTGATGCTAATTTACTTTTCTTATTCAAACTTGGCAACCATCCATATAATCAGCAGCAACATATAATATGGCAACAATATGAAATTAGCATACAAACGCACACCAAGAGCGTCATAGACGTGAGACACAAGGTTTTACGTGGAAGCCCTTTTGGGAAAAAACCACCAAAACTTGTTGTTGTGATTGATGTAAAATAAGAGCACCTACTCTATTACATCAATTTGTTTTGTGAGCCACCACTCGCAGGAAGCATCAACTCCCTTTAATTGTTTGCTAGCACTCGCTGGCAGGAAGCACCAACCTCCTCTTTTTGTAGACACCTATCTAGCTTACTAGAAGCACCAACCTCCTATTTTTGTAGACACCTATCTAGCTTACTAGAAGCACCATGTGAAGCACCAACTTCATGGACTTGTTGCAAGCCCCAACTTGCAGCTCCTTGTATTTATGCAAGCACCAACTTGTAGGAGGCAACAACCCCCAAACCTTCTCAAGCACCCACTAGAGATGGAAGCACCAACTTTCTGTATGCAAGCTCCAACCCACACTTAGTAAGGAACTAAATGTTCTCTGTAATTTGGCAGCCACTCTTTCTGATATCAACCCTTTTATTTACAGCCACTCTTTCTGATATCAACCCTTTTATTTGGCAGCCACTCTTTCTTTCTGGTATGACAAAGATGGCTTGTCTCACCTCAAGGCAGACCCAACACTCTTTTCTGAAAATTGTGGTCCTTGCTGCCTTAACCCAATGATATTTGACAATCACCATTACTCCTAAGACCAACTCCCCTACATGATCGTGGTCCTTGCTGCCAACTCATCCATCTTCCATATACCTTTTCACTATCATATCAGAGTAACAACATAGTGTAACTCATACAAGGGGGATGTTACAATATCACTTATTCCTGATACCCTTAGCCCCTTATCACTTAGCTCATTTAGCATTTTCTTTCTCATAGGACTGAGGCCTGTGACCATCGGCTTAGAGCTATATCAGGGCCCTTATGTATCGTAACTTCAACAAACAAGATGTTATAATATTACTCAGTCCTAGTATTGTTAGCTCCCTTTGTTTAGCTCTTGGTCACTTTGAGCTTCATATGACCATGTGCTAGGTAATATTGGAGCTCTGTAGGCATAATGACTCTTTAAATATGCATTTACATAGGATTTACGAGATTTTCATCCTTCGATATACTCCATAGCACTTAGGTGCTAACCCCATTTTGTGCCCTTGGTTCTTTGGGTCTCCACACATCCATGTGTTATTTGGTATCAGAGCCCCCTTTATCGTAACTTTCTCGTGTGCCATCTGCACAAGAGTTATGAGGTCCTCAGCCCATGATATACTTACCTCTTATATACTAACCTCTGAGATGATGTCATGCTCTCATCACTTATTTATGTGGCCCTTTCTGAATGGTGACACGTGTCACTTTGAGTTGCCCCATTGGGCCACCAAAAATGCCAAAGTAGGATGGTACATGTCCACATGACTACCATGTCATGCTGACTTCAAATGTCACTGCAGCTTCTCAGATTCAATCTCATGCTACCATGTGTTCTACCAAAGGAGAGAGAAGGGGGATTCGAAACACCTTGGTTTTACAACAAAGTCTTTTGTTAATCCTGCTACACATCCCTCGATGATTTTATCAGTATGGGCATTTCCATATATCGTAACTTCAAGTGTCAAAAAGTTCTGAGGTTCTAATGGCCTCAACTTTTCGATATTTCGATAACTTACATCTTCTGATATTCCAATATTTGAGGTCCTGATATCCGATATGCACTGATCTTCGATGTTCCGGTGACCTTCAAGTTCCGATATCTTGATATTCACAGACCTCTGATATATCTTGCTCCGATATGGCTTACTTAGGACTTCAAGACCCTGACTTCAACGGACCATACATTTTGATCCAGGAGGCCATTTTTAGACTTCCACACGTCGTTGGAAAGCTCTTTCAGAGAACTTCCCAATGGAGAAGGTATGATGTAGGCTTTGAGCTCACTTGCTACCTTTAGGATGGAAGAAAACTCTCTACCACTGTTTTTTCCTTGACTCTAGTTCTTGTACTTGTAATATTGAACTCCCAACCACAATAGTCATAATTTTATGGCTTCTCTAGTAGGCTTTCTATTATTATGATTCTCTACATGGAGCCTATAGCTGCCATGGGATTCCATCCTTACCAACACAGTAATCATCATTTTATGGATTTTATAATAAGCTGGCTATTGTGATGATTCTTTACAAAGCACTGTAGCTACCATGGGATTCCATCCTGACCAACACAGTAGTCATCATTTTATGGATTTTCCAATAAGCCTACTTCTACGATGATTCTCTACAGAACACTGCCACACCCATGGGATTCCTCCTGGGCCATCACTACCAACATCTGCTGTGAAAAGTATCCATGCTAGTCTGGTTGACATCAATGCCAACAATTAGGCAATTCCAACTTTCCAACACATATCCTTAGAATGACTTTTGACATCAATGCCAATACACTGACAGATATCTTCACTAGGAAACTGGCCATCCAGACAATTCCAACTATTCAACAATCTCCCACTATGGCATCAGTGGAAACACTTCATCCTTATCTTCACTTTGATGGCCAAACCTCATGATTCTTCCACACATCTTTTGACATGATCCACCAATGGCTTTCTCTCCTCTGCATGGGCCACCACATCTCCACCAATAATTCCCTCCCTCTTTTTCATCAATGGAAAAGGGCTACAAGATGCTTCTTCTCCCCCATGCAATCATTGGTTGTCATTGGCCAAGGATCTAACTACTGATGTGCATTCTACTCTGTAGACATATCTTCAAGGACCCATCATTGTTGCTGCTCCAAAAATTAGGCATATGTGATATGCTTCCCCTGAACATATACTGCATCTAATTTGAATGCCTCCAATTTTGCACACCTTATGGTTGTTAGCTAAGTTCTCTCTCCACTAATGCATCTTTTATACCAATTAAAATAAATTGATACTAATTAAACTGCTCATGGTATTATTGTTGCTATGAATACCAATTAATTATGATGCATTTCATCTTGCACTTCACTATTGTTGCTACTTCCGAGACTGTTCTCACTTCATTTGAGCATCTCCACTTCTTCCCTTGAGATCATACTTCTACATTAGGGACTGTTTCTCAACTAATACCAATCTCACCAAAAGAAATTATACAAATTGGATACAATACTAGGAATACTTCCTTTTCTAAAATAAATTTCCAAATGCACAAAATGTTTGTCCACCTGAACCCAACACTACCAACTGACATAGTGATACCAACTCAGGGTTAAGGGACATGCAAAGATTGCACCAATTGTGTTTCATGAACACACGACCTCTGAGAATAATAAAAGTCACAAATTAAATGAAATAAGGGTATTTCACCCAAGATTCAAACCTTTCATTTTCTCAGTAATCTTCCTTTCTGAGGCTGAAAATTGTTGCCTGCCACTGCTTATCAAAGCAACTCAACCTGAGTCAATGATCTCTGATATCTTGCAACTACTTTCTTTCATCTACATGGCTACTAATCCTATGGGCTCAACTGGACTGTGGCCCTCTTTTCATTCCACACTTCTACTGCAACACCTTTTCTACTTCTCACAACATAATATATTGTTGTTTACTCTCCCTAGACTCATGCTGGTTGCACTCCTCCTCTAATTTTCAACGCTGAAATAAACCAATTAATTCTTGTAATCAGTAAGACAACATGACCATGCCTTCATCAATCATATGCACCTTTCTGTTCATTATTTTTTCTTCCTTCATCTGACTTACTAGGCCTCCTTTGATGCCATTCTCTTCCTTCACTAAAGAGAAACAAAGAATCTACTCCCCCTGAGAAGATCATCCTTTTTTTTCTTCCATACCTTCAATGGTCGAATCCTGACATAAGAATTACTCTTCAACTTCTTCTTTTCCCATATTTTGGCTTTCTGTTGGCTACACATGGATAGAGGAACCTTCTCTTTCAACTCCTCTTTATTGATCCAAATTCTCTTTTTTCTTCTCTTCCTTAAAAGTGGGTCTGTTATATGAGTAGGAGGATCATTCTTTTGATTTCTTCCTCCTCTTTCTAGCTTTCTCTTTTGATGTTGAGAACTGAAGCAAAACTTGTATTAATCTTCTCTTTTCTTCATTTTCTGTCTTCAAATACTGAGATGCTACATCTGCATGTGTATGCTGAGGAGCATGCCATTTCTTCTCATTTATATAGTTGGCTCTCTTGTGCCCAAAATTGCCATAGTTGTAGCTTTCAACATGGCTTAAGAATGGGGTAGAGGAGTTACTTTTCTTGACAATGTTTTTTTCAAAACTCCTATCGTGACCAACATGCCTTCTCCTACGCTTTGTTTTCATCCTTAGGTTTCTTCTTCCTAGCACATCTTGTTTTCTTGCATGCCATCTAAAACCTATGGCTTTATATCCAAATTTATTGTAAGAATAACAATACCCATAAAAAGGCTTCTGATGACAAAGTTTACCTTTTCTTTGAAGATTTTGTGCTTGAGGAGGAAAGGACCTTTGCTAATTCTTCATTTGCCTTCCATGATAGCTTGCATTGATGCCTTGCACTCTTTCTTGCAATTACCTATCTCTGTTCTACTGCACTACTTGTTGTTGCTATTGTCCAACCACCTCTCTTACTTTGTTATTGTTGGAACCTTCAACTACACTTACTTGTATAGTTGTGTTGGGTGCGGGATCCCCCAAAGCAATTTTTGGGGCTTAAAGCCAAAGTTTTGACTAAGTTCGATGTAAAGACTTCGCAATTTGTGGGCGCGGAGTGTGAAGTTGTAATTGAGTCATAGGGTTGTCCATCCTTACTTTTGTAATCTAATGTCGGCTTGAAAGATATACCCATGGTTCATGGACCATGGGATTGTATAAATAAAGGAGGCTCTAAGTGTAAAGAGACGTGTAAGGAATAGAAGAAGTCTATAAGACCTAATGATGATGAATTGAGTCTTAGTTGAAGCATTGAGTCATGTCTGTGGGTAGTAGAGTAGGAGAAGGCTCTGTAGCTGAGTGCATAGAGGCCTAGTAGTCCGCAGTTGAGTGCGTGGACCCCTGCAGCTAAGTGCACAAGGCAGGTTGAGTCTGTAACTGATTGAAGCATTAATAAAGAGAAGTTTTACATTATTTCTGTGTATCTTTTCTTGTTTTATGCATTGAAGTATGTTGGGTATGAATTGCAAGTTTACTGTTTATTTTTTGAGTGAACTTATGTGAATGTGTTGAATAAGCAAATATAAGATAAGTATCTATTTACGTGAAGTTAACTAATAGTTATAAGAAGATAAGTAAGATTCGTGGTGTAACTTGGGGAAATAGCGCAAATCGCTGCTTTGGCAGTGCGAAAGCACCTCAGCCCCTCGTTAGGGGTGTGCGAAGGTGAGTATAACAAAGCACGAAGGCCTCCTAGGTCAGGAAAGTGCACGAAGTGACCTGTGTGAAGGTATCCACAATTGTACTAAATCAACCCCTTAGACATCTCAAGGGTGCGGAAACTTGGTTCCAACATCCCCCCATACTGTTTCAGGTGAGACCTCAGTGCACGCTCCACGAGCTATTGCTGAAAGGCCCAATAGTATAGGGATTTGTTTGGCGAAATAACTCTGAACCTGGGTCAGGGCCCCTCAAGCCAAAAATTTGACCCTTCAACCTTCACAATGTTGGAGCTTAGGTTTTCCTTGAAACCAAAACCAGTCTTAATGAGAGGGAATACTTTCTTGCCAAGCTTCTCATCCAATAATTTCTTTCACTCCTCAAGCTTATGATATTGAGGCAACTCTTTATTTGAATTTTCTAAGTCATGTCTCAATGAGACTACTTCATTTTCTAGTCTCTCACAGTAAACTTCCTTCTCACTCAGTTGATTGGTCAAAATTCTACTTAGCCTGCTAGCCTCCTCTTGTTGAACATTAAGATTTACTATTGTTTTGCTCAACTTATCATTCTCAAGCTCATATATTTTCAGTTTCTCCTCTCGCTTGATATTTTCATCTAATATGTCCTTGATATCCTTTAGAGCCAAGATCAACCTCTTTCTAAAAAATATACTTTCATTTAGATCATTTTCTTCACTATCAGAGGTGTTAGATGAGTTACCACTGAGATCTAAAGCCATATTTTTATCCATGGTGTCTTCCACAGGTCTAAGGCTTATCCCTTCTTCATCACTACCTGGGGTATTCACATTTTCTCCTATGGATGGGAACACTGGTTTCACTCTTCTTCCTCTGAGGATTACTCATTTGTTATTGCTACTAAAGTGGTTCTATCTTCATTACAATTACTAGATGCATAAATATCTCTATCTTCAAGTGATACACATAGATAATGAAGGACCTATCTCTTTGCATTTATCACACAACAATAGCTTACCTTCTGAGTCGCATGATCTCCATTTCAAGACTTCTTCATCATCAACCCGAATGTGATGAGAAATAACTTTTGCATGTTTTGATTCATTGTTAGAGCAACAAGGTTCTTCATCCTTCTCTTGAGCCACATGTCTATCTCCTTCATACAGACATTACAATCTATCCAACACTTCCTTTGTTGACTCACAATGCCTCACTTTATCAGCATCTGACTTAGATAGCCCTTTTATGATAATCTTCTAGGCTTCTTCATTCTGCTCACTCTTTTCTCCATTCAATATGGAGAGCTACATATCAACATCCAAGGCCATTAAGTAGGCTACCATTATAACCTTCAAAAGTTTATACTATGATCCATTTAAAAATGGAACTTCTTCTAATGTTATCCAAACTTGATTAACCATTGTTTCCCTCTGATCTACCTTCTAGCGAATAAGCTATTTCTGAAGGAACTTGGCTCTGATACCAATTATTGGGAACAATGTTAATACTGAGAGGGGGGATGAATCAGTATTAAGGCTAATTTGTAAACACTTTATGCCAATTTAATTTTCTTATTCAAACCTGGCAACCATCCATATAATCAAAAACAACATATAATATGGGAGAAATATGAAATCAACATACAAGCACACACCATGACCATCATACACATGAGACACGAGGTTTTACATGGAAACCATTTTGGGAAAAAATCACCAAAGCTTGTTGTTGTGATTGATGTAAAATAAGAGAACCTACTCTATTACATCAATGTGTTTTGTGATCCACCACTCTATTATTTGCTAGCAGCCATTAGCAGGAAGCACCAAATTCCTCTTTTGTAGACACCTATCCAGCTTACTAGAAGAACCATGTGAAGCACCAACTTTCATCTCCTTGGATTTATGTAAGAACCAACTTGTAGGAGGCACCAACCCCCAAGCCTTCTCAAGCACCCACTGGAGATGGAAGCACCAACTTCCTGTATGCGGGCTCCAACCCAAACTCAGTAAGGAACTCTATGTTCTCTATAATTTGGAAGCCACTCTGCTTGATATCATCTTTGTTATTCACATCCCTTGGCCCACGCAACACTGTTTACACTCTCCTTGCTCTATAGTAGCTCATTTTTCTTATCAACAACAATCACTCATGACAGCCCCTCTCATCACTATTGTTCTCGATCCTCTGTACAATTTGCAGAAACTTGTTGTTCCATTCACAACACTCACCAACACACACTAGCCACACAGTCCTCTCTACACTCTACTCTTCAAATGCATACAGTAAGCTCTCCGCCTCTTTTATTCACTAGGACCTCTCAACCTTACACACCATAGCACTGGCTCACTCGGTCTTCTTCACACAACACAACCACCTTCGGCCTTATACACCATAGCATTGGCTAACTCACTCTTCTTCATACTATACAAGCACCTTCGAGCTTTCTCATAATGACACTGACTCTCTTGGGGTCTTTCCTCTACATAGGCACTCTCCAACCTTTCTTTGCAGATCTAGCTCTCTCAACCTTACACATAGCAGTGCTCTCTCAGTAATGAGCTCTCAACCCATCACATTTTACTATGTTGTATATCCCCAATTACTCAACTAGGCTCTGTTGTTTTGTTCCTCTGCTGCACACTGCACAATGTGACCCCTACTGAACATCATCTTTGTCATTCACACTGCCTCGAGTGTACCTCAACATGGATCTTCCATTATGTTGTTTCATCTTACTTTGTCTCTACCATTGCATTAAACATGAAAACGTGGACTTGACTGTTTCTCCATACTAGGAATTAGTTCTCAGTCCACCTACACACTCCAACCAAGCACAATTCTCTCTATGAACAAAACTCCTATTACTGAGGCTCTCCAAGATTATTCATGGTTTCACACATCTTAGTTGTACCTTGGCATGGATTTTTTGTGGACAGTTGTCCTCATTGCCTTGTCTCAGAGCTTTTTGTAGATCCATTTGACTCCATGAACCAACTCTGTTGATTTGCATTCGCTCTTCATCTTCCAACACATTCATCCATTTAACTCACTAAGGCATGCATTAGAGCATAGATATGGCTTGTCTCACATCAAGGCAAACCCAACACTCTTTTCTAAAAATTGTGGTCCTTGTTGCCTTGACCCAGTGATCTTTAACAATCACAATTACTCCTCGGACCAAATCCTCTACATGATCATGGTACTTGCTATCGACTCATTCATCTTCCATATACCTTTGCACTATCATATCGAAATCACAACATATCATAACTCATACAAGAGGGTTGTTACGATGTCACTTAGTTATGATACCCTTAGCCCCTTGGCACTTAACTTCTTTGGCATTTTCTTTCTCATAGGACTGAGACCTGTGACAGTCGGCTTAGGGCTATATCAGAGCCCTTATTTATCATAATTTCAGCAAACAAGATGTTACAATATTACTCAGTCTTGGTATCCTTAGCTCCACTTGATCAACCCTTGGTCCCTTTGAGCTTCATATGACCATGTGCTAGGTAATATAGGCACTCTCTAAGGATTGTAACTCTTTAAATATGCATCTACACAGGAGCTACAAGATGTCCATCCTCCGATATACTCCATATCACTTAGGTGGTAGCCCCTCTTTGTACCCTCAGTGTTTTATGTCTCCACATGACCATGTCCTAGTTGATATTGGAATCCCCTTTATCATAACTTTCTTGAGTACCATATGCACAGGAGTTACAAGGTCCTCAACCTTTGATATACTTACCTCCGAGATGATGTCATGATCTCATCACTTATCTACATGGCACCTTTTGAGTGGTGACAAGTGTCACTCTGATTTTCCCCATTGGGCCACCAAAAATGCCAAATAAGGTTGCCACATGTCCACCTTACTGCCAAATCATGCCGACTTCAGATGCTAGTGCAGCTTCTCGAAGCCAAACTCATGTTGTCATGTGTCCTACCAGAGGAGAGAAAAGGGGGTTCCAACAAACTTTGGTTTTGAAAAAAAATCCTTTCTTAATCTTGCTACACATCCTTCAATGATTTTTTCAATATCGACAGCTCCATATATCATAACTTCAAGTGTTACAAAGTTCTGAGGTTCTGATGGCCTCAAATTTTTGATATTTCGATAACCTCCAGCTTCTGATATTCTAATATTTGAGGTCCTGATATCTGATATGCACTGACCTCCAATGTTCTGATTACCTTTAGGTTTTGACATCTCGATATGCTCATATCGTCGATACAACATGCTCTAATGCTTTGGTATGGCTTGCTTAGGACTTCAAGACCCTAACTTCGACAGACCATAAGTTTTGATCTAGGAGGCCATTTTCAGACTTCCACACACCATTGGAAAGCTCTTTCAAAGAAATTCTCAATGAACAAGGTTCAATATAAGCTTTGAGTACACCTGCTACCTTTAGTATGGCAAAAAACTCTCTGCCACTCTTTTCTCCTTCACTCTCTTTCTTGTGCCTGGAATCCTGAACTCCCAACCACCATATTCATCATTTTATGGATTCTCTAGTAAGCCTGCTACTATGATGATTCTCTACATGAAGCCTACAGCTACCATGGGATTCCATCCTAACCAACACAATAGTCATCATTTTATGGCTTTTCCAATAAGCCTGCTACTGTGATGATTCTCTACAGAGAAGTGTAGCTACAATGGGATTCCATCTTGACCAACATAGTAGTCATCATTTTATGGCTTTTCCAATAAGCCTGCTACTGTGATGATTCTCTACAGAGCATTATAGCACCATGGGATTCCTCCTGGGCCATCACTGCCAACATCTTCTATGACAAGTATCCATGCTAGTCTGGTTGACATGAATTCCAGCAGTTATGCAATGCCAACTTCCCAACACATCTCCCCAAAATGATTGCTGAAATAAATTCCAACACACTTGCAGATATATTCACTAGGCCATTAGACATATAGACAATGCCAAATTTCCAACATAAGTCTTTTTATTGGTTGAACCTGTTAGGTTCCTATACCAATAGGTTTCATTTTTCATGATTGACAGTGGAAGTGCCAAATATGTTCATCTTTTCATGCTGCAAAGGTTCCATATTTTGTAAAAAGGCATTAGAGGAAAGTTAAAAAATGTGAAGAGGGTATGCCCTAAAAGAATTATCAAAGGGAAAAATGAGTAAATTGGTCAGAAAAAAAGATAAAAATGAACCCCAAAGAATGACCAGGAAAGTGGCTAGCCAAGATGCCACTTCTAGCTTCATGGATGGCCCAACAGTTCAATCTGGACCATGCCATGTTTAAATTGATGTTGTAGAATAGAGAAAAAATATTTGTCCAAACAGTTCAAGCTTGGCAGATCACTAGCTAGGTAGAGAAATTAAGGAGCCCAACTACTTAATCCGGGCCCTTGGAAGAGATAAGGGTAGATTTAGATAGGAGGTCAGTCAAAAGAAAAGTGGATAATCAGGGTTTGCAAGGCTAAGTGCACCCATTCAAAAGGAAGAAAAAATGTTAGGTGTATTAGGCTGGGTAGGTAGTTTGAGGTTGCGGAAGTAGGATTTGGATCACATTTGTATTGTCAAACAAGGTCCATCTCATCAAGGAATAGAAATCTCAAAGCAGATGTTTAATGGTAGAACTGTGGAAGCATGTCTAATTCCCCTTCACTCCCCCTAAAAGTTTCTCACTAACACCCCCTTGAGGACTTTGGGATCTGCCCAACCAGTCCTACTTGCACTTCATTCTTGAGAAAATCAAGTCAAGTTTTGGCTTTCCTCAATGAAGAGAAGCCACATTTCTTGTGTAAAAGTCATTTCTCCATATTCCATTCATCCCTATGTCTAAGTTTCAGTTCATAAACTTAGCCTCTGCCCTACTCCTTCACCTCACAAACTCATATTAACTTCTAATTCTATTGTATAGCTCCCTAACTACTTTCCCACCCCTATTTTCTACAAAAACTATGTAAAAAACCCCAAAATATATTAAAAATCCCACCCTATAACATTATAGCTATGTATATATAGTTTTGGGAAATAATAATCCATTTGGGACTATTATCAACCCTTCCGCGTCCTAACTCCGGAGTTAACTTAACATTTGGTTAAGTTAATAACCTCTTTCCCCACTCCTCTACCCATCAAAACTTTACAATTTTACCCCTCCGCAGTCATTATCCCAAGGTTAATGTTTAAATGTTTTCATTGAACATTAAATTATTAGTTCCCCCCGCACAAACCCAACCCACAAAACCCACATTTCCAAATTTTTTTGACCCCTTTGGCGCATAATTATTTTAATATAGCGGGAGGGTCCCGCGCCTAACTGCACGCCACCCGATCACCCCGCCAACTGTCTAATGGCCAGCACTCCAGATCCAAGGGTGGGCGGTCAATTTGAAACCCTGATCTGCCGGAGGTTAACGTCCGGGGGACGGGCGGTTTCCCTGCCGTACCCCCGCCACGTGTTGGCCTCCCGGCGTGTTCGAAGGCCCCTCCCCAAATACTGCCTATGTTCAAAGGTGGTGCGGGGAAAACCAGATACCACCCTCCGTCCCCTGTCGTCAGCAACCACATCATCTGTGATGTCACCACCGCGTCCCCGCTACTGCTCCACGTCATTGCCACTTCGTCCGCCTGCGTCCACACCTTGCCACTGTGTCACCCCCACGTCGGCACCCGTGTCAGATGCCACATAACCTTGTCGTACCCGGGACCCGCCAATGACGTCATGCTGATGTCATCGCAGAAAAGCGCCAAAAGCGCTAAAAGTCCAAATTTTTGTTAAAAAAACGTATGTTTCGACCGTTTTAACTCATTGTTATTGGTCGTGTTGGAGAGCTACGCACCCTGTTTTGTGCCATTTTACCTCCAGAATTCGAATTCAAACAATTGAGCCGCCGCCACCTGCAGATTCGACGCCATTGCTCGCCATTGAACCGGCTCAATTCCCCGCGGCAACTTTAACCAGGTATTTGCCAAATTTCACCCATCAGCCCTGTTTTTCACCATTTTCTCCTTTTTAGCTGCTTGAATACCTGCAAGTACCCAAATTAAAGACACCTCATGCACCTAAATGCTGCTTAAAATCCATTTGATAAACCGCTAGCTAAAAAGTACCTGGTGAACCCACGCCCACCTGCAATTTCACCATCAAAAAACGGTTTTTAAGTTTGTATTGCCGGCAAATTTTTGTGTTTACCGTGCATTCACCCCTTTTGCCAAATCCTCTGCAAAAAACTTCACTCCTTCGGATAAAATAATCCCCTTTCCCCTCTGCATTTTTCCCACAGTCCCTTAACCCATAGAATTCATTCAAGAGAAGAGAAACCTATCTATACTCTACAGAAATTTACCTCTTTCATCATAATTTCAGATAGTCAAGACTACTGCTTCACTTAACTCAGTTTCAAACTCATTTGCAAAATCTCAAAAGCAGTTATCCTCAGTCCGTTACTATCCTACACCTCATTTCCAATATAAGCTCAGAAAGTCTCAAAATGGCCACTCCAACAGCTCTAAGTATCACTCCTATGAACCCACCAAACAGAGAGCTTGAAGCCATGCCTCTTGCTGATAAGGATTACCTCATTAAAGATTTAGTTGGGGACAAAAATCACTTGCGGACCTTCTGCCAGTTGAGAAACAGCTTTCTAAACAACTGTGACATGTATGGCATATGGGAATCTAATTTTCTTGTTTACTTTCTTCCCTCTGTTAATATTTTTCTGGAGATCATCCACCTATGTGCTGAGAACTATGAGCCAACTCAGAGAGCTGTTAAATCTCCATCTGGGAGCATACTTTTTTATATTACTCCTGACTCCATCAACCAGATGCTTAACTTCAAACAGACTTAGCTGTTGTTCCCTTTCTCTATGAACTACTTGCTTGATGCAGGCTCTAAACTCTCCAGCTCTGAAATTGTAAGGGTTGGCAAGAAATTCATGAGGGCAGACTGCCAACCTACAGGACCATCTCCATTCCTTTATGTCCATTTCAATGAGGTGGGCAAGCTGCTAGTTGATATGATCTCCTATGTGCTAGGTTTCAAAACAAGTGAGCACATTGATGAAACAGTGTTGGTCTTATTATCTGCATACAGTCCAGGACAACCTCCTGCTTTCAAGTATAATTATGCCAAGTTCATAGCCAACAAAATACATGACCAGCTAGTAAAACTGGATAGGGAGGGAGTCTTTAAATATTCATCATATATCTATCATTTGTTCATGTATTACCAGTCTGAATGCTTCCAATGCCCCATCAAGAAGTTGGATTCTAAGGGTGAAAGGAGGTCTGTCATCTTTTGGTCATCAGTTTTCCATGAGGTTCAAAACTCTCCATTTTCCTACTGTGAGTTCATTGACCAATTTGTATACCCAGTCTCTTGTCTCCTAATGAGATCCCCTCCTCCTAGATTGTCATATGACATACATAAGACCTTGCAGCTGTCCAAGAGTTACAAAATAGGTGATTGGTATCTCTATCAAAATCACACTGTCATTAGAATCTATGGCTGTGAGCTCTGTCCTTACAGGCTCCCAAGATATGTACCAATGAGATTGTTTGCCTTGGAGTACTATAGGCAACTCATTAATTCTGATCTCACTCATTTTCATAGTGCCAAAAAGAAAGCTCACCTGAAATTCAAAGACCATCTAGGCCCCTTCATTATGAACAAGAAAGAAGGTTGGCAAGATGCTGATCAAATATTGAGGGACAAATATAAGTTAAAGAGGAGCTTCTAGTGGGTCCCTTATGACCCAGAGGGTTTTATTAGTGCCAGAAGAGTTAAATATAGGCTGCTGGCTTATGACCATTGTAAATTTCCACAAATTGAACAATATGCCAACCAAGATGAGTGGCTGCAAGACACATTAGTTGAGGAATTGACCCAAGAGGAAATAATGGAGAAAAATGTCAAGGATTTAGAAAAACTCTTGACTTGGATTCTTTGCAGCAGGTAACATTCAAGTTGCCACACAAAATTGGAGAAGGCACATCTGTTGCTGCAACCACACAAGCCACCCAGGGACCATCTACATGAGCAATAGGTACAACAAAAGGGAAAGAGGTAATGGATGCAGAGCAAGAAGTGATCGCAGAGCAGCCTGCTACTTCAATGGAACGATCTCAAGGACAGGCTCCTCCACAGCAAACAGAGGCACCACAAGTGCTTGCTTTACAGACTCCTGCCCATGAGGAAAGAGGCAGAAAACGAGACCGAGAAGACTCCACACTTGCTAGTGGGTCTACACAGCAGCCTGAAGCTAAAAGGCAAAGAGTTAATCCTCCATTTGAGGAGGAAGTCAGTGAGGAAATCCTTGGACGTCCAAGGAGAGACAGAGAAGGGAGTCAACAAACACCTACAAGCTCTTTCCAACAAGAGCAAGACAGGCAACACGGCATGGAGGTGTCTTCCTCTACACAACAAAGTAAGAGGCCAGCTAGCATCAAAGCCACCTTTAAAGAAATTAAGGCTCAAAATGAACTATTAAGAGTACAATTGTATGACCAATTTCTTAAGGCAACACCTGCCAAGCAAGAAAGGTTGATGGCAACATATGCAATCAAAGAAGAAAAGATGATTCTCAGCCACTTCAAGCCCAAGGTTCAGCAGCCTCAGACAACTACAGACTATGTCAAGACAAATTTAGAGGTCCTGGCCAAGGACATTCACCCCATGGATCAAATAGAGTTACATAAGTAAACAGGGGAAATTTTCTATGCCACACTGGCAGACAAGGCCACACTGGCCCATGAATTGAAGGAATCTTTGAAGAACACAAATACTCAACTTGATTTGGAAAGAATGTCCTCCACAGCCAAAGACAACAGAATTAAAACATTGGAGGACATTATTGTGGACCTGGGGCATGATCCTAAGAATCCCAAAGCTATCAAGGCCCTAATGAAGAAAAAGGAGGATGATATTGCTGCTCTGAAAAAGCAAATGAGGCTCTCCTCGACTATGCACCCACAAACAGCAGAACTGGTGCAAGAGAAAGAAGCTGAGGATACAATGGACCTGTTGATGCAAATGAACCAGAGAATAATTCAAATGGAGGGAGAGTTGGAGAGAGCACTGCAGGGCAAGCAGGGAGAGTCGACCTCCCAGCCACCTCAAATGGTTCCAACTGTTGTTGCTATTCCACCTACACAAGCAGCAGTAACCCAACCTATTATTCCAGTGACTACAACAGCTACAGATGCTACAACAGCGACAACAACAGCTCCTGAGTCTAGCATGAGCATGGATGAATTGATGAAAGCTGTCAAGGAGCTAGAGCTTCAAGCGACAGAGATAAAAGAGGCCAAAGAAAAGTTGGCCGATCTAGAAGGAAAATATGATAAGTCCAAGGTGACAGTAGCTGAAAAAACAAGAGAAATTAAGGCCCTGAACGACAAAATAAAGGCCTTGGAGAAGGAGCTGAATTTAGAAAAGACTCTAGCTGAAATAGAAATGATTTTGTGGAACAAAATTGACCACTCTATCACTAGACAATGGAAATCAATCCGAACTGTGCATGAACAGATTGAATTAATAGGCCTAGCCCAAATTGAGAGTCAAAAGGCTAGAGCAGCATTGGGAGATATGCCTGAGCAGGCTAGCAGAATGATTCATTTCCTGAACACTCACACCAAAGAGGAGTTGGCAGCCTTAGACATCAGTAACAGGACAGAAACTGTTCTAACAGCAAAAAAGGTGTTGACCCTTAGAAATTTTGTGCAAAGTTTGGAGAGAAAGTGTCAGGAAATGCAAGCAGAGGTAGATGATTACAAGCTGAGGATGGGAGCATTGCAAGGCAAAGGATTGCCTAGCCTATTGACCAGCACTGGAAGACTGCTGACCCGTGAGCAGTATGCCACCAGGATGAGTAACTTTATTTCAAATCAGATCACAACATCCACAAGTACCTCAGAAGAAACAGGACCTCCATCAGGACAGAGCCTTTATGATAAGCTGGAAAATTTATTTTACATTGAGCATGAAATCAATCACTTGTTTGAGGTCCCACCCAATTTTTACAGGTATACCGAGGTAGATGAGACATTGATAAAGATACGAAGACATCAACTGCCTAAAGAAGATTGGTGGCAAGCAATGCTGGAAATTTTGCCAAAGTGATCTCGGTCCTTTCTCTTTTTGGTCAACCTCAGGTCATCTACAGGTCAACAGAGTTGAGTACGCAGGCACCAGGCACAACATGAAGACAACAGGTAGAGCAGGTGGGAGCAGTGACTCAGCAAAATGCTAGGACAACAAGCCCGAAAAGGAAAAAACGCAGATTTAAAAGCGCAGCCCCAGCCGACTCAGTTGGTCACAAAAGTCAAAATTCTCTGACAGAATGGACAGCTAATACATTAATATTTACTGCAACATTTACTCTTTCAGCTACTATTCCTTAAGAGTTGGCAGAGAAGTTATGAGCTATTAACTCATCAACTAGATATTTTCTATCTTATTTTTTGTATATATAGCTCCCCACAGAACGTATTTGGGGTTGGTGATTTTCTCTCTAAGACACTGCGTTGTAAATTTTCAGACTCTCTAATACAAATGGCTGGGAAAGTTCATGGTCTCTGCACTGTTTGGATGTGAAAGTGATGATCTGCATTCTGCTACAGAATTCCTATGTTGTTTAATGGAACAATAAGTTATTGTAAACCACGTTTTGTCTTTCTGTGTTTGCTTAATTCACATATATGTTTCATTATCTTAGCAATAGAGAAGAAGAATAGCTCAGGACTTGCTTGAATGCACCCCCTGCTCAATCTCTGTTGTTAACTGTGTTTTCTTCAGAATTAATCATAAATATGAATTCTTAATTGCTCATGTTTGTATTGATTCTCTCATTATGAATGCTGTTTAGGAATTCTTAAGTTCTCCTAGATAATATTCCCACATTTTCCCTCTATCAGTATAGTGAAAGATCCTTGGCTGCCTTTCATTCCCTGATTTCATGCCATCATATTCCAGATTTGAAGAATTGTTCCATGGATGCCTGTCTGGCTCTGTAGCATTACCTTTTTCCCAAGAAATACTTTCAGCAGTGCACCATCATTGACTCCATTTCCCAATGGTCTAAGCTATTCTGAAAACTGCATATCAGTTCTATTTGAAATTATCATCCAACCAAATTCAAAACAAAACCCTGTACATCATAACTAGCCTAAAAAATACTTCAAAAACAAAGCTAAAACATAAAGAGAGAGCCCTCTCTGGTTGCAGGTAGGCTAGGACCTGTAGCTAAAAGATTGGTTAGTGGTTACCTCGGTCGTATTCCCTTGGGAGTCAAAGGGAACAACCTGAGTGATAACAGAACCTTCGACGGGATGTTGGAAGTGCATCAGATATCACACTTCCTGCACCATGGCGAAACCTAAAATCAAGAAGCAATGCCTCTGTACTCTTCTGCCTACTCCTAGTCAACCTTGGGAATCCATATCCATGGATTACATGTTGGGTCTTCCTTCTACCGAGTATGGAAACAACTGTGTTTTCATGGTAATCGACCATTCCTCTAAGATGACCATTTTGGTGGGCTGCAAGAAGAGAATCATAGCAGAAGCCACTGCCAAAATCTTCTTTTAATGATTATGGGTACACTTTGGGATCCCACAGTCCATTATCTCAGATTGGGATAGTAGGTTCCTAAGTACATTTTGGTCAAGACTTAGGTTGTTGTTGGATACCAAGCTCACTAAGTCCATGACCTTCCACCCCGAAACTAATGGCCAAACAAAGGTCATCTACAGGATGATCATGCACATCCTGCACGTGTACAACTCAAAGTATCCATGCACATGGGATGAAAGCGTCCCCTATGTCTAGCACAGCTACAAAAGAGCTCTCTATAGCTCAACTGGCCACAGCCCCTTTTACATAGGATTGGGATTCCAACCACTATGTCCCATTGATGTTGTCATACCACTTGCAACTACTTAGGAAGATTCTAGTCATGTACAGTCCAAAGTTAAAAGAGCTGACAACTTCATTGAGTGCATTCATCACATCCGCTAGCAAGTCCATGACATATTGGATAGAGTAAATGCTAAGTACAAACAACATCATGATCAACATCGGGTGTGTTGTTAGTCACTGCAAAAAGTGCTTTCAGGGTGCCCAAAGCACAAAAGAACAAAATTTTTTGAGGCCATCTATCAAGCCATAGAAGTTCTTAAAGCTAAATAAGACCCTCTCCATTGGATAGTGCTCGGAATAAGATTTCCAATGGTATGAGGAAGTCCAAAAATGGACTTCTAGACCAGAAGTTAGAACAGATTAAAGATACCCTTTGAAAGCTGGAAAACAAAGAAAAAATGACTAAGGGTAAGACTCTTCGAAAATCGCAATTAGGGTTTTTTTTTGAAACAACAACAGGGGAAGATAGTGAAATATTTGATTGGCCAATTGTCAATATCGCAAATTGCAAATTGGAGGTCCGTGGCCCACAATCTATTGGCAATCGGAGGTCCTCGCAGTGACAAATGATTAAGCATTTGGAGGTTTGGGGTGAATCGGCATATCGGTGATCACAAGTATCAGAGGGTACAACCCAATACGGTTTCATGAAATCGCCGAAGGCTAATAACATTAAAAAACACCAAAATTCGGGCCTCTAGTGTTAAAGCATCGGGGAAGGTATATTGCAATTAACAAAGGAAAGTAGTTGCAAAACCAGAGAAGGGTGGGCCTTTTCTCTCTCCTCCAATAGGCCACGTGGCATAATACTATTGGTCCTAATAAACCCATGTGGCAGCTGACGTCTTCATAACGTGGTAGTACTGAGGACATGTGGCATGCATATTTGGAATTTTTAGGGGTGATAAAGGGTCAAAACATGGTGACACGTGTCACCACTCACAAGGTGACACGCAATGAAGTGTGACGTCATCTTGCAAATCAACGATTAGAGGTTCTAGCTCATCGCATATCACAATCGCAAGATTTAGGAGGGTGCAACTAGAGGCATGGATTAGAAAAGTCTTGATTGCCAATCTCCGATACAGAGAGCTAGTCTGCAATCATGTAAAGAGTCAATGAAACCAAGGGTTAAGCGCATAGGTTGGTCGGTGATCGGCAATCAATGAAACAAGATATCGCAGCACTCCATGTTAAGTCCCCGATTGTAGGATGCCAATAAAAAACCTCCGATGGAAAGGCTAAGCCTCTGTCATAGCCTCTGGTCCTATGAGGAAGAAATACTAAAAGGGGCTAAACCATAAGGGGGCCTAAGGAGCATCGGGACTCGTTGTTTGTAATGTCCTCTAGAAGAAAAGTCTTGATGCAGTAATTTTCCAACAACATAGTATAGTGATTTAAATTTGGATGGGTCGGCAGCTAAGACCTTGAATAGAGGTATGGAGTAGTTGCAAATCGATATGGACCGATCATGTGGAAGCCTCTGCAACAAGAAACCAAGGACAACAATCCCCTCAGAAATTAATTCGATTTTCTTCATTGCACGGCTTCAAAGAGTAAATGAAGGTATGGGACTCATGAAGATTCAATGGCTCTGTATGCAGCTCCACTTAGATACAAATTGAAGGATTGCGAGGACAACCTCCACTTCTACTTTGTAATAGGCAACCACAGTTGATCACCATTAGCTAGAGAGAGTGAGGCAGTAGAGCAAGTAAGATGAAAGTGATTGGAACCAGTTGGGCAATAGGAAAGGCACATCATGGAAAAGAAGTGGCTTCATCATAGGCCTTCACAGGAACAACAAAGGGACACTTCCTCCATCATCTTTCCATTTTCATTTTCTTTTCATTCTTCTATAATTTCTGTTTGTTTTCAAGAAAGGAATCAAATCCTTGGAAATTATTTTGGGCAACAGAGCCATCGCAGGCCCAAGTAGATGGTCCTTGGCCGGATATTTTGTAAATGTTAATTCAAATCTCCCCCCTCTTCTTATAAAAGGGGGGAAGAAACACTTAAAAGGGGTTATGGAATTCTGAATTCACAGTGGTCAAATTATGTGATTCCATTTTTGGTTCTAAGTTGCATGTTCATGAGGGGCTTGAGTGATATACGGATGAATATAATGGACTGGTAGTTGGATACATTTTGAATATTAATGGAACTATTTGGTGATTCCAATCATGGTAACACACAGTATGTTCCCCCGTTTTTTTTATCACTTCATGTATGTTTTTCTCCCTATGAAATAGTGAAATGAAGTTGTAGGTTCCACCCTTGTTCATGATTGTATATTTGTTATAAAGTAGTAACAATACATGTGTTAGCTACATATTTACTTACATACCTATAATGTGCATAGATTTACTTATGTTGTTTGATGAGAAATGTGCCCATGAGGATTATGGCAGGAACCTTAATTTTCGCTCCACTATTGCCACTCTTTCATCTCCTCCCTCTTCCACATTTCTATCGGAAAACTGTTGCTTAGGATTTTGTGTTGTTTTCAACCCTATGCATCAAATTCTATCCTTCTTCTAGAGCAGCACTGCTTAGGATTCTGTCCTATTTACAACTCTATGCATTGAATTCCCTCCTTCCTTTCCTCCACTTCACTTTGCTACAACTTCTATACTAAGCTAAATGTTGTTGTGTGTTGGCCACTAGAACTAGGAATTTCTCTTTGAGTTTGGCTCGATTCCCCCCCTAGACATTTTGATCCATGTATTGGCTTGAGTCTACCTTCATGAAGACCAACTAAACCAAACCCCCCTTTTATTCTCCTTTTAAAACTTCATGACAATTGGAGTGTAACTAATTCCTTAGATAATCTCACATGCACTCCTCTCTTTAAGATGTCCTAGGCACTGGTCTACAATTAACCCAAAGGCTATCTCTAGGAAGCTTTCTATGTCTCCCGAAGCGCTCATGTTGCGGGTGCCATTTAAAGTGACAACAACTTTTTTGGTGCCATTTCCGAGGAATGTATTAGAATATTTTTACCCTAGGTACGACAAATCTTTGCATTCCCTCTGTTAGGTGAGCAAGGGAAGTATGGGTTGAATATCTCTCAACTTGGCGACTCCACTATCTCAATTTCATTATAAACACCCTAGCAACTTCATTGTCTGAATACTAATTGTAAACACTCAGGTGACTACATTAGAGACAATGGAAGTGATGGATGACTCAATAAAAACCTCCTTATATAGCCCGATAAAACTGGAGTTAGAAAGTATAAACTTTCGATGACAATATTCTTCTTTCTTTGTTGAAGAAGAAGAAGCCAGGATGCATGAATAAGAGGAGGATGATATTTATGCAACACTAAATCATGATGGGATGGATGATTGCTGCAAGTAGTTCTTTGATTTCATGATGGCTCAACTGCACAAGAGGAATTTTCTTTGGTCATCTAGAATGAGATCAAGGGGACACAACCAAAACAAAGGCACTTCCTCTGAAGAGCCTCCCAAGCTAGATGACAAGGGAAAGGGGTTTTTAGATCCAAAGTTATTTAAACCTGAAGTACTCAAAGAAGAGAAGTCACCCTCCCCCTCCTGGCCCATCTGTGAAAAAGGAAAAGAGCTAAGTAATGTTTGTGGCTACCCTAACCAAGATGATATTGGTCAACGGACTTTTCAAGAAAATGAGGCAACTGCAATTTTCTCTTGTCAGTTCTACAACCCTGTAGTTGACTACATGACGACATTATTAAGTCAGCAGCAGAGGTTGTTTCTAGAGCATGTACCAGGTTTTTTGTTTGAAGATTTTTCATGGTGCATCCTTGTTTTAATTTTTAAATTTCAGCAATAGTGAGGCATTAGGTCCAGCACCCAATTGTTGGCCTGGCTCCATTGGAGGGTTGAACTCACTTAGGTGAATTGAGCCCTATACATAAGTAGGAGTGTATAAAAATAAGCTCACTAGCTGATCATTTACTTTCTAGTTGGTAGAATTTATTTTCTGCATTTTAGTTTGACGAGGAAAGGACTCTCTGAGAGTAAAGTTTCATGGAGATTTTATGGTTATATAAGATACATTATTATTTTAAATCCATTCCCAATGGTGGAAGCTACTAGTCTTCAGGTTCTCAGCACCTTGCTAGCAAGGCACTGTCCCCAGTTGGATCCAATGTTGTCACTTATTGGAAAAAGTGCTTTCAGGTTGCCCAAAGCACAAAAGAACAAAAATTTTGAGGTCATCTCTCAAGCCATAGAATCTCTCAAAGCTAAATTGGACCCTCTCCATTGGATAGTGCTCAGAATAAGATTTCCAATGGTATGAGGATGTCCAAAAATGGACTTCTGGATCAGAAGTTAGAACATATTGAAGATACCATTTGAAAGCTAGAAAATAAAGAAAAAGTGACTAAGGGTAAGGCTCATCACAAACCGTAATGGGGTTTTTCTGAAACAACGACAGGGGAAGATAGTGAAATTTGTGATCAGTCATTCACCGATATCATAAATCGCAAACCGTAGGTCCATGGCCCAAGGTCTATTGGTGATCAGAGGTCCTGGCAGCGACAAATGAGTAAGCAATTAGAGGTTCGGGGTGAATCAAAATATCAGCGATCGCAAGTATTGGATGGTACAACCTAATACGGCATCATGAAACTGGTGAAGGATGATAACATTAAAAATCCCCTAGATTCGAGCCTCTAGTGTTAAAGCGCTGGGGAGGGTCGATTATGATTAACAGAGGAAATCAGTTGCAAAACTAGAGAAGGGCAAGCCTTTCTCTCTCCTCCAATAGGCCATGTGGTTGAATACTATTGGTCGTGATAAAACTGTGTGGTGGTTGATGTCATCATAATGTGGGAGTACTGAGGACATGTGGCATGCATATTTGGCATTTTTAGGGGTGATAAGGGGCCAAAACATTGTGACACATGTCACCAGTCACAAGGTGACACGAAAAAGTATGACGTCATCTCGCAAATCGACAATCGGAGGTCTCGGCTCATCACATATCGCAATTGCAAGAGTTAGGAGGGTGTAACTAGAGGCATGGTTTAGAAAAGTCTCGATTTCCAATCTCCTATACAGGGAGTTGACCCACAGTCACATAAAGAGTCAAAGAAACAAAGGGCTAAGCATAGAGGTTGGTCAGTGATTGACAGTCGATGAAACATGATATCGCAGCACTCCATGTTAAGTCCCTGATTGTAGGATGCCAATAAGAAGCCTTCGATGGAAAGGCTGAGCCTTGGTCATAGTCTCCAGTCCTATGAGGAAGAAATACTGAAAGGGGCTAAACCATAAGGGGGCCTAAGGAGCATCGAGACTCGCTATTTGTAACGTCCTCTAGAGGAAAAGTCTCGATGCAGTAATGTTCTGACAGTGTAGTACAATGCTTTAAAGTTAGATGGGTGGGAAACCGATACTTTGAATAGAGGTATGGAGCAGTTTCAAATCGATATGGACCGATCCTGTGGAAGCATCTGCAACAAGAAACCTAGGACAACAATCCCCTTAGAAATGAATTCGATTTTATTTACTGCACGTCTTCAAAGAGTAAATGGATGTATGGGACTCAAGAATACTTAATGGCTCAACATGGGGCTCCATTCAGATACATAGCAAAGGACTTCTAGGACAACCTCCACCTCTACTTTGTAATTGGAAACCACAGTTGATCACTATCAGCTACAGAGAGTGGGGAAGTCGGGAAAGTAAGATTAAAGTGATGGTAACTGGTCGGGCAGTAGGAAAGGCACATCATGGCAGAGACATGGTTTGATCAGAGGCCTTCACAGGAACAACAGAGGGACACTTCCTCCATCATCTGTTCTTTTTCCTTTTCTTTTCATTTTCGGTAATTTCTATTTGTTTTCAAGAAAGGAATCAAATCCTTGGAAATCATTTTGGGTAGCAAAACCATCGCAGGCCTAGGTAGCTGGTCAATCGGATAGCTAGTCCTTTTCCAAATATTTTGTAACTATTAATTCAAAGCTCCCCCCTCTTCTTATAAAAGGGGGGAAGAAACAATTAAAAGGCGTTCCAAAATTCTGCACCTGTAGTGGTCAAATTTTGTGATTTCGTTTTTTGTTCTAAGTTTCTTGTGCATGAGGGACTTGAGCGATATGTTGATGAATGTAATGGATTGGAAATTGGACCCATTTTGAAGATTAATGGAACTATTTGGTGATTCCAATCATGGTAATGCGTAGTATGTTCCTCCATTTGTTTATCACTTCATGTATGTTTTTCTCCCTTTGAAATAGTGAAATGAAGATGCAGGTTCTACCCTTGCTCATGATTGTATATTTCTTACAAAGTAGTAATAGTACCTATGTTAGCTACAAATTTACTTACGTACCTGTAATGTGCACAGATTTACTTATGTTGTTTGATGAGAAATGTGTCGATGAGGATTATTGTTGGAAACCTTAATTTGTGCTCCACTATTTCTGCTTTTTCATCTCTTGCCTCTTCCATATTTCTATTAGAAAATCATTGCTTAGGATTGTGTGTTGTTTATGGCCCTACTTATCAAATTCCATCATTTTTCCAGAACATTTCTGCTTAGGATTTTGTCCTGCTTACAACCCTATGCATTGAATTCCCTCCTTCCTTTCCTCCTCTTCACTTTACTACAACTTCATTACTAAGCTACCCATTTTTTTGTGTCAGCCACTAGAACCAGACATTTCTCTTTGAGGTTGGCCCGATTTACCCCCTCAACATTTGGATCCATGTATTGGCTTGAGTCTACCTTCACGAAGGCCGATTGAACCCAACCCCCCTTTTATTCTGCTTTTAAAACTTTATGACAATTGGAGTGTAACTAATCCCTCAAATAATCTCAAATGCACTCCTCTCTTTAATATGTCCTAGGCACTGGACTAAAATCGACCTAGAGGATCTTTATAGGAATATTTCTAGGTCTCCCGAAGCATTTGTGCTGTGGGTTCCATTTAAAGCGACAACAGGGTGCCATACAAGTTCCAGGTGGGCAACAAATTTTGGTTACATTTGCAAAAGGAGTGCCTCATTGGGACCCACCACAAGTACCCCCCGCTTTGATATGGGCCTTACACCATCACTAAGGATATAGGTGACACTACTTTTGAGCTCAACATTCCAATGTTCCTTGGCTTGCACCTAGTATTCAATGTGGACAAACTGTGGACATACTTTCCCCCATTGCTGGACACATATGATGGTTTTGAGTAGATGACACCAACATAGCTCAACCCAAGATATATTGAACAGGCCACAAGTGACAGGATCATGTGCACATAGATCAAGAACATTCATCAATAGATGATCGAGTTATATCGAGTTGTCAGAGTTGATCAACTCCTTCACAAGGGATCATGTTCAATAGAAATTTCCTCACCTCATGGAGGTTATGAACGAAATGGGGGCCATTTATTTCTAAGGGTGGAGGACTGATCTAGGTGTATATTGGTGGCCACACACCTATTCCACCTAGACCTCTAGTTGGTTTCATTAGTTTTCCTGATTACAACACAATTTATTATTTTTAGCAATGTTTAGGCCTTGAACTTCCAATGTTTTTTTGACCCCCCTAAATATTGTAGTGCTCAAAGAGACCTTTCTAATGAGGTATCATAAATGACAAATGGAGATCATATGACCAAGTTATGACCTTGAGAATTTGGTTTCCCAACTAACCCCAACGAGGCCCACAAACTCTTGTTGTTCCATCTCCTAGGGTTAGGGTTTTGGTTGTTTAGTCTTTCCCTTTGTTGTTCAATAATAAAAAGGGCTTTGAGCCTCATTGTAACATAGTTCATAATAATTTAGCCACCATATCTCTTCTCATAGATAATCTACCATCATCCGAGCTAGTTTATTTCCATTTTTTATGTAAGCATCTTTCAGTTCTTTGAAATGAAGATTTATTTCTACTGCATTTCTGTGTTTATGTTTATATCTATATTTTGATTCATTCCTGCATAAGTTCAATGATGTGACTACGTGCGAGCATATACTTAGGAATCCCATAGGGATAAATCTTTAAACTTAAATTTGTTTTATGATTTATTCTTAGTACTCTTTAGTACGAATTAAGGTGTTCTCCCTACTGCACATTGGTACATTTGAGTGAGAGGAAAAATTAAGATATTTCTCCATCAAGTCTAGGATTTTACTTCAGACATTTCCCAAATTCCATCTATCACATGTCTTATGTACTAGGGTGAGGGATTGTTAGCCATTTTTCCACATCTCCAAAGTTGATTTCAAATGGGGATCCAATCCTCAGGTTCCTCAGAGGGTGGTTAGGCTAACAACCCTCCCAAACCCTCACCGATGAAGGTCATTCACTACCCTTCTAGTTCAATAGGCGCAACTCTACAACAAGATGATTCATAGGTTATCATGGGTCTATTAGGCTTGCTATCAGGCATGTCTGTTCATGTAAAGAAATGTTTTTTTTATCTGATAGCTATTGTTGATCTTTGTGCCTTCACACGAGTAGAGACTCATTTTATTTTATTTTTCCTCCATTTATTGTTATTACAGAAAATATTTGCTATGGATTGGCAGCTCAAGAACTCATATGATGAGACTTAGCTCATTGCACCAAGGACCCCAACACCTCATTGTTTGTTTGTTCAATGCAGGGAAATAAGTATAATAAATGGGCCAATCTCCATGGTATATAGGAAAAATGGAAGGCGATTTTATCAATAATATAATATTTATATATAATTTTTTTGGCGAATCTCTCACGAGGCATGGCGAATATTTTACTCAATTATAAAATCTTGTAAGATCTTGGCGAGTCTTTCACTAAATAATAAAACTTTGTAAAGTCCTAGTGAATCTTAGCATAGGCTACATGCTGGTTTAATTCCCCCATTTAAATAGGCTACATTCCAGGTGAATACTATGGGTCAATACCATGTGCCATTTTGGTGAATACCATGGGTCAATACCATGTGCCATTTTTATTTTTATTAATTCTAATATTAGGGTTAATAATGGTTTTTTGCATGGTATTAATAACAATCTAGTCCATGGTATTTGTCCCATAGTATTTTGGCCATAGGTTTCACCTAAATATAACCCATTTTTTAAGTGTTCGTAAATATAAGGTGACTTATGGAGTAAATATAAAAAAATGTTTTATTTGTTTACCATACCTCTGGTTTATTTATGTTTTTATTAATTTACCATAGCTCTTTTACAAATATGGTATTTGGCCCATAGGATTCACTTAAATAAAACCTCTTTCTTGAGCCTTCATAAATAGAACGAGGGTTATGGACTAAATATATAAAGAGGTTTTATTTATTTACGATACGTCTAGTTTATTTATATTTTTATTTATTTACCATACCTTTTGAGTAAGTATAAAAAGACGTTTTATTTATTTACCATACCTCCACTTTACTTATATTTTTATTTGTTTACACCCTTACATGTATATAAGGTGACTTATGGAGTAAATATAAAAAATGTTTTATTTATTTACCATACCTCTCATTTATTTATATTTTTATTAATTTACCATACCTCTTTTATAAATATGGTATTTGGCCCATAAGATTTACTTAAATAAAACATATTCTTGAAAATGGGCGAATGGATTCACTTAAATAAAACCTATTCTTGAAAATGGGCGAATGGAAGGTTGTAAGTTGTAAGTCCTAATTTCAGGGGCTAAATTTACATTTTTTACCCTCTCCCTTAAAATAAGGTGGGCTATTTTGAGGTGATTTGTAAAAATGTACTATGATACAAAATATTCGCCCACTAAAAATTTAAAACCTCTTAATTTCCCCAAAGGGCGAACATTCGCCCCTAAAATTATCCTTGGTTCAATGGTTATTCTTTTAGCTTTCCTTTCCATGGTTAACTGGGTTTTCTTGGCTACCATGGTTTTTGTTTTCCTTGGCAATTTCAAAGGACTTCATCTATAGGTAACTCTTCTTTCTCTCGCTTAACTAGAATATTTATTTCCCCTACCTTTGTATTTTCTAGGGTTATATATAGTTTTCTTATGGTTGAACTTTATTTTGGCCACAAGTGGGTTTCCGGCCAACTCAACTTAGAAATTTTTATTGTTGCTTCTATCATAACTAGGCGCTCTTTTAGTTTCCCATGCTACTAACCAGTGTCATTGCATGAGCCTTGAGATATTATTCAGAGGTTCCCGTCTTTCTGTATATTTGTATAATTGAATATTTAGAGAATGAAGGGTTTCCAAACCCTCTCCTCAAGTGGGATGTAAGATTGTTTTATTTTTATTTTTTTAAAATAATGTATCTCAGGTTTTATTTCAAATTCTCTTCTTTCATAGATGTTATGCCATGGCTCCTTTTAACTTTAGTAGAATTGTTAATAAATGAACCTAAATCTTGTTATATTTGTCTATTGTTTTCTAGTTTTTCTCCCCTATGCTCCAACTTGGATATAAGTATTTTCTTCTTGAAATCTTGGTATGAACCATATCTTCCCTTTTGAGGTTTTGTCTTAATAATTTGTTACACAATATTTGTTATCTATATGTTCATAAAATGGTTTCAACATGAGTTCTTGTCGGGGGTAATTTATTTTTAGTTACTATTCACATGGTATGTATATTGAGATTTATTATTGGAACATTGTTCTCTATAACTACCTCTTGTAGCACAGTTGGATGTTTTGATTACAACATCTTGAAGGGTTTCTATTGGTATTCTCTGTGTATATGCATATTTTTATTTTGGACAATCCTGGGTCTCGTGGAATCTGATTCCTCCAGAATCTGCTCTAGCCCATGGGATTTATCTCCTTTTCCTTGCAGATAGAATTATGTTCTGGTCAACGGGCTTCCACCCATCAGTCGGAACTAACCAGAATCCAAGTTATTACATCTAGATTTAGAATGTTCCTAAGTTCCCAATTTTTTTTCACAAGATGACCAACCTCAACTCGATTTTTCATTTTTTTTTGTTTTTTACTCACACACAACATTTGGCCTCATTCATCTTTAAATAAAAGAAGTACCACTCAACTTTTATTTTCCTTTATCTCTTAAAAAGCTATTTCTAGTAATGCAATGTTCATAGCCACAAACACAAAATCTAAAACAAAGTCAAACTTTCAATTTCTGCAAAGATTATAATGTTTACAAGAAAACATAAGTTCAAGGAAATTTATCCACACTTATCTAAGTGGATTTAGATAGTCGAGGAACTCATATGGAAGAGTTCCCTCCTCCCTTCCAATGAGAATGGAAATTACCTTCAGTTCTCTCCCCGAGTTTCTTAACTTCCAAAACAATTAATTCAACTATGACTTAGCAAGGTCAGTTCATAGGCATCCAAGAATTACTCCTCAAGCATCGTCCTGCGACACCTTCCTAACATATCGGTCAAGTTTTTTCTCTCTCTTAAGGTTTCTTCAGCTTATTATATTTTTTTCCAACCCCCTTTTTTTCCCACTCAGATCTTTTTATCTCTAGGGAATGAGAGAATCATAACTATCACAACTATTTAGAAGTTAAAAGAATTTGTTTAGGCTCTCTCTGAGAGTTCCAAGACTCATCAAAATCCTTTATTAACAAAATAAATAAGAAATACATCTTTAAATATTTAGGTTCCACAAGTATCTCTAAGCCTTTAGTTACTAAATTTTCATACAATAAAAGTAAATGAAAAGTATTTATAGTAATTGGGGGTGTTACATCCCCCCCCCTTGTGTGAAACACCATACTCAGTTTTTATTCTTGCCCTTGAAACATGTCAGGGTATGCTTGTCACATAAAGCTTTCATCCTCCCAAGTGGCCTCTTCTGAGCCAAATTTCCTCAACTACATTTTAACTTGGGTGATACCTCGCCTCCGCAACATTATTTTTCTTAGGTTGAGAATATACAGAGGTTTTACGAGAAACTCTTCATCTGGTTCAACCTATTTTACGATGACAACACTGTCATTATTTCTATTTAATCATTGAATTAAAACATATATTCATAAAATTCAACATACATTTTACTTGTACATCTTGCCAATTTATGATATGTCTGGGATCATAATGAATGTCCCTGCTCCCCTCTCTAGATAAATAGGGGGAAGCAACACTTAACCAAGGTTCCGAAATTCTAAAGAAAAATATACATGTTATTTTAAGACTCTATGGCTTTATAATACAGATTTTTCAGAATATCAAGCATATGGTGGTGATTCCCGCTTCAAGTATTATAGCATGTTATCCCTCTGTGAAAACCCATTACATTCATGTTCTTATCTGAATTCATGCAATCATGGCTTCTATAAATAATTCAAACTGCCTCACAGATTCATTTGTATTGATATGTTAATGCATGTGCCTATAAGGATCATTGAAATTATATATTTAAAAGCTGCTCTCCATTAATCATAGCATTCAATCCCTCATTTATCCATATTTCTACCTGTAACTCAAACAAGTGTAGAAATCCTTAATGCTTCAAGCTCTATGTGTTAAAGGTGTAATTATTGAAGCTTTAAGCTCTATGTGATGAGTTGTTTTTTCTTCTTGTCCTCTCCCATTGCTATATTAAAGCTTATTAAACTGTAAGTCCTCGAGCTACTCGACCTCCACTATTTTATGCATATATCTATGAGATTTGTACATGTGAAGGAGTGTCATAAATCCATGTCTTATTCCTTTAGATGAATGAACCAACCCATTCTATCTTATATATACATATAGAATATATGTGAGGTCTCCATCGTACTGAGTATCATTTCAGACACTCAAAATCTATATGTGCTCAGGGACTAGTCTTGTAAGTAATCCAAGGTTGTCTTTGGGAGCTACAACAACTTTTGGCACCGTTGTCGGGGAACGTATTGAAGGATTTTTCCCCTGGGATATGACAAATTAAGCACTCTTTGTGTAGGTGAGAAAAAAAGCTCTGGTTGCATCCACATCACCTTGGAAACTCCACACACACACCCCATCATCATTCATAATCCTAGCTTTTAAGAATCCTCGCACTCGCTCAGTAGAAATCACCATTTGTATCTGACCTAGAGAAAATAATTTTCAAGTAAGTCTGGAATTTGAAAACTCCTACTTCCTGGACTACCATCTCATCAGTCTTCGAGGCCTCCTCATCCAGATCTCAACCCGCTATTACTCACTACTTAGGGATTACTCCTAAGACCCTTACATACCCTGCTTTCAGTCTAGCCACTCCTACCACTGTATTTTTGGCCCAAGTTCCTCAGCCCAACATCAATCCCCCTCCATTAATCCAGATGGATCTTCCGGGTTTTTTTCTAAATAAATATGCCGCTCTTAATTTACCTCAGCCCCTAAGTGTTATGCCCCAAGACTACCTAAAGCTTCTAACTAGGTTCGATGGGGAGGATGACAACACTACACAGAGGCACATTGAGACCTTTTGTGCCTTTGGTGAGAACCTAAACGTGGAACAACTGGATGTGGTCATGAGACTTTTTGTACAATCCCTCAAAGGAGGCTAGAAAGTGGTTCAAAGCCCTACCCAATGCCTCCATCACTACCTCGGAGGAACTTGAAAACTCTTTCACACAAAAATGGGGTGAAAAGAGAAATCATGAGTACCTCCTCACAAAGTTTAATGCTATAAAAAAGAAGCAAAAAGAGGATATCTAGAAATTTATAAAAGGGTTCAACAAGCAGTACAATAACCTGCTAGCTGAGATAAAGCCTCCTCCAACTGCTGCTTCAGTAGATTTTTTGGGAGCCTTTGAATCTTATTTTGGCTTTAATCTGAGGGAAAGGAAGTCTCTCACTCTATATCAACTCCAAATCGATGCACTTGAAGTGGAAACAAATTTCACCTCAGCAGGAAAGTCAAGAGGAAAGCAATAACCTATTGAGAATAAAAGAGGGAAAGAAGAGGCATCCTCCTTTGGTCGAGATAGAGAATCACCAAACTTGAAGTTGGATGAACTAGAAAAACTCATTAGGAGTTTATCATAGAAGGTTGGAAAGCTTGAAATTGAGAACAAGAGCCTCTCCAAACAAAATTCTCAAGTCAACAACCGGGGTTACAACTCACAGTATAGAAGGCCTCCATTGCAAATACTTCCAAGGGAGAGAAAGGAATAGATCGACTAGATCCCTCATCCTCTATATTTAGAAGATGATCCCAATGAACAATTGTCAGATACACATGAGATGCAGGGAAACTTGTATTATTCTTTCTCTGGAGAAGAACATGAGAATATGGATCACCAAGAGGCCAGTCATGATAGAGAAGTAGTAGCTGATGAGGAAGATATAGATTATTATTGCAAACAGTTTGCAGATTTCATGCAAACATAGCCACAACATAAGTATGATATAAGATCTTCAAAGAAGAGGCCAAGAGAACCAGAGCAATAAGAGGGAACTGCTCCCCAAGTTATTCCTCCAGTACTAGATAAAGGGAAAGGCAAGCTAAATCCTAACCCTTCTAAGATTAAAGTCCCCTCCAATAATGAAGGCAATAGTTCTAAGGGACCTAGACAAAAGGAGACACCTATTTTGATGAAAACTTCCAGTGGTATGGAAGAAGGAACAAAGCCAAGAGGCATAGAAAAATTCCAACCTGCATTCAATCTCCAGAAGGAGCTTAAAAAGGTAAAAATTCCTATTCCTCTAACTAAGCTCCTAAAGTAGCCTACTTATAAAGCTCAAGACTCTCAATTCATGCATCCATCTACCTCAATACCAACCCATGATAGTTTAAACCTCCAAGAGGAGAGGCCAATGGTTGTTTTTGGGCCACACGTGTAAGACTTGGATCCTTCTACTACACCCTTCTACATGACCCTAGTAATCCACAACCTCTTACTACATAATTGCATGTTGGATTCCAGAGTGTCACACAACCTCATGCCATTAATAATGATGGAACAACCGAGCTTGGAGATCACCATACCATACAAGGACCTATACTCTTTTGACTCTAATAGAGCCAAGTATTGAGGGATGATAAATGATCTGGTGATAAACCTAGTTCAAATCCCTATGAAGAGTGTCGTAATGAACATAGTGGTGGTCAATATTCCTCCTCAGTTCGGCATGCTCTTATCTAGATCTTGGGGTTCCAAGGTGGGGGGCTCTATCAAGTTAGACCTGAATTACACCACTATTCCCACTTTTGGAGGTGAGCAAATGAGGTTGTACAGAGAATCCAGGTTTGTAAAAACCGTGACCCCAGCTAAAGGCTCAGAAAATTCCCTAATGCATGGGAAAGAAAGTGACCTCTCCTGCCTATTCCTAGAAGAAGATGAGACCTTCTTAGAGGAAACATAATTATGCCTAACAAGGTAGTTAGAGCACCAACATGCAAATAAAAAGGAAGTATGGAAATTATACTTCGACGGAGAAAACTCAAAAAAGGGAAATGGAGTTTGAATATTGTTGGTATCTCCGGAGGGCAGCCTGATACCCCTCTCTTTCAAGCTGGAGTTTGAGGCGACCAACAACGTGGCGGAGTATGAAGCATTTCTCCTTGGGTTACAAATGGAAAAAAATATGAAATTGAATTCCTAACGTTCCATGGAGACTCTGAGCTGGTCATAAGGAAGATCAGGCATCAATGCCAGGCAAAACACCCTAGACTGAGGATGTACCGAAATGAACTAAGGGATCTACTTGATAATTTATTTTTGGCTTTTAATATCCAATTTTTGCCCAAGGAAGGAAACAAAATGGCTGACTCCCTCATTATAGTTGCAAGCAGTTTCAGGCCCCCTCAAAATCTGCTCCTAAGGTATGAGGTAGAAGTCAGATACGGACCCTCAATACCTGATAATGTCAAGCATTGGCAGGTATTCGAGGATGACGAGCACGTGAAATTATTCATAGAATTTGTTGGGGAGTTCACCCACTCCACCATCGATCAAGAAGAATAAGAATCAAATCAAGAAGCCACTTCATGGAAAGACACAGTGGTTGGGCACAAAATTTTTCAATTGAAAGGGAATACCATCCCTCGCGGACTGGTCCCACTAGAAAGGCTTAATAAGGATGACATAGTCTCCAAACCAATGGCCTCAGAGATAGATGATCAAGTAGAAGACTACAACATCAGCTCAGAGGAGTGTTGATGCCCCGAAATTCGTTGCAACAACATCGGGGAAACCACCCGGTCCGGAACTTAGTGCAGCTCCTTTTCCATTTGGAATAGTGGCTCCGACTGGGGATAATGGGACCAGTTTCCCAAAGATTATAAGTAAACGGGATGGATGAATGATTTACGATATGAAGTGATAACAAACAAATAACTAAACTATAAAAGAAATATAATAACTATAAGCTAATCCCGGGACTTATCAATTCAGATAATGCAGCGTTTGATAACCTATGCTTAATGGCAGGCATATAGATGTCACTAACAGTAAGCATAAATGTTTAAACCATTTAAGATTGCTCTGCATAAATAGTTATGCAGAGCGATAATAGCGAATTACTGCACTCAGTCATTTATATCATTGTTACACGCATGATTAAAAGAGATAACAAATCACAAAACATTCAATAGTGATATGAAATGCAGATTTGCTGTTATATCGCATACATGTAATCAATAATAGCAAAGTAATAACACAACAATTTATATAATAGAAAAAGAACAGATACAGATAATAGTACCATGCAAGTTGTTTGATCAATCCAATATATTAATCGCTATGTCGCAGTCCTTCCTTCTAACCAGAAAGCATCCCAAGCAAACGACAATAGTGCACAATTTACTTAAAACAGCATTCCAAGTAAAATTAAGGACCAGTGGTCGAGTTTCAAAAAGAATATAGACTGAAGCACAATAGTGCAAACTTCAGCCTTTAAGTCTTTTACAAAATTTTACGACCCTTTCCAAAACAATGAAAGGGTCTATAAATACTATGCTAATCTAAAAATATCTAAATATCTAAAACTGAAAAACAACTAAATCGGCATTAACAAATATCATTGTGCATTTGGGTGATTCGGCAGTCGGCGGCGATGCTTCAGTCAGAGGTCTCTTTGCCTTTACTCCTTCGCTGACATATCGCCAGCATTGGCTCTACTTCTGGTGGAGTATTGAGGCGTGAAGTCAGCTGTGCATCGTATGTGGCATCTCGGAAATCGGCAATCAGGTATCGGAGAGCATCTGTTAGGCAGTTAAGAGCCGACCTTTGAGAATGTGGTTTAATCAGGAAAAGCCAGTATGCGTCGGCAGTCAAGGTATTCACTCCAGCAATTAACCGCCCTTGTGTCTCCAGCTCAGGATAATTCCTGTGCTCCAGCATGTTGGCGGTTGTTATGTTTCCAGGTGTACATTGTGAAATCATGTTTGCTAGGTACAATGTATCATTGACTAGATCGATCATGTTTCTGGCAATCGTTTTGCATCTGGATGCTGCCCTTTCTGCCTTCATTACCTGTGTGTTCCATTCCATGAAAAGTATGTCTTTGTATGTTACACAGATTCGGGAAAAATTTGCCGCTTTCCCTTCTGGAGTGTCTTGCCATTCAATATACTCTGTTATATCTTCTTCGGCCTGATCCAAGTTACCCCTGGCTTTCTCGATTTGCTCACATACTGCTGTAGATGTGTCACAAAGTATCTCAGCTTCAACTAGTTGTTGGCACAAGAGTCTGGTCTGAGATATCAATGCGCCGTTTATGAGAGTTGCCTCTGTTCTGAAATCATCAATACTCTTGGCACCTTTGATACTTTCAAGCTGTGTTGACAGCTGAATTATTTGCTCCTCTTTAGATTTCAACAACAGCTCATTCGATGCCTCCAACTGGGATAATGCTTCTGACAATTCTTGTGCTTTTTGAATGTCACTTTGGTCTATCCTCAGTTTTTCAATTTGCTGGGTTAACAAATGATTCTCTTGTTGTTGGGCCAGCAATTGTTCTTCTGCCTGTGCTGCCTTATTCCTTGCTTCTATCACTTCTGCTTGCAATGCATATGCCTCATGCTCTTTAGTCTTCAAAAGAAGACTTACCTCGGATGCTTTGTCAATGGTTGCCGCTGAATAAGCTCCCGCAAATTGCGACAGCTTTGTCAAATCTTCAGAGGGATCTAATTCTCCCTTCCGGACGACATTGCCCGTGACTGTTTGCTCAGTTGAAACAGAAAGTTGATCAATCCTTCGTCTCTTCCTTGAGCGCCTTACAACGGCTTTATGCTTAGGGCTGTAGAAAATGTCTAAGGGAGGAATTTCCTCTACCTGAAGATCAATTTGATCAGATGATTCTTGAGTAATTTCCTCAACATTCTGTACCATGGGTGGGCCGCTGGTTCCTTCAAGAACCGGAGAAAACATAGTATCGGGAGTCTTTGAGGCATCTGAGTCTTTGGAGGCTTCCTTACCACTTATAATGGAATCGAATTGGTTCCATTCTTTAATCAATTCAGTATCAGCAGAGATTTGCTTACTCTGTTCTTTCTCTTTTTCAATCCTCTGCTGCTCCTCGAATGCCTCCCGCTGTTGCTCCTCTTGTGCTCTTCGTTGCTGTTCCTCCAATTCCTTTTTCTGCCTATCTTCCAGTTCTTTCTTTGCTTTTTCTTCTTCCTCTCTTTTCCTCTGTTCTTCTAGCTCCCTTTGCCTTCTTTGCTCTTCTAATTCCCTTTGCCTTCTTTGCTTTTGTTCAATTTGAGCTTTTTGCTGCCTTTCTGCCTGCAGCTTGTTTTGCCTTTCCTCCTGTTCTCTAGTTGTAACAGGAGGTGAATTTATTTCCAGCTGATCAGGCTCGCTTGAGGATGAAGCTGGGGTTGTGGATAATAAATCTAGAGGCAAAGTTTGCAACCTTTGCTTTCTAAGTTTATTAAATTCAGTTAATTCCACATCTTCATATCTCATTGCAGCAAGTTGTTTGACTTGGCTTATTGAATCGGCGCCCATGAACAGGTCGTCAAACTGGTCTTCTTGATGAACAACCTTTGTCAGCTTAGCCTGTTCCAAGGCAATGAAAGCAGTCTTTTTCGGGTCATAGAGTCTGTTGGGAATAGAAGCTAGAGATACCATTTGGAGTTTTGCTGCTTCCTTTTCTGCATGCTTATAATTTAGCAGCGTGTAAACTCCAATTCTCAAAGGAAAAGCTGGCCATCCTCTCTTCTTCTCTTCTTTGAGAGTTTGTGTGACACCCTCAGACATGATCTGATAGGAGATTTCTCGGGCTAACAATTTGTCTGGGATGTACAAGGGAAGAACATGTGGCCTAGCCTTGCTTCCAAAAACTCTGACATAGGAAAAATATTCTTCGCCGAACCAATGGGCTACGGCTGGTAGGTCAAAAGAGGCTTCATAGGAAATTCTAGGGATAGGTCTGTCAAAAATAGAATAGTGAACGGGAACCATAAAACCATTGCAAATTTGATACAAATGGTCTTTGTGAGAGGGTTTCCACAATTTACGATGATACAAATGAATAGGTGTTGGGTCATGGGTTGTCCATCTCCAACCAAGGACAGGAAACTCAGAATTAAAACAAAGGGTATCCATAATGTAGGCAGAGTAATAGAAGGGTGGGATTTTTCTCTCGGTGACTCTGGTTTTGGCCCTAAACTCACGAATAGCCAAGACCAACTTATCAGACAGAATAGTGGCCCAATCCATGATTATACTATTGACGGCCGCTTCCATTAAGGGAACCATATCAACATGGATATTTGCAGAATCATGAAATCCCCACAATCTACACATCATAATTCCAGCATAACAGTAAGGTGAAGCCAAAGAAGCATTGGAGTACTTACCCGACATATCCTGCTTGTGTTTTGCTGGATTTTGCCTCCAATCTCGGAGAGGTTCGGCTGGTGATTCATTCTCTCTGGCGAATTTCTCCACAAAGGCTCTGTTATAGACTTGCTCGGGATTGGGCAAATGATACATCCGTCTCAAGTCGTCAGGCTTGAAGGAACCGAAAATCCTTCCATCCTTAGTATGGAAGGTTCTATTAGTGAGAGTAATTTCTTCAATTGCCCAACGTACCACATCAGTATAAGGCAAGACTTGTTCTCTGGCTGCTATTCTGTGCAGAAAGGAGTCAGCCAAATCTTTAAGAGTTGCCTCAGACTTTCTTAGTTCATCTACACTTGCCTCCGTTACTGTCGTTTCTGGTTGTTCTGCTTCTAGCAAATTGTATGTCCCTTGCCATGTAGTACCAGTAAGACCAGTGCATGTAGTATCTGAGATTAAGCCTTTCTTTGAAACTGTAGCAGCTTGGCCTGAGGCAGGTGTCGCAGTAGAACCTGCCACCTTCTTGAACTTCTTTCCCATCATATTCAGACTTCTCTCGACAGTTGAATTCTACACAAATGCAAGAGAAATCGTAATAAAGAAATAACAATGACAATCCATAACGGGATAGATATATTATTTGAAGCGTGGTGAGATTATTTCTAAAAGAGGCTGCGGATCTAATGATTTGAGAAGGCACCGTAGACGTAATGATGGTGATTTTACGGCCTGCAGTTCCATAAATGACCATTACTTAAGTTATTAAACCGAATGACCCCTTAAAGCGTGCAATAGATTTTTTCAAAGGTCTAATCGTAATTGCTCGTTAATTCGAAGGGGCAAAGCTTTAAATACGCATGCATTACCTTATCCCTTTACTTAACGGCATTTTGAAATCTGAGCTTTTGTCACATCGGATTTAAATATAACTTTAATGCTTTGAAATAATCACCTTTTGGAAACTGAGGTCATCATTAAGCGTCATCGCATCGCATCGGAAGTGTGAATGACATTATCATTTGGGAAAGATCTTTAGCGAACGCCGATTGCGACATTGTATTAGCGCGCGTACATAATCCCGAAATGTATATCAATTGATTTACCGAATGCCGATAGCGATGTCGCATCGGGAAAAGATATGAACGCCTTATGAAACTGCGTAGGATTCTGCCGACTGCCGATAGCGATATCGCATCGGGTCGGAGCTTTAAAACATTTTTCACAAGAAATAGCGCCGATAGTTGATCGCCGATATCGTGTCGCATCGGGGAAAAGGTATGTGCTTTTTCTTTGTGTGCATTGGCTATCGCCGATGGCCGATAGTGATATCGCATCGGGAAGAACCAAGATGGTAACCAACTTTGCGATTAACCTCAAAAATTGCTCATTATTTGTTCAACAAGGGTTTTATGCACAAATTCATTTGATTATCATACCTTATCGGAACAAGTTTATTAATGCCAATTAAAAATTTTAAAAGGGACCCATCTCATATGTAAATTGTTTGTGATAAAAATGTTATGAAATGGGGGGTTGTTGTAGGGCACAACAATTGGCGATTCGCTGGCAGAACCAGTTATCTCTGGACTAATAAATATACTTACACCTTTTCAAATAGAGTCTTTATAAAGGAAAGGAACTTTCTAATATAACTAGATGTCTATTGATTCTGAATAAAACAGGTTTCTTCATTTGACTTCCTCTTTTTATAAATGCACTTTGAGTATTAAAATAAGTCCTTGTTGGTTTATAAAGGTAAAAATAGAAAACTTTTCCATATCAGTTTTTTAAAATAAACTCCTCTGTCACAGGTAGAGCCTCTGCTGCCAGCAAACATTCATAGTCTCGGCAGGGTTACCTTTTAACCATGTTGTTGTCCATTGTTCCATTCACCTTAGAGTGTGACTAAACAGAATGAATTCAAAAGATATTTTCGTATTTTTCGAATTTCACTTTCTTCTTTGCTTAAGATAAAAGCCATTGTCCTGGTTTGGTGGCCAGATAAATGACAATGCCATTCACGGGTAGTAATTTAAACTGAACAAGCTGGCTCGTGATGAGACCCCTTGTCTTGAAATTTCAAGCCATTACCCTGTTTGATATGCAGTTTTGGTAATGTCAGTTAAATTATTTTCCTATGAACATGGTAAGCAGGCTTGTAATAAGACCTCTTATCTTTAATCTTCTATATTTTAGAATTACACTCTGAGTAATCATAAACTTTTTGGTGAATGGGATGAACAACTATCTTCTTAAGAATAAATGGATGACAGGTTTAAGAGTTAAAGATACTGAAGATGAATTAGCTCCTATTTTCATATAGATAACCTTTGGTGACTAATTTCGAACACCCAAGATAACTCATAGAACTTCGTTCAGAGTGAAGTTTACAAAGATTAGACTGCGATGTTCAGAATAAAAAGATATCTAATTTCCTAGAAATGATCTCTCTTGGTTTAAGACGCTATTATCCAAAAGTAAATACTAATATTGTCATGGCGAGACAGCTTTTAATTACAGCGAAAGGTCAATGGGAAATGTCCCACATTCTTATTTCTACAAATCCTACAAACTATATAAAAACTATCAAACTACAAAGAGAAGGGGTTACCTCCTCAATTAAAGAATTTCTTCAAGATTAGACCATTGACAGGGAGAGAATCCCTCACCCCTGATAGATTTTGAAGTATGAACGTGGAATGGCCTACTTTTTCACAGATCTGAAATGGTCCTAGCCACAGTTTTTGAAATTTGGTATGTTTACCTTTGTCTTCATGGGCTTTGTCCCATTTCAGGACTAGATCTCCGACTTGGAATTGTTTAGGACTAGATGAGGCCAGGTCAAAAGCTGCTTTAATGACTTGCTGATGTTTAGCGTGTGTAACCTTGGCTTTTTCCCTTTCTTCTTCAAGTTTAAGAATTTGATCATATCTATACTGTATAGAAGAAGAAGGAGTTTCGTCGATAAATTGCACTAAGGCTAGAGATGGAAGAAGAAGGTTGGTTGGTACGATTGCTTCTTTTCCATAGACGAGATTAAACGGAGAGGTCCCTATGGAAGCTTTCTGTGTTATCCTATCGGCCCATAATGCAAATACCAAGGATTTATGCCAATTCTTATGATTCTCTTCGATTGTTCGCTTAATGATCTTGATTAGGTTTTTATTTGTTGATTCTGCTAGGCCATTACCCTGAGGATAGTAATTAGCAGAATACTTTAATTTAAATCCCCTTTTGATAGCGAAATCAATCATTGTATTACCTGAGAAGTAAGAAGCATTATCAAAGACGAGAGCGTTTGGAACACCAAACCTGGTAATGATGAACTGATCTATAAATTCAATGATCGCCTCAGAGTTTGTTGTCTTTAACGGAACTGCTTCTACCCACTTTGTAAAGTAATCAGTTGCTGTAAGGATATACTTGTGTTGCTTGGAAGAAGAAGGATTTATTTCTCCAATGATGTCCAATCCCCATTGTTCAAAAGGTTGTTCAATGTTGATCGGTTGCAAAGGGAAGGCTGGCTTTTGTTGTCTTCCACTGGCAGTTTGGCATTTGATGCATTTCCTTACATATTCATGAGCGTCCTTAAACAAAGTAGGCCAATAATATCCAGCATGAATGACTTTATGAGCTGTTGTATCAGCTCCAAAATGTCCTCCTGCCGGTCCATCGTGTAGCTCCTGCAAAACCTTTTGAGCTTCAGGTTTCTCAAGGCATCTTAATAGGACAGAATCATAGTTTCTCCTGAAGAGCACATCATTAATAAGGGAAAAACTCTTAGCTTTCAATCTAATGGCTCTTTTGTTCTTGTAGGACAAATTGGTAGATGCATAACCATTCTTTAAATAAAAGATCAGATCTGAATATTGAGATTCGGAATCCGGTATACTTAGCTGATTAACTTCTTGGGTTTGCTCTGTATCACTTGATTCAGGAATGTTTGATGCTCCTGCTAATATCCTGCAAAAACCTTGACCTTTAACAAACTTTGCTGGCTTTATTTCTAGATCATATTCTTGGAGGGCTGCGACCCAATTTGCCCTCTTTTCTCCCAATTCCTTTTGGATTAATAGTTGCCTAACTGCTGAGAAAGGAACTATTACTTTAGTATGGGTTTTTAAAAGAAAGGGTCGATAATGTTTGACTGCTTTAAAGACAGCAAAAGCTTGTTTTTCAATATCGGAATAGTTTAATTCGGCGCCTTGAAAGTTTGAACTGAAGAACGAGATAGGCGCTTCCAAATTGTCATCATTCAACTGGGTGAGCACTGCTGCGTAAGATAAGTCGGATGCAATGGTATATAATATAAAATGATTAGAAAGATTTGGAGTATTCAGAGCTGGGACATTGATTATTGATTGCTTAATATCATTAAAAGCTTGCTTTTCCTCTATTCCCCATCTGAAGGTTGAATTCTTTTTAATCATCGTTTGTAGTGGTAGTACAATCTGTGAAAAATCTGGAACGAATCGTTTAACGAAATTAATCTGCCCTAGAAACGACTGCATCGATTTTTTGTTGTGCAGAAAAGGAATTTCAGAAATTTCCTTAATTCGATCAGGATCTACATAAATGCCATCTTTAGATACAATAAACCCTAGAAGCTTACCCTGGTTGAGAGCAAAGAAAGACTTTTTCGGGTTGAGAGAGATACCATATGTTTTGCATCGTTGAAAAATCTGTTTTAAATCATGCAAGTGGTTATATCTCTTTTTAGAATACACAGTAATATCATCGAGGTAGACGACTACTGTGCGATTAATTAACCCTCTAAAGGCTGTATCCATGGCTCTTTGGAATGTGGCTCCTGCATTTATGAGTCCAAAAGGCATCTTTTGATATGCATAAGTCCCCCATTTTGTCCTGAATGTAGTCTTTAGTTGGTCGTCAGGATGGACCAACACTTGATTATATCCTGAGAAACCGTCGAGAAAGGACATTAATTCAGATCCTGCTACCGATTGGAGGATTTGTTCCATGGTAGGCAGTGGGAAATTATCTTTCAAGCTTGCCCTATTCAAGTTTCTGAAATCAATACAGATTCGAATGTCGCCGTTTTTCTTCCTAACTGGAACCATATTGGAGACCCAGTTTGAGTGTCGGACAGGGAAGATAATCTTAGCTTTTAAGAGCTTATTAAGTTCCGACTTTATCTGGCTCTCCAAATTTGGATGTATTTTTCTTAACTTCTGCTGGATCGGTTTTTGATCGGGAAGCATAGGAATAGTGTGTTGTATGATAGATGTATCATATGTCTTGAGGTCGTCATACTTCCAAGCAAAAACTTGTTTGTTTTTCCTTAAGAGTTTGATGAATGCTTCCTTTTCTTCTATAGAAAGTCCTAGTCCTAAATTGATATTTTGAGGAGCTTGATCTGTTCCCAAATTGATCGATTCAAACCTAAGAGTAGAGCTTTGGAGTTTTGCATTAATTACAGGTTTGAACCTATCTTTAATGTCATAAAGGTCTTCGAGCTTTACTACAGGCTTAGGAATCGCGTTATCTTGAGATGTTTCTTTCATTTGAGAATCATGGTCATGCTCTTCAATGATTTGATTGTCATAAGACTTTTCAGAGGTTAAGAATTGCAAGATGTCCTCGTCATGGTTGAAAACCCTCCAGTTAGTGATGTTATCGGGAACTGAAGGTCTGAAAATTAATTCTATAGAAAATCTATCAAGGCTATAGTCTTCGGAAGGGAGGAGTTTGGAAGCTACGTTGGCTAGTAAATCAGCTGCCGAGTTTTGTGATCTTGGAATTGAAGAAATGTTGAATGCTGAGAAATGCAAAGTAAGATCTTGCACAAGCGATTGATAATGCTTAAGGTGGCTTGAAAGGCAATGAATTGTATTTCTTACCTGTTTAACAATGATCTCACTATCACCGAATACTTTTATATATTGGACTTTAAGGTCAATTGCCTTATATAGTCCCTGCACTAGAGCTTCGTATTCGGCCGTGTTATTGGTGCATTCAAATTCTAATCGACAGGATAGCATTGTTTTTTCGCCTTGCGGACTAACCAAAATGCAACCTGCTCCTGACCCCTCACTGGACTTAGAGCCATCAAAATACAAAGACCAAAATAAAGGAGAATCAACAAAAATATTTACATCTTTTTGATTTGCGTTGAAGCATTTGGATAAATTGGTTTGTGAAAAATTTTCTACTTGAGATGTACAATGGTTAACTGAAAAAGGGGAAGATTGGGCAACAAAGTTGCCAAAGAATGATTCTGAGGAATAATTTCCCAAAATGTTGTTGTTGAAGGCCACAGGCTGGTTTTCTTGTTCGAAATCGGTTACTGTGTGAGTCATGTGTTTCTCGCGGTCGATCCTTATTTGATTTGGCTTACCCTTGTAGGGGAGCCACATATGTGACCAATCCGTGGAAATGTATCCATGCAGTTTCTCAGACCAATCTCTGCTCAGAATTAAACCATAGAATTCAGGTATGTCAGCAATCAAAATATCTATTCTCTGTACTATTCTGGGATCAGCAGACAACCTGATAGTCACGGAATTAATTTCTCCTATAACCTGCACTTTGGTTCTGTCTAACTGTACGATATGAATAGCGGACTTCTGGGGTTCTATGTTCAGTTTAGAACAAACTGAAGCTGGCATAATATTGGATGAAGCCCCTGAATCAATTAAACAGTTATGCAGATTTCGATTATAGATTTCATAGGTGAGCAAGAAAGGTGGGGTATGAGAATTGGATCTATCTCCGATCAGAACCGAATCGGTAGCTTCGACCATATCTGGAGGGGGATGTCCTGAATCATTAGCAGCTTTTGAACTGGGAAGAGGGGAAGAGGGGACAGCGTTATATTCTCTTAGGAGCAATTTCTGCTGATGTTTTAACTTACTTAGTTCAAACATGGTTATGTTTGCCTTAGTCTTTTTCATATCATCAACAATATTATACTCCATGGAGTCAGATAGCACTAGTGTCTTGGATGTTGAAGGAGAGTTAGAAATCGGAGGCTGGTTTTGAGGGGCTGCTACCGGAGACTTCTTTGGAAGAATTTTTTCTTTTGGTGTGGCAGCACCTGCACTCCTCTTTTTTGTAGTTGTTTGAGTAGGTTCAGAAGCGATTTTACTTCTTGTAGTAACAGGAAAAGCTTCTTCTTGATTCTCGGTGTCAGAATTTGGGAGTATGAAATCCCACATGCCGTGACACTCAACTACTTCTTCTTCATCATCCGTTTGAGAGGTTGATTCCTCTTCTTCTTCTTCCTGTTCAGAGTCTGCATTAGATATAACATTGGGTGGCTTTGTTTCAGTTTTCTTGAAAGTTCTAAATGGTCTTTTGTTCGAAGTTTCAGCCACCTGTTTTTTAATTTCAACCATTTCATTAGACAATGTTTTAAGGACCTTTTGTAAACCTTCCATGTCGTATGGGTCCTTTGGGGTCTTTTTCTTAGAATCTTCTTTAAATGAAACTTTTTTGGATTTTCTATCCTCCAAGGCAGCTTTCTTCTCTAGAGCATTAATACGCTTTTCAACTGCAAGTGCTTCCTTCATGTTCTCGGCTAAGGTGGGTTTGCCAGCCCTGTCAACAAAAATGGCTATGTTGGAAGGGAGGGCAGTAATATACCATTCGCTCCTGATTTGTTCACTTGGCTTCGAAGCGGTGGGGATTTTATTTAGGAGTTTGTTGAATCGAGCATTAAACTCCTTTATTGGTTCCCTATGTTCTATTCTCAAATTGGAGAGGTCATTTATTAAAGTCGCCAGAGACCTGTCATCTCCATATTTGGTAAGGAACTGCTCTTGGCATGTAGTCCAGCTGGTAATAGAACCAGAAGGTAAAGAGAAGTACCAGGATCCTGCCGATCCTTGCAGAGTATAAGGGAAAAGTCTGACAACAACATCTTGTTCTGTCACTCCTTTTAAGTTAACTGCTAACATGAAATTGTTAATATGTTCTTCAGCTTGCGTTCCGTTATCTGGATTGAATTTAGGCAACCATTTTTCGGGAGCATCAGGTAGATCATGTAATGGTCCAGGCATATTGACTGCGCCTGGCGTAGTCCATGGATCTGCCATTATGCTGGCGATATTAGTTGTTACTACTATTGGTATTCCAGATGACTGAGGAGAAGAAGTTGTTAAAGAGTGAGTAGTTTGAGATGCTGTAGTGCTTATTCCCTGACAAACAACAGTGTGTAATGAAGGAGTGGATGGTTGGCTTCGCAGAGGAGGAGTGGAAATGGAAGATATGGAAGAAAGATCTTCACTATCAGATACTTCAGTAATCTTTTTAGCCTTTTTCCTTTTTGGTAAAGGAAACTCAGTAGGTTCAATACCGAGTTTTTCACTTTGAAGTCTGGTAAGTGGATGAGATAAGCTTAACTGCGAAGTCACACTGCTTTGTGATACTTCAGATTTCTGAGGCGAAATCGAGAAGCTCTGAAGTTTATGGATAAGAGACTGAACTTCAGGGGATTCAAGACTTAAATGTTCTGAAATATGATGGGTGTGAGCAGTGGTGGTTGATTCTTCTTTTTCTTGATCATGTGCTGGAGAACCAGCATGTGATTGAGAAGGAGAAGAGGGTTTGGAGGGGGAATTACTCTTAGAATGGTTTGTGGACCTGGACCTACTTGCCATTCACAGTTGATGGCCCTCCTTCTAGCGCCAAAAATGTTGTTGCCCCGAAATTCGTTGCAACAACATCGGGGAAACCACCCGGTCCGGAACTTAGTGCAGCTCCTTTTCCGTTTGGAATAGTGGCTCCGACTGGGGATAATGGGACCAGTTTCCCAAAGATTATAAGTAAACGGGATGGATGAATGATTTACGATATGAAGTGATAACAAACAAATAACTAAACTATAAAAGAAATATAATAACTATAAGCTAATCCCGGGACTTATCAATTCAGATAATGCAGCGTTTGATAACCTATGCTTAATGGCAGGCATATAGATGTCACTAACAGTAAGCATAAATGTTTAAACCATTTAAGATTGCTCTGCATAAATAGTTATGCAGAGCGATAATAGCGAATTACTGCACTCAGTCATTTATATCATTGTTACACGCATGATTAAAAGAGATAACAAATCACAAAACATTCAATAGTGATATGAAATGCAGATTTGCTGTTATATCGCATACATGTAATCAATAATAGCAAAGTAATAACACAACAATTTATATAATAGAAAAAGAACAGATACAGATAATAGTACCATGCAAGCTGTTTGATCAATCCAATATATTAATCGCTATGTCGCAGTCCTTCCTTCTAACCAGAAAGCATCCCAAGCAAACGACAATAGTGCACAATTTACTTAAAACAGCATTCCAAGTAAAATTAAGGACCAGTGGTCGAGTTTCAAAAAGAATATAGACTGAAGCACAATAGTGCAAACTTCAGCCTTTAAGTCTTTTACAAAATTTTACGACCCTTTCCAAAACAATGAAAGGTCTATAAATACTATGCTAATCTAAAAATATCTAAATATCTAAAACTGAAAAACAACTAAATCGGCATTAACAAATATCATTGTGCATTTGGGTGATTCGGCAGTCGGCGGCGATGCTTCAGTCAGAGGTCTCTTTGCCTTTACTCCTTCGCTGACATATCGCCAGCATTGGCTCTACTTCTGGTGGAGTATTGAGGCGTGAAGTCAGCTGTGCATCGTATGTGGCATCTCGGAAATCGGCAATCAGGTATCGGAGAGCATCTGTTAGGCAGTTAAGAGCCGACCTTTGAGAATGTGGTTTAATCAGGAAAAGCCAGTATGCGTCGGCAGTCAAGGTATTCACTCCAGCAATTAACCGCCCTTGTGTCTCCAGCTCAGGATAATTCCTGTGCTCCAGCATGTTGGCGGTTGTTATGTTTCCAGGTGTACATTGTGAAATCATGTTTGCCAGGTACAATGTATCATTGACTAGATCGATCATGTTTCTGGCAATCGTTTTGCATCTGGATGCTGCCCTTTCTGCCTTCATTACCTGTGTGTTCCATTCCATGAAAAGTATGTCTTTGTATGTTACACAGATTCGGGAAAAATTTGCCGCTTTCCCTTCTGGAGTGTCTTGCCATTCAATATACTCTGTTATATCTTCTTCGGCCTGATCCAAGTTACCCCTGGCTTTCTCGATTTGCTCACATACTGCTGTAGATGTGTCACAAAGTATCTCAGCTTCAACTAGTTGTTGGCACAAGAGTCTGGTCTGAGATATCAATGCGCCGTTTATGAGAGTTGCCTCTGTTCTGAAATCATCAATACTCTTGGCACCTTTGATACTTTCAAGCTGTGTTGACAGCTGAATTATTTGCTCCTCTTTAGATTTCAACAACAGCTCATTCGATGCCTCCAACTGGGATAATGCTTCTGACAATTCTTGTGCTTTTTGAATGTCACTTTGGTCTATCCTCAGTTTTTCAATTTGCTGGGTTAACAAATGATTCTCTTGTTGTTGGGCCAGCAATTGTTCTTCTGCCTGTGCTGCCTTATTCCTTGCTTCTATCACTTCTGCTTGCAATGCATATGCCTCATGCTCTTTAGTCTTCAAAAGAAGACTTACCTCGGATGCTTTGTCAATGGTTGCCGCTGAATAAGCTCCCGCAAATTGCGACAGCTTTGTCAAATCTTCAGAGGGATCTAATTCTCCCTTCCAGACGACATTGCCCGTGACTGTTTGCTCAGTTGAAACAGAAAGTTGATCAATCCTTCGTCTCTTCCTTGAGCGCCTTACAACGGCTTTATGCTTAGGGCTGTAGAAAATGTCTAAGGGAGGAATTTCCTCTACCTGAAGATCAATTTGATCAGATGATTCTTGAGTAATTTCCTCAACATTCTGTACCATGGGTGGGCCGCTGGTTCCTTCAAGAACCGGAGAAAACATAGTATCGGGAGTCTTTGAGGCATCTGAGTCTTTGGAGGCTTCCTTACCACTTATAATGGAATCGAATTGGTTCCATTCTTTAATCAATTCAGTATCAGCAGAGATTTGCTTACTCTGTTCTTTCTCTTTTTCAATCCTCTGCTGCTCCTCGAATGCCTCCCGCTGTTGCTCCTCTTGTGCTCTTCGTTGCTGTTCCTCCAATTCCTTTTTCTGCCTATCTTCCAGTTCTTTCTTTGCTTTTTCTTCTTCCTCTCTTTTCCTCTGTTCTTCTAGCTCCCTTTGCCTTCTTTGCTCTTCTAATTCCCTTTGCCTTCTTTGCTTTTGTTCAATTTGAGCTTTTTGCTGCCTTTCTGCCTGCAGCTTGTTTTGCCTTTCCTCCTGTTCTCTAGTTGTAACAGGAGGTGAATTTATTTCCAGCTGATCAGGCTCGCTTGAGGATGAAGCTGGGGTTGTGGATAATAAATCTAGAGGCAAAGTTTGCAACCTTTGCTTTCTAAGTTTATTAAATTCAGTTAATTCCACATCTTCATATCTCATTGCAGCAAGTTGTTTGACTTGGCTTATTGAATCGGCGCCCATGAACAGGTCGTCAAACTGGTCTTCTTGATGAACAACCTTTGTCAGCTTAGCCTGTTCCAAGGCAATGAAAGCAGTCTTTTTCGGGTCATAGAGTCTGTTGGGAATAGAAGCTAGAGATACCATTTGGAGTTTTGCTGCTTCCTTTTCTGCATGCTTATAATTTAGCAGCGTGTAAACTCCAATTCTCAAAGGAAAAGCTGGCCATCCTCTCTTCTTCTCTTCTTTGAGAGTTTGTGTGACACCCTCAGACATGATCTGATAGGAGATTTCTCGGGCTAACAATTTGTCTGGGATGTACAAGGGAAGAACATGTGGCCTAGCCTTGCTTCCAAAAACTCTGACATAGGAAAAATATTCTTCGCCGAACCAATGGGCTACGGCTGGTAGGTCAAAAGAGGCTTCATAGGAAATTCTAGGGATAGGTCTGTCAAAAATAGAATAGTGAACGGGAACCATAAAACCATTGCAAATTTGATACAAATGGTCTTTGTGAGAGGGTTTCCACAATTTACGATGATACAAATGAATAGGTGTTGGGTCATGGGTTGTCCATCTCCAACCAAGGACAGGAAACTCAGAATTAAAACAAAGGGTATCCATAATGTAGGCAGAGTAATAGAAGGGTGGGATTTTTCTCTCGGTGACTCTGGTTTTGGCCCTAAACTCACGAATAGCCAAGACCAACTTATCAGACAGAATAGTGGCCCAATCCATGATTATACTATTGACGGCCGCTTCCATTAAGGGAACCATATCAACATGGATATTTGCAGAATCATGAAATCCCCACAATCTACACATCATAATTCCAGCATAACAGTAAGGTGAAGCCAAAGAAGCATTGGAGTACTTACCCGACATATCCTGCTTGTGTTTTGCTGGATTTTGCCTCCAATCTCGGAGAGGTTCGGCTGGTGATTCATTCTCTCTGGCGAATTTCTCCACAAAGGCTCTGTTATAGACTTGCTCGGGATTGGGCAAATGATACATCCGTCTCAAGTCGTCAGGCTTGAAGGAACCGAAAATCCTTCCATCCTTAGTATGGAAGGTTCTATTAGTGAGAGTAATTTCTTCAATTGCCCAACGTACCACATCAGTATAAGGCAAGACTTGTTCTCTGGCTGCTATTCTGTGCAGAAAGGAGTCAGCCAAATCTTTAAGAGTTGCCTCAGACTTTCTTAGTTCATCTACACTTGCCTCCGTTACTGTCGTTTCTGGTTGTTCTGCTTCTAGCAAATTGTATGTCCCTTGCCATGTAGTACCAGTAAGACCAGTGCATGTAGTATCTGAGATTAAGCCTTTCTTTGAAACTGTAGCAGCTTGGCCTGAGGCAGGTGTCGCAGTAGAACCTGCCACCTTCTTGAACTTCTTTCCCATCATATTCAGACTTCTCTCGACAGTTGAATTCTACACAAATGCAAGAGAAATCGTAATAAAGAAATAACAATGACAATCCATAACGGGATAGATATATTATTTGAAGCGTGGTGAGATTATTTCTAAAAGAGGCTGCGGATCTAATGATTTGAGAAGGCACCGTAGACGTAATGATGGTGATTTTACGGCCTGCAGTTCCATAAATGACCATTACTTAAGTTATTAAACCGAATGACCCCTTAAAGCGTGCAATAGATTTTTTCAAAGGTCTAATCGTAATTGCTCGTTAATTCGAAGGGGCAAAGCTTTAAATACGCATGCATTACCTTATCCCTTTACTTAACGGCATTTTGAAATCTGAGCTTTTGTCACATCGGATTTAAATATAACTTTAATGCTTTGAAATAATCACCTTTGGAAACTGAGGTCATCATTAAGTGTCATCGCATCGCATCGGAAGTGTGAATGACATTATCATTTGGGAAAGATCTTTAGCGAACGCCGATTGCGACATTGTATTAGCGCGCGTACATAATCCCGAAATGTATATCAATTGATTTACCGAATGCCGATAGCGATGTCGCATCGGGAAAAGATATGAACGCCTTATGAAACTGCGTAGGATTCTGCCGACTGCCGATAGCGATATCGCATCGGGTCGGAGCTTTAAAACATTTTTCACAAGAAATAGCGCCGATAGTTGATCGCCGATATCGTGTCGCATCGGGGAAAAGGTATGTGCTTTTTCTTTGTGTGCATTGGCTATCGCCGATGGCCGATAGCGATATCGCATCGGGAAGAACCAAGATGGTAACCAACTTTGCGATTAACCTCAAAAATTGCTCATTATTTGTTCAACAAGGTTTTATGCACAAATTCATTTGATTATCATACCTTATCGGAACAAGTTTATTAATGCCAATTAAAAATTTTAAAAGGGACCCATTTCATATGTAAATTGTTTGTGATAAAAATGTTATGAAATGGGGGGTTGTTGTAGGGCACAACAAGGAGGAACCCCAAATGATCAGGCCATCAAAAGGAATCCCCTTGCAATGCAGACAAAGGTATTTAAATTTATTCAAAATCTATAAGGATGTATTTGCTTGGTCTTATGAGGATTTGAAAGCATTTGATACTAATATCGTCAGATAAGATTCCTTTGAAGAGTGGAATAAAGTCATGCAAACAGAAACTCAGGAAGATAAATCTACTCTTACTCCCCTGCATTGAAAAAGATGTGAGAAATCTGCTTCAGGCAAAGATCATAGTTCCTTGAAGGTACTCTAAGTGGGTGGGAAACCTAGCCTTGTTTGGAAAAAGAGCAAAGAAATAAGGCTATGTGTAGATTTTTGGAATCTAAACAGGAATAAGGTGTCGCTCAAAGACAACTACCTGCTACCTAATATGGACTATATATTGCAGAAGGTGGTTGGCTCAACCAGGATGTCCATGATGGATGTTTTTTCTAGTTACAACTAGGTGGCAGTCACCATGGCGATCAAGATAAAACTGCTTTCACCACCCCGTGGGGAACATTCATGTATGCTTACATGCCCTTTTGCTTATTAATGTAGGCGCCACATTTTAGAGAGCCATGGAAATAGATTTCATAGGGGGAGCAAGAAAATTCATGGTGGTTTATTTAGATTATATCACAGTCTTTTCTAAGACTGATGAAGAGAACATCCTCCACTTAAATCTCACCTTTGAGAAATGCCTAAGGTATGGTCTTTATTTGAATCTGAAGAAATCTGAGTTCTACCTGAGTGAAGAGAAACTACTAGGACATATAGTAGTGCAGGAAGGTGTGAAGATCGATCCTAAATGAGTTGATGCCATCAAATATTCCTCTGCCCCAAAATAAAAACTAGGTCCAAGCCTTTTTGGGCAAAATAAATGTCTTAAGAAGACTCATACCCAACTATGTAGAGATAGTCAAGGGTATTATGGACATGCTTAAGAAGGAAAATGAAGTCAAGTGAGCCCTACCCCCAGAGATTCATTATTAGAATTAAAGAAGATTTAGCTAAATCCTCGGTATA